>VXBO01006243.1:1417012-1473110 GCA_013400135.1 Rhinoptilus africanus | reverse complement strand
GTGGTGGAGTCTCCGTCTCTGGAGACATTCAAAACCTGCCTGGACGCGTTCCTGTGCAACCTGCTCTAAGGTGGCCCTGCTCTGGCAGGGGGGTTGGACTAGGTGATCTCCAGAAGTCCTTTCCAACCCTATGATTCTATGATTCTACTTGGCTCAGATATACTTTGAACGTGAATTTAGTAGAAGAATTATAAGAAAGGTAGAAACCAGCAAAGATGTCTCATGCCTAGATTACATTGGGATTTGTATCCAGATAGATAGGTTTTAAGCCTGTGGCAGTCATTACTGCATTTTGAGGACTCGGGTAATTTTCCTCCATCACTGGATTGATTAAGATGGGGTGAATTTTTCCTCCTTCCCCAGAAACCTGGCTGGGTCACTAGAAGGGGTAAGTTCAGGCTGACCCTTTTCAGCAGGCAACAGAAAGCCACTTCAGACACTTATCTGATGAGGAACCTGATATCTTGCTTGATAAAGCCAAATCAGAGGAGAGTGCAGTGGAAAGCAGAGCTCCTACTATGTTGCTGTAAGGAAATAGTCTCCTTTTCTTAGGTCTTTAGTCCTTGAATTACCAGAGATCCCCAACATTAGGAGTAGCTGTGATAAGGAGCAAGGGAGAAGATCTCCATAGGGTAAGGAGATGGTGGGGAGTGGGGTGGCAAGAAAGGAGAAAACAGCCTTCCAGCAGGTGAAAACAATTAGGGAAGAAACTGTGACCTATCCTGCAGAAGTTATTAACAGTCATTCCCAAATGATTTTTATTAATAAAATTGTGGCCTAATTATGCCACCTCACTTGAATTTTGTTTTACTTTCTATGCTTCTGGGAAAAGAAGCAAAATATATTCAGGAGAAATGAGAAGATGGTCCTGGAGACAAAAATCCCTGACATTTTTAAAGAGATATTAACTAATATACTAGCAACTTTGCTCATGGGAAAGCAGACAAAATGATTAAAACAAGGAGACGGAGACCAGAAAAAGCAAAGAAATGGAGCGAAAGGAAAAGCAGAGCAATGTGGAAGAAATGAAGGACACAGTGCAGCTTCTTAACTTGTGAGGGAAAAACATTATTGTCAAGTACCGTGCATAACATGTACGAACAATGACTACTCGCTAAATCCTGTACAGAAGCATGAAGGGTATAGAAATGTCTGCCAACATATCCTTTCCTAAAAGGAGCCATCCAGCCAGGGCAAAATTGTGCAGGCAGCCTCACAAAAGCATGCTCAGTGGAGGCTGGTTTTCCCCCCTCCTGTCCTCTGGTGTTACTAGAAGACGATTTGGTAAAAAGCAGCTTTTTTTGCTCTCAGCAACGCAGTACGCAGGCATTAATTTGTGAAGACTCATTCCGTATAGTCATACTCCAGTGTAACCTCACTGGACTCTTTGAAGTTGATAAAGTTCAGAAACATTGCAGGTCGAAGATGTCCTCTTGTTTTTTCGTTTTATTTGGGTTTAGTTTGCAGCTTGCTTTTAAAGCACCTTGCGTTACTATGGTTATAACTGCGATGGTCAAAGGACATGGGCAAGCTAAAATTTGCAGGTCTTTACTGGAAAAAATTAATACAGTGGGAAAAAGGAGATAATCTTCCTGCTGTATAAACCCTTCCTGTCTACTTTTTCCAACTATACTTGTTGGTCTAATGAAAGACGTTATTCCCACCTACGAACCTTATCTCGCCTGTGGAAAGATTGTAATTCATTTACCTCTCTAAAGGCCTCATAATACTATTTTTTTAATGCTGGAGCAATCCTGAACAATATGCCTATGTATTTGATAGCCTAGATTTGAAGCACTAAAGGTAATTTCTGACATAACTCACTCAGCTTTTTTTTTTTTTTGGTCCCAAATGCATAGCTTAACTCACATAATCAGAAAGTAGATTTACAGAAGCCATTGCAGCTTTAATAGTTGAAGAAGCATTAGCAATTTAGGAAAAGGTAGTAGATAAAAAGACTGGAAATTTTAGAAAATGCTAATCCTTTTCCTTACTGAAACACACTTGCCTTGCCTGAGGCACCATTCCTAGGGAAAAAAAAAAAAGAAAAAAACAAGCTGCATTAAGATTTAACTGCAGGGTTGAATTTAATTTTGTTTTATCACATTTGTACACAGGAAACATATGTGAATAACTAGTCCTTCCTGCAAAAAGTATTGTCAGAGCCTTGTCTGACATATTTGTAATTGCTTATGCAAAGACTGGGGAATGTGATGGGGAACGTGACATCCCAGCACTGGTAAACTGTCTTAAAATCCAGTATAAAATAAACTACTGCTAGTTAGAGTATTTGAGGAGACCAGCTTACAGCACATTCGTTGCTGCTTGTGCAAGAAGAGCTCCTCTGCTCAAACACCGGCAGAAAGTGAACACAAAAGAGACATTTTTCTCAGCTGTAGTATGTTGTTACAAATTATTTACATTTGGGGTGGAATCACATCCTGTTTTGCTTTTATGGGAGTATTAAGCATGTTTTTGATACTGGATAAGTAGCGAAAAGCAATGATATTAAGGACATAACAATACATCCTAGGTACCTATCGCTGCAGTAGACAAGCACTTTGGCAGATATGGATAACGGAGGCAGAGACATTACAGATTCAGCTGTCATTTTGTTGTATCAGCTTACCTTCCAAACCTGTCTGGAAGAGAAAGGGAATAAACTGCTGTTTGACATGCGTGCAAGAAAATTTGTTCTACTGCTTATGTGCATGTAAGATTGCAGGATTTCTTTCGGGGTTTATTATCAGCATAATCAGAAACATTGCACTCCGTCATTTTGTTTTAGTAATCCTTGTTGTTGTTGTAGGGACAAAATAGACAGCAGGATAAATCCCTTGTTCACTTACATTGAGACCAAGCCAAAATAATCATGTTCATAACAGATTTACTCTGGAGTTTACATCAGGGTAAATGAAATCAGAAAGCGTTGCAAACTTATATGTATTATGGACAGTAACGGGTACCAAGTGTAGAAAATGCAGTGTTACCACTTGAACTCAGTTTTACCTTTCACGGCATTATTGGGCTGCTTTTTTGCTCATGTCAGCTGCTCAGAAGGCTAACATCTATTAGAAAAAACAAAGTGAATTTTATGTAACCAATATCTTTTAAGTCCTTGGATTCCCAGATTTTGTGCTTCATACAATGTGATTTCTTACGAGATCCAAAATCCACGTCCTTTTAAATTGACAATGTTATAGCTCAAGCAAAAGTTAAATAGAACTCCCAGGACTGGATTAGCATTTTTTCTGGCAAAGAGGTGAAATTATACTAACAAATTTTTCCAAGGACTCTGCTACGTGTACTTAGGGAGCAGGCAGTCTGAGGAGCAGTCAGTACCTCCAGAGAAGCGTTTCGTCGTTGGCTGGGTGGTTCTAAATGTACCAGCTTGTTTAAATAGCAAATGATTTTAAATATGAAAGGAGGCTTCTTCCAAGAATTGTTATATTGAGCATCACAAAATTGCTGTGGTTTTTTTTTTTTTTTCTCCCAGAGAGCTAACCTCCATCTGTTTCTGAAAGAGCTTAGCATTCATAAAGTAACAAATTATATTTCAGAGCATAGCTCTTTATCACTCACCAGTTAATGGGGCTAAGAAAAGATTTCAGAAGATTCTTATGACTGCAGCACAGGCTCTGAGGAAACAAAAGGAGCCGCCTGGAGATGTTGTGAAGGCATAGTTATTTGGTTACAATTTAACCTCTTGCAATTAGAAAGCAGCAAAAAGACACATGCCATTTAGGTCACTACAGAAAACGCTGGCATTAAGCTGGTCATATTTCAACAGAGTTCTGAAGTCTAAAATGCTCTTAGGCAAGCAACAGACTGGAAGGAACATAAAGAGAGAAAGCACTGAAAAATGGAAAAGACCAATAGCGAAGGACAACATATTTCAGAGAATACACAATTTTCAATTCCCCTCTCTTGAAGCTGGAGAGTAAAAGGAAGCAGAAACTGTTTGGTGTGTAGACCAAGATATTTCAGGGATTGAGGATTATTCTCTGCATGTAACTGAAAGAGCTGGAAAATATTATTTTGTATGAACCACCCTACTCCAGTTTCTGCCTCTTGTTGGTTGTTGTTGTGATGTTGATGGTTGGTTGCTGTATATTCGTGGCATATGGGAGGCAACAGGTCGCTTTCCCCATGACTTGACTGCCTCCAAGCATACATACCACTGCTCAGCATGTGCATTCCTGGGCCTTTTCAAGTCTAGATGGTTAGAAATGGAACAATTCAACCTCAGCCCTGAGATGCCTTTTTGATGACAGTTTTGACAAAACCAGTTCATTTCCACAGGGAGGCTCTACAAGGCTGTCTAAGTCCATAAATATTTTGGTGGAAATCTTCCAACTAGAGCTATCTGAAACATAGAAATATCTCCATGTAGTTGCCTTCCCAGTCTTATCTTTCCCCTGTTCTTCCACGTATGCATCGCAACACACTCTAGGTATGTGTCAGATACTATTTTCCTTTGGTTCCTTGTCTCAGTCAAGGCATTTGAAGGAAGGTCACATAGTGGATAAATATTCAGTGTATCTTTCTTATCCATCCCTTCAGTGGATAATCCTATGTGTTGGTTGGTCTGAATCTTGAATACGCTCTAGAATTATTACTTTCTGAATAGGCGAACTTGGTTTTAAAATTATTTTAATTAAGGCAAATAAATACATTTCTCCTTTAATCTCTTTGTTGTCAATGGCTGATCATGATACTGGTAACAGAAATACTTGCTCTCTCCCACTCCCATAATCAAGCTTCAGGCATAAAAAAATATGAAAAGATCAAAAAGTTAAAAGCAACTGAAAACCTGGATCTGATAATAGACAATTTTCAGTGTAGCTGTCACTGCTGGTAATACGTTAATCCTTTTGTAAACACTCCCACACCTCTCCATAATGTACATAAATGAATACCACATATAGTAGATAATCACAAATGTTGTAACCATGACAGTTTTATTAGTGCTAATGATACTATTTTATATACTCACAAAACATATGGCAAGCAGGTTAATACTTTTAAATTGGCTGAATCGCTCTTGTTTGACAGCGCTATACCTGCCCTGAATTTCCAGAAGGATTTATTGCAGTTTTAGTCTCCCACCTTCAGGGCAACCACTTAGAAGTGCGCTGGCGGGGCTCAGTATTTAGCAGCAGATCAGCATGTCTAAGGGCAGCTCTTCCAAGGTAACTCTCTTTGCAGAAGTCAATCCATAACACATATATAGCACTGCCAACAGCTTAAGAACAGCTGTGGTACTAGTCAGCTGAAACGGGGAGAAAGGATGCATTTAAGGAGACACAATACATTTCTCCGGTTGACTTGGCGTAACCTGATGCGATTTTCCTTTCAATTTGCTGCAGTCCCATATGTAAGTCAAACGGAGCGGTAACACATGTATCTGCAGCAGTTGTAACAGTAAACTTGCTTGGACATTGCTGGTCTGTTGGGGGGTTTTGTCTGGTTGTTTAGGTTTGTTTTTGTTTTTCTAATGTGCAACTTTTGTTATGACTTCAGGACAGTAACATCATTTATTTCATTTTTAATAGCAAATATTTTGACCTTGTGATGTGTTGCCCTTGTGGTTTGACTGTTGCGTGTTACTACAACAGCAGAAATATTCTCCCATTCTTAGTAAACTGAGGGCAAATCAGAAAAGAAAGTAGGATTTTTGAGGTTATAAAAACTTGTTGCTGCATGCCATTTTTTACTGCTAGCATTCCTGATGCCCCTAAACCCTCTGGCTGCACTACCCACACTCAGCTTGAAGGTACAGTGGAAAGTCACATCTTTCAGTCTAAAATAGCATCAGTCTTTTCCATTGGGAAAGTGATTTGGAAGACCAAAACTTTTACAAAAATTAGTTCACTAGGGTTAAGTGAGTGTCACTCAGCTTTTAAATATCATATTGTGAAATTGCTATAAACGACTGGAGGGGAGGAGGGGAAAGTTTTTCCTTTCAGCATTGTAAAAGCCATGGTGGTGGGATGCCACCCTCCTGCTCTAGGAACAACCAGACCACTGGGAAGAGTCAAGGGTTGGGTAGGTCAAGGGAGGTGCTTCTCCCCCTCTAGTCCACTCTCGTGAGACCCCATCTGGAGTACTGTGTCCAGCTCTGGAGCCCTCAGCACAGAAAAAACATGGACCTGTTGGAGTCAGTCCAGAGGAGAGACACAAAAATGATCAGTGGGATGAAACACCACACTATAAGGACAGACTGAGAGAGTTGGGGTTGTTCAGCCTGGAGAAGAGAAGGCTCTGGGGAGACCTTATTGAGGGTTTTCAGTAATTAAAGGGGACCTACAGGAAAGATGGGGACAGACTGTTTAGCAGGGCCTGTTTGATAGGACAAAGAGTAATGGTTTTAAACTGGAAGAAGGAAGACATGAGGAAGAAATTTTTTACGATGAGGGTGGTGAAACACTGGAAGAGGTTGCCTGGAGAGGTGGCAGATACCCATCCCTGGAAACATTCAAGGCCAGGCTGGATGGGGCTCTGAGCAACCTGATCTCATTGAAGATGTCCCTGCTCATTGCAGAGGGGTTGGAATAGATGACCTTTAAAGGTCCCTTCCAACCCAAGCTATTCTATGATTCTGTAGGAGTCAGCGGATGAGGAGCTCTGAGGCAGTCACAGTCAGCAACCAGCCCTCAAGAGCTGTTGCTGCAAATCCTTGCCTAGAAATCTTGCTGGCTTTACCAATTTGGCAAGGATCTCAAAACTGCTCTTGGAAACTCCTCCCCCCTTAACCACCCCCACCCACCCCCAAATCATTTATGCCTATGGACTGAAAAAAAGGGGAAAAAAAGCCTTGCATGCTGTCCTAGCACGCTCAGTACAATTAGAGCATAAAGCATGCAGCCTGCGCTAAGCAATTTTGCTGTTCTTTTGAGTAGCTACAGAAATGGCTGAGAGCATCGTCCTCCTCCTCAGCAATCTCCTTCTTAAGTGTTTGGCAAACAAGGGTTTGCATTGTTGCTAATGGTATATGATTTCTCATACCTTTTATCTCTCCCACGGTGAGAACGGGGACAACCTCTAGAGACAGCAGTAAGAGTTTCTGGAATGTGGGTGATAAAGATGCTGAAGTCTGCAGATGTAAATGGTTTTGAATGAGGGAAACTGAAAACAAAAACAGTATCAGCTGAGTTTTGGAGTTCTACAGTTCTTACCCTTGGTGAGGGAGATAGAAAGCAGAAAGTTTGTTTTACACAAAATCAGAAGAAAACTTTAGGCTTTAGATTTTTAAAAGGTGGACCTTAGTAGTATTATATAGTTAAAAGCTGAAAAGAATAACTTGTGAGAAGCTTTTTTCCCCTCCAGAACATCAAAAAACATGAAAAACCCCCTAAATTTAAAGTCCCTCTGTATCCAAAACTGAAAGGTTTGAATAGAGTAGTAAGACTAAATGGAAAGTAGTTTTGCACTAAACAGATAAAATGAATCATTTTACAATTCAGCATATACGAGGGCAATTGCAAGAAACAAAAAATACCAGGGGAGAGAGAGAGAATGAGAGAGAAGTGTGAGCACTTGTGCACATGGATGGGCGCATGCGTGTATGTGTGTTTGCAGATGAATTAGAAATATGTTAAAAATGCAATATACAATTGACCTCACTGCTATCTTGACAGATAAGGCAGTAAGACAGGAGTTGTCAGATGTTACAGGAAACTGTTTCCTCTGGAAACTTTTTACCTGCCTCTACTGAATGTCTTTCCCTGCATAAATACCTAATTTTCCATTTTAGTAAGAAGGGAACTTTTTGGCCTATTTTCTTGGAAAACAACGAAATATACTTAGGCATATGCTGTTTATTTAAGACTTAGAGCTTAAAGAAAATAATAACTACCTCATTAAGTAGCATTGTCGTGACTACTGTTTCTACTACATTTCTGCTAAACAGATGTTTTGGTTGAATGCGATGCAGAATTAAGTTCGCTTTTTATAAATAATAAAGATGGTGGAAACACTTCCAGAGATTTTCTTCTAAAACACATGAGCTAAAACAACAACAACAACAACCACTACCACCAAACTTAAGAAAAAAGAGACCACAGAAATTCTGATTTTTCTGCACTGTGCTGGCACGTAAGAAAGTCTGACCAAAGTAAACTGGCAATACTGGGATTGATACCAATTAACATGCCCTGAATGATGGCCATCACTGTCCTGATTGATGAGCACCAACAGCAAGCTTGTGTTTGGAGATAAATTAGGCTGAGCCACCAGTGCCCTGAAAGACATGGTTGGTACTGACATGAAGCTCCACGAGCAGGAGAAATGGGCTGACAGGAGCCTCAGGAAGTTCAAAGGCAAATGTAAAGTCCTATCCTCAGGAAGAGGTAATATTATGCTGTGGCACAGTCTAGGAACTGGCAGAGAGGCAGCCCTGTGGAAAAGGACTTGAGGCCTTGATGAACAACAAATTGCACAAGAGTCAGCAATGCACCCTTGCATCATCGGAGGTGGACCTCTTGTTGGGCTGCTTTAGCACAGGCACAGTCAGCGGGCTGGGAAATGTGATTATTCCCCTCTGCATGGTAACGGAGAGGCTGCTGAAGGGGGCCCATGTGAAACACTAGACTTAGTCCAGGGCCACCCAGTCCAAGAGAGACATGGACAAGCTGGACCAAGTTCAGTGGAGAGCCATCAAGGTAGTTGGCAGCTGGAGAACATGACACATGCAAAGGGAGCTGCGGTTGCTTTGTCTGAAGAAAAGAAAGTCAAGGAGATGGCTAACTACTTTCTATTGCCTAAGGAGGAGTTATAGAGAAGGGAAACCAAACCCTTCTCAGAGGCACAAAGTGAAATACAATAACAAGTTGCATCCAGGGAAATTTGGACTGGATATAAAAAAATTTTTCTTTACAGTCCTGGAGCCAACAAAGTTTGTGGAAACTCCACCACCAGGGATTTTTAAAGCTTGACAGGTAAAGGCCCTGAGCAGCCCTGATCTGACTTTGAAATAATTTCTGCTCTGTGAGCGGAGGCTGGACTAGTTGACCTCCAAAAGTCCCTTCTGATATAACCTTTCTGTGATACTATGCTTCTTTGAAATGATTTATTTGCATGGGAAATTTAACTGTCCAGGATGAAAGAAAAGCAAAACTTTACAAAATCTTATAAAACTGAGCAGAACTAATTGGAATTAGAAAACTGTTTCTATGTTACTGCCCTAAACTCCTGATTCCCATCGATATAGTTAATTTTGCTAATGCAAGCACTCCAAAGACTAGTAGATAATGATCTAGATCTGGAAAGGAAGTTTAATGCAACAGCATGGATTGTGGGTCAGTCCAGGCACTGGGAGGCAGGAGACATCTATGTTTTCTGCCCTGTCAGTCTCTGGAGATTGATTAAATGCTGCAACTGAGTGCGGGTTTGCATCCTGACACTTTGGCTTGGGACATGGAAAATTTGAGCCCTAATTCCACCTTACCCTTTGAAATGCAATGAGGACCTGTAGGCTCTCAGTGGAATAAGCACATGGATCTGGGCTCTGAGAAAAGAGGTGCCTATGACAGAAGAGAATACAGAGATCTTCTGAGCAGAGCTGTGCCTTCGGTCTGCAGTCACTGAGACAGGAGAAGTGGATAGAGAGCACTCATACACCTCTCTTCTCCCACGGTTTACAGCCTGGCACCATCTGAAAGCAAGTATGGACAGTCTTTCTTTCAGAAAGGGATTGGAAAGGCAGAGGACACTTATTGTCTCTTTATACATTAACATAGAGGTTAGCAAGCTCTTTGTGGAAGCAGAAGATGCTTTCTCAAAAGCAACACCCTTCCTCCCACCCCAAAGCTTGAAGAATGTCTCATGTCTTAGGACATGCCCTAATTGTGAGTCTACAGCTTTGTGAAGGAGGGAGAGAAAGGGAGGCATTCCCTACCCTGCTGTGAGACCTCTTCAATTGCTGAGAAAGCAATTATTTATTTATTTATTTACTGAAAGGGAGAAGGAAGGAAGGTAGGAGGAAATTTGATCACATTTCAGAGGCTTATGTTCTGCAAATAAACATACATGCTTCTAATAAAGGCTGGCTCTGTGGTCCTTACCAGTTTTTGACTGGGTAATTACTTATGCAAAGACTTATATGCTCAAGCCAGAGACCATTAGAGATGTGTTGTACTTTAAAGAAGCACGTTCACTTCTCCTACTAAGACAGGCTGAGAGAGCTGGAGTTGTTCAGCCTGGAAAAGAGAAGGCTCCGGTGAGACCTTAATGTGGCTTTTCAGTATCTGAAGGGGGCCTACAAGAAAGCTGGAGAGTGGTTTTTCACAACAGCATGTAGTGATAGGACAAGGGGTAATGGCTTCAAACTGGAAGAGGGTAGATTTGGATTAGATATCGGGAAGAATTGTTTCACTATGAGGGTGGTGAGACACTAGAACATGTTGCCCAGTGTGTGCTCCCCGACTCCATGCACCAACATGACCTTTATCTCGCGTAACACTGCCCAAGCAATAACCACCCGTGGCGGTCTAATGAATGTATCTAGTCATGATGGTGGCATTTTGTGGTTTGAGGTTGCTCGAGGGCTCAAAGCTGGTCTCAGGGAGACAGATAACAACACAACAGCCGAAGGCTAATGAGTAATTCACCTACCTCACCACCAAATTGGTACTGTGGTCAATATGCAAATATGGCTATAAGTCAATCATCTTACCTCCATAAATAGTGAACAGCCCAAGAGCCTAAGGAGCTCTCCTGAATGGCAGTGGGTTGCATGCCAGGATCTCCCCTTGAGTCGGGACGCTGCTCAAGACTACTCCTTGAGGTTCAGATTCCTTGCCGCAGTAGATCCTCGGTAAGCAGTTTATAGCATGCTAAACTTTGAAATTCTTAGCTAAGTGATATAAAGGATTGATTGTGCATGCATAATTCTTTACACATAAACTGTTGACCAAGTCTGGGACTAGGATTGGATCCAGCCGCACCTAGACTCTTCTCTGAGAAGGAGTTTAGAAAGTCAGGGGATTCTTTCTGAACCTCGTGACATAACAGGAGTGTGTCCCTGACAGTTCTGTCTGACCTTGTCCCCTATGCAGTAAATAACCAAGCGTACCTCACCATCGAATCTTGTTAAACTGTCACATCCGCTACCAACTTTGTTAAAGCATTGTTTTATATCAATAAATATATTGCTGCTTCTCTCTTACGAGTGAAGCATATCACTTCTTCTGCAACACCAAGGAAGTTGTTGAGGCCCCATTCCTGGAAGTGTTCAAGGCCAGGTTGGATGGGGCTTTGAGCAACCTGGTGTAGTGAGAGGTGTCCCTGCCCATGGCAAGGTATTTGGAACAAGATGATCTTTAAGGTCCCTTCCAACCCAAACCATTCTGTGATTCTATGGTTTACAGGAAGCAGCACCCCCAAACTCAAGTATATAGGGAGTAATTGCAGGTCCAGCAACTCCATCCTGGCATGATCCCATGGCACCATCACCTTCTATATATACATGAGGGTCAAGAGGAGGAGACCATTTACTTAGCAGGTTCAGCCAAATTATTTCTTCAGGCGTATTCCCCAGTGTGGGGCACAAGGGAAACTGCAGTGCTGGTTGAACATGTGAGTAGTGACTGTGCTACAGAAGAGATACCCCTACTACTCCCTAGTAAATATGTGCTTGAGTGATTTTACTGGTAAAGTGCTGCCTGTGCAAATAAGTATTTCAGTGTTGTGTGGTTGTCCTTCATTCTGGCAGTGGCAGCATAAACCAGAGATATCTTCTTCTCATGAGATCAGAGGTTTAGCTGTGGAAGTATCTAGATAACTAGCTCCAGTGTGTTTTAGGTTTTCTATGATGTTCACTAAATTATACACTCTGTCTACTAGATAGCATATTTACGTATGTAGCAAATTGAACAGAGAAGTATTGTCTCTGTTACCAGCCACTTCATCTACTAATGCCCTATGACCTCCATAAGAAATTATTTCAGGTTTGTGATGCCAAATAGATGCTTGCTCTGACTACACAAATAATACTGTGTAAACTGATTTGCCCCTTGTGCAACATTAGTAAATATTTTGCATGCTTGTTAGAAATTCAGTATCGATTGATTGAAGAAAACTCAGAATCCAAACTGATAACAATGAATTTACATGCAATGGGTGTTTTTTACAAAAGAAGACAGTCCAAGATGGTTGCTTAAGAGATGGGAATGAAATCCATGCAGTCTTAAATTTGCATTTTCATGAAAGCGTGTCCTTACTTCCAGACTTCTATCAAATCTGCTTATGTTCTTCAAAACATGATGTACCACATCTTTTCCTTCTCAGAGGTGAAGCCCTGAGCCTATTAAATGAGGCAGAGCGTGAGCAAGGATATTTTTTTAAACCCTCTTCACCAATGGGCTTCAAGCTCTAACTTGCCCCAGTTCTTCTGACAGCTTCAATCAACCTGGAAGTTCATTATTTCTTTTCATTTTATAAAAGCTGCATTCACATTATAAAGCAGAAGATAATCCTCGTGAGTTAAGATAAATCCATAGGCAGTGCTCACTTTAGTTCTAATTCTAATTAGAATCTGCATGTTTATTATGGCAAATATAAGTTGTGTGATTTAATCTTTCATACTTCCAACACTGACCATATTATTTCTGTATTATAAGTTTGCCTTTCACATATATAGCAATATAAAAAGGATTATTAACTTAAATCCTGTATTATAAACACTGATCCATACAGTGAAGAAATCACATTACAGCAGTTAAATATATAGGGGCATACAGCTCTTCCCACCAGTCAACAACAATTTAGCCATTAACTTAAATGAAAGCAAGATTAGGTCTGTATTCTAAAAGAGGGTAAAATGCATTTTTATAGTTGCAGTTAATGACAAAGTCAAAGTAAAAATAGTGAGTCAAATCATTCATTGTGTACAACTGCTATCTAAAAAAACCCACCCAAACCAAAACTCCTTATTGCTGATGGCATTTATATCATCAATCAGAACATTTATAGCGTTTGGAGAAGGTAATAATTTCTTCAGCTTGGATCTAAACTTCATCTTGGATTTAAGTCCAAATAGCAATTAGCAGGGGCTTGCCTTCATCAGATCTCAGAGACGTCAGAACTCCGCAAGCTGCTGGGACTTGTGCCTACCAGGTCCCCACGTGTGAGGAGCCTGATGCGGTGGATGGGCTCTGAAAGTACCAGTTGTGATAAGCCAGATCGACAACCTAGAGTACTCACTAGCTCTCCTTAAAAAGAGATTAGGCTACTTACTTTTCAGTCATATACCTAAGGCTGAAAGCTCTCACCTTGGAAATTAGAAACCAAGGCTCATTTCTCTCCTCTGCTGTGACCCTGATAAAGGAGTGACCGGCATAGCTCACAATCTGGGGTGCAGGGTCCCTTTCCCTTTGCTGTTGAAGCAATACCACCACACACAAAAAAGAAATGAGAAGGTGCAAAGTGCGAAAAAAAGAGGCCACCTACACATGCAGAAGCACCTAGACAGTCACCCAGAGTGAAGTGAAGGAACCTGCCTAAGAGGTTTTTTGCCAATGGCTCTCACAGGTGTGTGAAACTCTTGTTCAAGATGAAATGTCTTCACCAACAAGTGCTAAGAGTCTCCAGTTTTGTTTCTCCTTAGCTATACCATGCAATCAGCTTAAATTGAGAATGTAGCAGGATTCTCTGTGAGACGAAAAATTAGAGTTTGATTTTCACAGGCTACAAGAGAAATGAACTTGTGTTTCTCATAGCCAGTACTCTGGCTTCTGCATGGCATTATATTTTCTGATCACATCAGGGCTTTTGACAATTTGAATACGGATGTCTGGCTCCATCTCCATGTGAAGTAAACCTGTGCGACTTCTCTCTTAAATTATTTGTAAAACCGGGGACTAAAACCTGATAGTTTCCTAGAATAGTAGCTGTAGGTCTAAAATCAAGCCTGGGAACTATTAGGAAACATAAACAAGGGTTGGCAGAATTGGGAGCTAAGCACTGGCTTCCAACTCTGTGCAGATTCCCAGAGGCTGTTAGGCATTTTGTATTTTTGCAGAACATTGCCTGTCTTTGCAGTGCAGGACATGAGGCAGTCTATTCAGCCAATATGAAGAAAATCTGGCAAAATCCAGTATACCTAAGAGGAATGAAAATATCAATGTTTTCTGCCCCAAGAAAAAGCTTGAGATTAAATAAGAACCAAACCGCCCTTTTCCTGTCTTTGAAAGCAAACATTAGCAAGATTTTTTTTGATGCTTGAAAATGCCTCTTTTATTTCTTTCTTCTGGACATTGCTGAAGAAACGAGTGGGTGGTGATGTATTCAAAGCATGTCTTGTCATGTCTAATTGGCTATATAAAGAAATCAAATGTCCTCCATCTTCAAAAATATATAACATATTAATAAGAAATTATTATTTTATTGATAGAGCTGACTTTTATTGGCTAGGAGAAAAAAAAATTGTTCATGAATCTAATCAAGACCCAGATTTTCCAAAATGTCAGTCTAAAGCTGTCTAAAGCATCCCTCAACCTATTGATTTAATAGAAACAATATCATTACAATAAACTATTATCAAAGAATATGTCTCGTAGTCTGAAAAAACATGCCTGTGTCTTTATTTTATAACTGTCCATGATTTGTCTTGGTCTTTTTTAATCTCACAAATGAAGACCATTCTCTTATGATAAAGTTCTAGCCAATTGACATTATCTCTTAATTATTTTTGTAAAATATTCATTGCAGAATTTGTTCAAGTAAGAAGTTATTGTTTAATTTCTGTGATGGATGTGCTCATTTCATGAGTATTAGATTAGTGGAGAGTATACAATTTGTATTAACATGCATATGTCATTAAAGAATACATTGTTTTCCAACTGTCTTCAAACAAAGACGTGCCTATGAGATACTGATTTGCTTTTGCAACACCCATTTGTGTGGATAGCTCCGGTTAATATTCATGTGAGTAAGGATTACGTAATAAAATCTACAGGTTTTGGACTTATTTTACTTTGTTTTGCCTGATTTTTCTTTCATGTTCATTCTTTTAGAAAACACACACGCACACACAAATTTTTCTTGAGATTGCTTTCATAGTAAGATTAATTTTGATGCTAAATGCAGCCAGCAGCACACCAAAAGGGCAACAATTCTTGCCTACAGAGGATGAACATTTCTGTGCTGTAAGGAACAATCCTGCACTTCCAGAAAAATTGCAGGGAGGATCTAACGATAGGTCTTTCATTCTCTAAATCACTTAATGTCAATTAACAAACAAAAGGACAAAACATTTACTGGGTGACAAAAGGGCACCACAGACTTTAAGGATTTCATGCCAAATTAGTAGTTCCCATACTTTCCATTGTCCCAGCAGCCAGGAAGCTCCTGCACCCAGACATGGGCGTTCCCGATTCAGCCAGTCCATAGCTCCCATGTGCATCCCCAAGGATTACATTTTATCATTCTTGCCTCAAGGCTCATCTAGATTTACAATTCTGGAAGACACATGGGTTTCAGAGTGACAGAAAAATCTGTCTATCTTAAATTGCTGGGGCTCAAATATGCTTCTAACTCAAAGCTACAAGGCAAAAGTGATGAGGAAGGTAGTACTTTCAGTAATCCCAGTGCACCCAGATCTAGACTAGGACATGCTGAATTTCATCGCATCACCCTGTAAGAAACTTAGGGCACAAAGAGACTCTGCAAAAGGATGATGGACAGCAAGGTTTGTCTCAAAATGGCAGCATTACATGATTACGGTTTTCCTCAACATAGAAGGTGGGAAGAACTCCTGATTTCCACAGCATAGACATAATTTTAGTTACCAAAACAGGATTCAGTGCCTAATTTCAAAAACTGTGACTGTGAACTTGGCACTCAACTGTCACTTAATCCTGGTGACACCTTTACCAAATTCCTCCTTTTTGACCAAAATGCTGGGAAGATGGGATCCAAAGATGAGCGATGTTTCAACCACCTGAGGGGACCCTAACTTCAAGGATCTCAAGTCTGGCTTGCTTTGCTATTTTATCTTCCGTGAAAGTCACTCTTCTTTCTCTACAATTCCATCACTTCCACAGGAAGAGGGAAAAATAGGTATAAGAAAATTCAGCCTGTGGGGGAAAGTTTCCTACTTCTTGAACAAATACTAAGTACATGCAAGTACCCACACCTCATGTCCCTTCCATGTTCCAGAGAAAAATAATTATCTATATCCATATCCAGGAAATGTGGGTCGCTACCCTCAGACAAGAGTCTTACCTCTCAGATTCAGGAGCACAGAAGATTGTGCCTGCAACTTTGATTCAGGCAACAGGATCTGACCTGGACGGGTACCCAGGTCACCCAGACACCCCTCTGTGCCCAAGGTTTCCCGTTAACTGTTCTAGGAAGCTCCCATTTCCCTTGTGGGACAGTCACTTCCCCAATCTGAAACATCAAACTCTTTTTTTTTTGCAGAAGTGGTGCCAGATGGCGGGGTTTGGTTTCCATGCAGGTGGCCAGGCACCTGATGGTTACACATTTTGGCACCAAGCCTATGCTTTTTAACAGGGCAGAGTCCTGTTTGGGTAAGCATTTGCCAGGATGGACATAAAGCGATTGCAGTTCCTCGGTTATTTTTTTTTGTTAATGACTAAATCTCCAATAAGTTTCCAGTTGCCTTGATGCTGGTTGATTTTAATGGAAAATTTCAGCAGTTTTCAGGACAGGACTGCATTAAAAAGCCAGTTCATGCATATGCAGTTAGTGGTAAATAAACAAGTATCTCTCTAATTAAAACACATACAGGAAAGTCTAAACTAATTTAACATCTAAATGACTGATAATAAAGGGGTAAAGGAAACCCAAAAATATTAGCCCTTTAAAAAATCATTGGGCATAAGAAGTATAAAATGAGGGCAAATAAGCGTCAAGGCTTCTAGCACAAAAAACTAAATGAAAAAAAATCACTGGGACAAAGTTATGGAAAGAGATAAAAGTCTGTGTGCGCTGCAAGTGAAAAGACACGGCAGAAACGTGCTCAGCTTCCCCAGCATGCTATTAACATCTGAGAAAAACACTACTGAAATGTTACAAACTAATTAAGTTGGGCATACAAGGGAACCAATGGGAATAAATTATTATGCAAATGCAAGGTTTTCCCTTCATAAAGCAACTGGTAGGAGTTGGTGGGGTGGTAAGCAAGGAGAGGGGTGGATGCCAAGCTGCCCCAGGAGGTGATGCTTGCACTGAGAGACCCTGGCGCTGCAGCATCGTGCTCGGGTGTGGATGGACCTGATCACAGAAAATGGGATAAAATCCCACGGAAGGAGGGAGGGTAGGAAGGAAAAATGTTCCTGGGATTTTCTACAAAGGGAAAAAGAGGCTGATTCAGGACTGCTAAAGCAACAGTGCCATCTGCCGCATACTCCCCTTTGGAAGCAAGCGGATTTTAGCTGTCTCCTGCTCTGCTGCAGCCATGGCAGCAAATCTGAGAGCCCCCATGCAGCACTGAGGTGAGGAGAGCAGGATCAAACCTTGCCTTTCCTCTGGCCCAGCCTTTGTACCCAAAAACCGTTTCTTGAGTGTCGCTAATAAATACGTTGCCCGTTAAAAAAAGAGAGGGGTTCTTTCTCTTGGCATAGCAGGATCCCATGCTCGGACACTTAGTGAAGAATCTGTCCGCTATAAGGCACTCTGTCAGTGAGATATACATCAAGAATGTGTAAGCAACCAAAAGGCTGCTGTCCGTTCTCTTTTCCGTGCTGTATTTCTTTCACCTTGTGAAAGGGCTTTCTGTTACTTGCGCAAATCTGCTGTCGCTTTCAATCCATATTTTTATGCATTGTTCTTTTCACTGTGGTCATTGCATCTCTGAATGCCTTTATACATTATATTATCTGAAGTAATTATTACAGAAAAGACTAATCAATATTATGAATTTTTATAATGCCTTTCATCAGTAGCTCTCAAATCACATTTCTACCGGTCGAACCTGACAGAACTCATAAAATGCAGGTGTAATCACTCTGCAAAAAATTCTAGTAGATGTAAGTCTGTAATCCACACATCAGTGTTTATGCATCTCATATTTTTAGCCCTCACTCAAACACAATTATTTTTTAAAGAATTCCTCCCAAACTCTGTCCAGGACAGAGTATGAATGGAGTTTTGGTAAGGTGATTCCCTGCCCTATGAACCCCCTTCGGATGCTTAACTTACTCACTCCTTAAGGACATTTTGGAGGATGGACACCATTAGCCCAGGCAGTATTATATATAATAGGTCCCAATGAAAAAATGTCCATACTAGGACATCCCTTTTTGTAGGTAAAAGGCTACTCTTGACATACTCAGGCATCTACTCATTTTCCTCATTAGACCATTGCGCAGACACCTATACTTTTTGCACATGCTATATAGAATCCCTGCGATTTGTCTGCTGTGGGTGTTAAACTTTGGTTTTCTGCTAATTTGCAGACTTCCAAGCTGTCCTCTATGTCCTCTGCTACTGTTCCTAGACTCATTAATGACACGTGGAGGAGAGGCTTTTGGAACTAGATAGTGTGGGATTCTGGGGCAACAGATGCTCTGTGGTAACTCAGAGATGCTTCATATTGCAGACCTGATCTTTGCAATCAAGGGTCTAAATTTGAATTTCAGAAAGGGGTAAAACTTGTGATGAAGCGTTCGCTATGAAGAGAGCTGAACTCCAAGAACTGAAGTCAGCTTCTGCACGGGTTCAGAATACTCATCCAAGTCTCTCCCGGTAATGAATGAATGCACTCTCCATTACTAAAGCACCTGTATCACTGCGTTAGCACACATAGGCTGCATCACGAAGGCATTTCTTGTGACTTTCTTTCTGTCTCTTTTTTGGCTTCTTGGAACTTGATATGATTACTTTAGATTGGAATAGCTATAAGATCTGGAGGCTTCACATTAATTATTAACCTCAGTATCTGACTCCTATATTTTAAGATCTACAGCTCTGAAAGAGGATACACTGCTGGCAGTAGCTACCTTGGGAGGGTTGAAGTTTATTATAAATCAAACTAATCTATACTGTCTCCTGCTCAGGAAATTGAATTCTGGGAGTTTGTGAGAGTCAACTCAGAGTTGACTGAGACTCCTAATTCACATAGATGAGGGACATTTACATTGAGATAACAAAAAGCTGTTGATCTGATTCTCATTACAAATCGAATTTAGTTATTCTGGAATTCAATCTACCGTATTTAAGTTAGTTAGTGGGACTTTCAAAAATGGAGAGTGGCGTCTTTGTTCTTTAAAAATAGGTGCAACAAGTTTATCTGTTAAAAATAAGAGATTCTCATTTTGTGCATATTTAGTCAACAGATACTTATAATCAAAGAGTGATAACAAGTTCCCATTATTTCGTTATTGGCCTCTGCTGGCTGAGGTCCCACGGTGGCAATTTTTGAGAGAGTTCTTTGTACTCATGAGCTTAATCAAAAACAAGACTCAGCTCTGTATTTTCCTCCACAAAGTCAATGGACTAAGCTCATCAAAGTCGTAGGGTTAAATTTAGCTCAATGTGTCTTTGTTAAAATGTTTATAATGCAAATGGTGGCTATTCACAAAAGATGTAACAGAGAGTCTGTAGATGGATTTGGTTTTTTGTCACCTCACTGAGCAGCTGGAAGGTATCTTCAGAAAGAAATACAATATATATTTTCTTGTGAGTCTGAAAAAACCCCCACCCTCCTATTGTATAAACTCTTGGCCACCCATTTCCAAGAATGTTATGGGCATCTTTGTGCCATGTTTATTAGCTACAATTAAGAATGTTATGAAAAGCTCAGAGATGCAATTCTTCCTAGGTCGCGCAGTAAAAACTAAATAAATAAAGTGATGGACATCCCTTCTGAAGTCAGAAGATTCAGCATTTGCCCTGCCTTATACCTGCTGAGGGAGAGTAGCTGAATTTCCAACGAGGCTTCTGCGGGAAACAGCGTCCCTGGGAACCGCCTCAGGGAAGAGAGGGGTGGCTGTAACCCCTGCCAGCCATGGCCAGGGCAGGTCTCAGGCTTTGTCACAGCAAATGCCTGTGGGGGATGGAGTTCCTTCTTTGCTGCGTCTGACACTGAGGTTAGGTGAATGAAGCCTTTCCGAGCAACTGTATCTCGGTGCCCCAGGCATGCTCTGCGTTAGAAGCAGAGAGTGGGGGAAGTCAGAGGAGGGCTGCAGGGGATGTATTAAGCTGTTAGCAGTATCTCCACGCTCTGGCTAAACCTGTGTGAGCGCTACTCCGACTGCTCCAGCTGCTGATGTGTTTTGTCAGCAATGAGTTAAATTCTTAGAGCAGACAAGGCTGAAGATTTCCAGCTTTGCAATCACCTTTGGCCAGCATCTCAGTGTATGACAGCCCAAGAGCATATTAATCAGCAGCTACTTCCCAACGGGAATGTTATATCAGCATTTCTTCTCCCTGTGTTGTTTCCTGCCACTATCCTCAGTGGTGACACAGAGGTGCACGCACAGCTCAAAGATGACTGTGAAATGTAAGTACCTAAACCAGCCAGGATGGCTTGGGATACAGAAGCAAATACCCTAACCTTGGAATGACAGCTCTCTTTCGTTCGGAGAGGGGGTTATGAATTTTTTCTTCTATTTTACTTCTATTCCATCAAATAGAAATGATAACATAATGGACTGGCAATCCTGCTGTTATTCTGTGGCTATGAAAGCACATAAACTGAAAGTTCAGGGGAATGATTCTTGTGCAGTTAGCCCTAATTCCTCTGCAGATACAGAAGTATAATGGGAAGACAGAAATGGACCTCTACAACGCCCTATTTAACCTATGGGAATCTTTCATTAGAAGAAGGGGCGGGCACACTGTGTCAGAAATTATATACAGTGCTAATGATATATTAGACAGGAGATGATAAGCCTTTCAGGGATTCCTAAATGTATTACTTGTTAATTTAGGAGGTACCCTGGGTGCAACTTATGAGGTGGTACTAATTTAGAAGGTATCATGAGTAACTCTGCTTGCTGGAGGGCTGAAATGTAAATCCCATTGTTCAACAGGGAAAACGAAAATGCTCCTTCCATTAAGTCTGTGATCTGTCCTTCACTTGCCATGGGGAATAGCATAATTTAGAAAGCTGCCTTCTAGGATGTTGAACAATCATGCCTCACCAGTGAGATCTCCAGATTAAAAATGTGAACATTTTTACATTACTAGAGGGATTATTATATCTTGCTTAATATTTCATATATTTGACATCAAACTACCAAGTAACGAGTATAATGTATTAAAATGCCCTTCTAGTCATATTATTTGCCTGCTTTTATGTAGTAAGGCTCTAACTGCATTTGTTCAGTGATGCTGTACAGTGGTTTGATTTATGTTTTGTAGTGTCGGGCTGAGAAGGGACTTTAAACCTGACTGTCAGTCAGCTCAGATCTATCTCAGAGATCCTGAAACAGGAGGTTCTCCTTGGAGGCAGCGGAGTTTTTGTATCCTTCCCTTAGATGCAAAATTGATGCAGCACCACCTTCCATGGAGCTGGCTGCACCTTCAGGCACCCAGCAAAAAGCAGCAACATTATCTTCAGCCCTGACTGCTTCCTTCCAGAATTTGTGGATACAATCATGCTGTTACTATATCTTATACCGGAACCGCCTGTGTATATGGGGTCCAGCCCTCTTCACTTTTGCGAGCCTACAGTTCCCACTGTACTCAATAGGAGGTGAGGTTTGTAGGAGCGCTTCTCTTGGTCCAGCTTTGCTGAGGTGAGTATCTCATGCAAGGAAAGTCCCTGTCCCCCATCCTCACCCCCTCCCTCCCACAAAATTGCCTGACAGTCATGACAGGGCAGTGCTGAGCTTCACACCACACACGCATATCAGATAGGTCAGTCCAAACCAGGCAAACAAATCTGTGCTTCTTTACTGGACCCTGTTGCCTTCCCTTTCTTTATCCTACCTCCTGTGCTGAAGTTAAAGTTTTGAGTACCTTTCCATGAACAGCATAATTGTTACTGCTTTCTGTAATTGTGGCTACGCATCATTGCTCCAGCCACAGGCTGCAGCTTCCCTTGTAAAGGGCTCACACCAAAGGTGGGAAGTGTACTACACACAGGTGAAAGCCAGTGAGGCGGGCATATTTTTATAGCAGAAATAGAGAATTAGACATAAATCTTACCATCTACAGCACATGGCAAAATCTGGGGCTAGACAACAGAATCTATTCCTGCTTTTACACATTTCTAAATCATCCTGTAGCAATATGGCAACCAGGGGGACCAAAATTCCTCATTTCTGAAATACAGGTAACAGAGGCAGTGAATTTATGTAGAAAGGAATAGGAACAGGCGGGGACCTCTGGAGAATAAGTGAGGTGAGGGCAGGACTTCTTGTTTGTTTGTGGTTGTGCATAGACTCTTTCCTATAACCCTTCAGTAGCTGGCTAACATAAATGTGCATCTAGAATTGTATGGAAGACCGAGGATTTATGAGTTACAGAGGCATAGAAAAATGCCACTAAGTGGCATTTTTTCACTTATTCTACTTGGTTCTTTTTCTTTTTCTTTTTCTTTTTCTTTTTCTTTTTCTTTTTCTTTTTCTTCTTCTTTTTCTTTTTTTCTTTTTCTTTTTCTTTTTCTTTTTCTTTTTCTTTTTCTTTTTCTTTTTCTTTTTCATTTTCTTTTTCTTTTTCTTTTTCTTTTTCTTCTTTTTCTTTTTCTTTTTCTTTTTTTCTTTTTTTTCCCCTATATCCCTCTGTGTAGTTGATGAAGACAAGCCCCTGCTAATGATTAACTTGTTTTGGAAGGCAAATTCAGAACAGGAGAGTTGAACTGACATCAGTCATGCAGTCAACTTTAATTAAAAATGTTGAAACTCATTAATAAGAAACAAAGAGGAAAAAAAAAGAAGGAGAATACATAGCAATAGAAAAGAGGGAACATAATAAAACAAGGAGTAAGGAGAAATTAAAAGGCAGGAGAATTAACGGGAAAATGGAGATAGCTAGCATAAAAGAAACCATACATACGCTGTCCTGGCTTCTTACTAAAGTGACTGGATGTCCAGCGGTAGCCTCTAAAGTGGCTATTCTTGCCTGCTCACCCCCCTTATATTTATTATTTATCTGGTATTTTAAAATATTGTTGCTGGTATGAACTCGAGCACGGTAAACGTGGGGCATTTCTGCTGTATATTTGTTGTTGAATATGCACACAAGCCTAGGTCCTGCTCAGAATAGCCAACTGCTGGTTTGGGGAGTACAAGAGAGAGGGAGACTGTTCCAGAAATCTCGGTTTGGTGACTCATCACCCTGGCAACACTGTCAAGAGAAAAAGCGATGCTTTACCTTTACTCAAATCTAGACTATCCTAAATTGATGTAAATGTGAAAATGACTTACTGAGAAGAGCTGTTAGCTTCACGGAGAAGTCTTGAAATGTCACTGCTTTGCAACATATTAGCCTAGCTAAAGAACATTAAATAGCCTCCCTAATGGACACCTGATACACCAGAGGGAATTCTGAGTCCCTGGTGAATTTCCTCACCCTCCCATAAGGCTAGTCCTTATGAGGATTTGGACGTGCTGGATGAATTTTCTCACACATGCACTCTGATATCTGCTCGCAGATGAAACATCTTAACTGCTGTAAATTCATAAGTTTGAGCCAAATGAGAAATAAATCAAATCTATCCCTGGTATGGGCTTTGTGAAACTGAAAACTTACCAAGTCTAACTAAAAGCATTCACTTGCTTTCTGTTCTCCAAGCCCTGGGGGATCATTTAGGCCACAGAAAACTCTGGTCCTCCAAGCAGGGCTAGAAAATGTAGTACCTGAAGTCTGGAGACACTGGCTTTATGTTTTCACAGTGTTAAGAAGAGGCTATCAAAAGACTCATAGTAAGACTGCTATATTAACTTATCCAAATAAAATATGGAGATTGAAGGGGAGAGGCAAAACATATACATCAGCTTTTGATAAACAACCAACTACCAAAGTTCTTCTGAACTTAAGCTGAATTTTGAACCAGCTGTGTCTCACCCTCTGTCTCTAGGGGTTGGCCAGACAACTGGGCGTGGAAATTCTCTGAACTTTTCCATTTGAGCCTTCTACAACCATCCAGGCCAAACTGAACTCCAAAAGTATTCAGTTTGGTATCAGATCTATAAATTTTCTTAGACAGATCAGGCTGTGTAGAATTTAACTTCTTTTCTTTTTTTTGATGAGCTAAAGAAAGCATTTCAAATAGTTCACTGCAAGAGCTTTTAAACTTTTAGTGACTAACAGAAAATGAATGTATCTTCTTGCACAATTATCAAACAATAAAACCCCCACAAATTGGAATACTTACATATTTTAAATCTCCACATTGCTTAATAAAAGGTCCCAATGAGCTTTGTGGTATCTGACACTAAAAAACACCCAGAAAAACTAATGCACAAGAAACTCAAAAGCAACATAATTTACCACCATGTGTTTGAAGTCCTGCTTTGCTGCTAAATCATCAGCATTTTATTTGCAGTGAAATAAACTACTTTTCTGTCGGATCACATGTGTTCCTTGGATACTGCATTGCAAAGTGTTGCAAAACCCTCCCAAATACCTCCAAATACATGCATACACAAATGCACGCACATACATGCTTAGAGGGATTTTTTTAATTTTTTTTTTTTTTTAATGAATTGATTTCAAGGTTAGTATCTTTGTAACTTCACTTGTGTCTGGACAGAAAACACAAGCGCTACCTTACAATCTATTCTTTACAGTTCTATTTCCCAACTGGAAAGAGGAGGTAGGTGTGTTGAAAGATATACAGGACTGTTGTGCACAGAAATGCCTATGGAAAAGCATTATCCTAAACAAGTCACCATCCGTTGAATGAATTTCCCAAGGTGAAGGTTTTGTTCTTCTGGGTTCTTCAGGTCTCCCATTGGTGCCATTTACAGGGCACTACATTAATCTGTGCCAGACTATTTAGGGGCTACTAATAGCCTCTGTTATCCCCCCACAGGGAAAATATGTATACATGTATGGACCAATATTAAACCCCATATACACATACACAGACTTTCATTACGCTTTTAAAAACAAAGTGGACAAAGAACAAGCAAGGGAAGTATAATGAAAATAACTTTGTTTTCTAGATGGAAGGGATATTTTTCCTCTAACAGTTTGCTGTTACTCACTTGGCAATTTCTTTTTGCTGATTTTGGAATGCTGTTTCTAAAAACTACAGATGCTTCTTTTAAATGTGTCCCAATTACCCCTGTTTTGAGGTGGAGCATTTTAATAGCCAGGGAGAAAGGATTTTCTGCCATTGAAAGCATTTGGCACAGGGCACTGTAGGTGTGTTGATGGTTCTCTGACACGTCTTTCAACCCTTCTCAGCAAGTCTGAATGTCATATTATATTGACAGATAGTGCTGCTTGTGCTGTGCACACGTGCTGCAGAGGCAAGGCCAGCTAAAGGAAGGTATTTGTACCCTACAACTTTGCTGACCTTGTTTCAGATGCCTAAATTAGGCTGCAGATGTCCTGGGGCGCTCTCTGATCAGTGGTGAGAGACCCTGGGACAACACAGGGCACTTCAGCAACACTCCTTCCCCAGGTGCCTCCCGGGAGTAATGCACCCATCTCTCTACATCAACCATGGAAACAGTGTCCGGGGACTAACCACTCCCTGACACCTCTAAGTTGGTGTGGTGAGCACGACACCTGTTTTGGCTAGGTTCCCCATCTCATGAAGGATGGTGGTGGCACCTGCCAGCTTCCTCTGCTCTGCCCTCCTTGTGTGGCAGGTGAGAGATTGGACCCTCGCTGCATTTACACACCGACCCATACCTGGCAACACTGGTTTTGGAGGAGGGTAGAAGCTATTTTTTCATTTGTAATTATGCCCACGGAACAAAGGCTTGGAGATCAGGAAGAAAGTGGAGCAACATCTATTTCTTCCGAAGAGCTGTCTCAAAAAAGAAGAGAGAATTATTACTTATTTAATATCTGGGAAGTGGAAATTAAAAACAGGCTATCCGTCAATGAATTTATGGTTTCCGAAACTTAATTGAGCCTCAGGAAAACATAAAGCTCTGCCCTTTGGTCTTCTTTTCAGTCTGCCTGGATAAGCTCACTTTATGAGGCAGCATAATTTGCAGTGACCTTTTCTGGAGCTGTTGCTACACTTCCTGCTTCACTAGAAACCACCTTTTTAGCCATGCATGATGTGACTCCACATACACTGGAATATAAATTTCAGGCTTTGTCACCTAACCCTGCAAAGTAATCTGATGCGGTCTGTGGCCGCACTGGAGCAGGATGTTGTCGGTACCACTGGGCTGCAGAAGACAGTGCTGAGGGATCGTTTTTGGAGGCTGCTTGGCCCTTGTTGCACCATGGATAAATGCATGGAATCAATGGGGGGCAGTGGATGAAAGAAGAATTTAAAACTAATAATGTGTCACCCATCTGCTTTTCTCTGGATTGCTGGGAGGGAGAAAAAACATTTCTTATGTATTTCCACTTTTAAAAAGTCTTTATATGAATTTGATTTCCCCTTGGGATATCCAAGGAGAGCTGTTTCAGTGACTCTTTTTTCATCTTTTATAATTATTATTCTGCCTCTTACTTGTACAATGGAATGATTATGCAATTTTACAAAAGGATTTTCAGACATCCTCCACATGTGAGTATTAAAGTGTACATCTGTCCCAATGTATCTAAAGCCCCATGCCCATTTAAACACCTACTAAGTTTTTAAATCTTGTTTTTCCTGTATATAAAATGGTAAATGTATATATTCTTATATAAATGTAGGCCCTTCTACAGTCAGTGGAAGTTTTCCTTTGGCAGTAACTATTTCAGGATTTCAGCTTCCATGGGTGTTCACTGCAGAAGTAGATGTGACATAATAATATGTGTATTTTCTTAATATTTTAGAAACTATTGCATGTGATTCTTTTTGTAGAATTCTTTTTTAATATATTCATTATACATAGTAGAACCGTGCAATAGACTCTGCAGTCTGAAAGAGTTCTTGAATCACTCAAGAACTGCAGTCTGAAGACTGTGTGGGAAATTTACCCTTGGAATTCTGTGAATCAATACTGACCAGATGATTAGTTCATTTTCTTGCTTTCTTTCTTTATGTATCCTTATTTACCTTCTCTTTATTTATTTTTCATGTGGTGAAGACCCTTGAGGCTTCTTTTTTCCTTTGGTTAAGGAAGTAAGCTGAAGTATCAAAGATTTTTCTACTTGCAGAAATTGCATGCTGTGATATGATTTTTCAAGTAAGGTGCTGGCCTAGCAAAATAAAGAATGTCTTCTCATCTCTCCAGGATCAACACAATACATTTAAGATGCATCCTTATTAGCTGAAATGATGATCGCAAAGTTCTTAAAAATACTAACCAAATATTAACTGAATTATATGGTTTCCTGAAGCTACAGTGTACTAATAGGACATGAATCTATTTATATACTTAAAAGTTTAAACTGCAGAATGCCTATTCATATAGTAAAAATGCCTAGTAACTGTTCTGGGGGTTTGAAAATAAAAAAAAAGGAGGAATTCTGATGAAAATGAAGAAAAGCATAGAGAAAATATTGGCAAGATGGGAAAAAAATGGTAGATATATTTTTCAGCCAAAGTAATAATCATAAAATGTTAATCCATATTTCAAGATCTTCCAAATGGAATCTGAAAAATTCTGTTTTGAAATGCCACCCTAGGTCCACCTTGGAAATTGGCCTTTATTGGTTCTGGCTGCTTCTCTCATGTAACAGCACGCGCTGGTGTTCCTGGCCAGATCACATGCCCACGGGTGCCCCACAGGGCTGCTGGGACATTGCAACAGATTTTGGGAAGTCACCAGCCACAAGTGGCATGAGTAAGTTTGCCCATATGGCAGGTTTGGCCAGTAGCCCTAGAGCAGTAGGTGCGACACATTGCAACTTTTAACTTCCAGTGAGGCATTCCAGCAACACTTCAGATTAAAATGCTTTCTTTTCGGTCAAAGGTTGAAATGGCTAACTTTGTTTAGGCCAAGAGCCTGAAACCTTCCAGTTTTCAAAGGTTTTGCTTGTTGACTAAATTTTAAACTTTTCACAGAATGCGGCTTTCTTTACAATTTAAAAAAAAAATAGATGGAAGCTCTTCACCTCACCAAATGCACCACCAGTGTATTTGATGATAGCTGGGGAACAAATTGTATAGCCCTGTTGTATATTACATTTCTCCCAACCATTTGACCCGAACAATGTTCTTTCTACTTTGTTCCTGTGCTTTGTTCTTTGTTTCGTCCACATCAAGAATTTTTCTAAGCTTTTTGAGAGCTTCTTTGAGTGACAGTCGTAGAAAAGTCACCCTGCCAAGAAAGTATCCTTTTCCACAAGCGGATCATACTTTTTCCACTCCTTTGTAGAACACCACCACCAATAACAACAAAAATAATAGATGCATCAAAAGGAGATGTGAGACCTAGGATGAGAGAACTTCAGTGAGTACTAGAAACAAGTCTATCATTCCACATATAGTTCTCTGAAAGATTATAAGTCAAAATCGTACCATTTAATATACACATAGAAGTGGTACTGTCATCATCTGTTATGAGATACGACTACAGTCCTTGCAGCATTTCAGCTCCTTTTTTTCCCTGTCGTCTGTACAACTAATATCAGATGACAATGCTGAGATCCATCAATTCTTTGCTAATGCCCTGCTCAAAACTAGGGCCAGCGTGTGACATCATGTGTTTTACCTCCCGCCTCTGCCTCTTGCTTGCTTTCTTTATGTTGCTCCCTCCCAGATGCAGATCCGTATATCTTTATTTGCCTCTCATGCAGATTTCTATACATTAACAGTGATATACAGTCTTTTCTTTTTACAGGAAGAATTCCAAACACTACCTTTAGTCATGTGAGATCATTTTCTGTGTCTCTGAGAAAGCTATTTATAAGCGTCTTGATTGGGGAATGAAAGAAAGACTAAAGCAGTTCAGTAGAAATTAGCTTCTTAATGGTAAAGTCTGAATTATACATTAAAGTACCATTTATGCAATGAATTTTATTATTCTGTTTAAAAAGGCAGAGACTTTTATGTGTTTCGTATGCTTACAAAGGTTTATTAGCTTGAGTAAAAGGTTATTATTATTCAATTGAATAATTGAATTTTAAATTATCGGTATTGCACTTCATATTATACCTCCTTTTCCAGATGCATTTGATTATGTCAAATTTGCCTTTTAATCCTGTGCCTGGAGACCATTTTCTTGAATCACGCACTGTTTCTCACCCTCCGTGGTGGTATCCTAATGAACACATACAGTCCAGTCTCACATCTTCCATGTAAATTACTGCGCATACCTCTTCTTGTCAGATCACATCGGAGGCTATCTGGTGTCATATAATCCTGGATACTGATACGTGGAAAATCTTTTCAGGTGATTAATGCCATAGGCATCTAATTTTCCTGCAAAGCACTATTATGGGACTGCAGTGTTTACGTGAATGCCAGACTTAGGGATATGAAATGTGCATTTAGAAAAGTTAATAATCTGTGCCTAATCCCCTCCAAGAATTATCTGTTGGTATTTCTATAAATAATTGCAGCTTTATTTCTTGTCTCTAATTGAATCACACATTAATTTATTAGATGTATTATTCATTAAAACACTTGGAACTTTGCTGTAAATCTCACTGCATGGGTGAAATAAATACTTGTAAAGATACACATGAAATATCTTTGCACTTGAAACACATATTAAATTAAAAAAAGTGACAAAATAACTGTGCTTTGGTGTTTGTTTACTTGCTTTGTTTGTTTGTTTAATGCTCAAGTAAATGTGCTCTTCAGAAAGGTTTCTTGTTTGCTAGAAATATAGCATTTGTCCTTGACGGTACACTTGGAAACTGTGATTCCTGGGTGTAACACTGAAATTCTCTATTAAGATAACAAATGATACACAAAACAATCCAACATAATAAAATATCAGGGTAGGCAGCTCCAGAGTGGAATATCCTGTGAGCACCAATTCTTCATTGCTACACTCAATACCGCAACTGATAACATCAGCGTGGTTAAAGGTGCTGCATTTGCTTGCATGTACCTCTGAATTACCTAATTGTTTGCTGTTATCAGGCTGCTTCTACCTCTACTGAAGAGTTTTTCCCTCAGACAGGGGTTGTCCATTAACTTCACTAGAAGCAGGATCAGCCTTCCACAGCCTTCCGTAATTTTGAGCAAATTATGTTTTAAAAAGTAATCATTGATTCCTGAGATTTGACATAGGATAGGAAGCACTTTAAAAGTGGCTTTGAATACTCTTAATTAGCTCAAGAATTACAGGCTCATTCCTCTCTTACGCTGCTGTTACAACCATTTATCTCAACTGATTTCAACAGAGTTGCTTCTGTTTTACACTGGTGTGAGGGAACAAAAAAAACAGGTTGCATAAATTGTTAACAGCTCTTTCATACTGCCTCTTTATTACCAGATAAAACTTTGATGAAGGACATTCATAGAAGATCAATATGAGAAACCACATAAGACCTGACTTTTATGCTACCGGCTGATAGTGAAAATCACAGAAATAAGTATTTGTTTTTGAAGCTCTTACTTAAGTCGATGATTGGTTTGATGCTGTTTTTCCTGAAAGAAATATTTCACTTTTAGGAGACATACTGAGTAAAGTTACTCCACGTCTCCGATTGCAGGGATGCGGGAAAGGGAACAGAGTGCAGTCATTCATCTGGTAACGAGCAACTTCATCTGGCAGCCTTCATTTGGGGGAATAAGGTAAATTGTTCGCTTCTCCGCTTGGTGTGGATGCTGCTCCCGGCTGATGTAGGCACCCTAGGAGGCTCCATGGGAAAGGCTGCATGTCTCAGGAGGGAAACTAGGGGCTTTGGGAAAGTTTGGGGTCTTCTTCCAAAGAACTGGGAAATCACATCCTTGCCATCGGTCTTCACCTGTAATTTATAGAGGCCAGCTCACAGCTCCGGGGTAAACAACAAACAATATTGAACTGGCCAGTAATATACTGTCTGTGGGCTAATATAGCTCAGGATATATTCACTGCCAAAAGTAAATTAAACTTTTTCCTTGAGATTCACTTAGATAGCAGTGTTTGTTTATGTAGTGGTTTATATGCGTATGAAGAAGTGAGCAGGAGTTAAAGTGCAACAGCAATCACATATAGTAAATCCAATTTATATTAATATTCCTCCAACCTAATAGCTTTTCTGCACTTCTAGCAGTCTACCTTAATTGGTTTCTGTCAAATGTCAAGCAAACATTTTATCACAGGTTTGTGGGGTATTTTCCTAAAAAAACCCAAACATATCAACACTGAAGGTCACAGAGGTGAATATTTTTAGAAAGTTTACTCTTCACACACTTAATCAAGACCATCATACTTTACTTGCTTTCTGCCAACCGTTACTAAAGCCATCCACAGTCTTCGAAATCCAAGTGTTATGAGGTGGAAATGCCTGTTCAGGAAAGCGCTCTGGTATGACTGAGTCTTGATGACAGGCTTAATCCCAAGGTCAGCGGAAACTCAGTTGTGCTCCTTTTTCTCCCTGAGGTAGTTGAAAAGGACACCCAGCCCCCCCTCGACAACCTCAGGCAGAGGCCGGGACAAAGGGTTGTGGGCGATGTGGAGGCCTTTGTCCATCGGGTTCCACGCGATGCGTGGCAGCCGGCGCAGCAGGTAGAGGTCGTCCGGGAGAGTCTGTATGGCGTTGTAATCCACGTTTAGTAACTCCAGAGTGGTGATGAAGCAGAGGGACCGTGGTAGGGAGCGTATCTTGTTGTTCTCTATGATAAAGATTTGCAGATTGACCAGATACTGGACACTCTCTGCGATGCTTTCAAGCCTGTTGGACCCTAGGTGCAAGAAGTCCAAGTTCCTCAGAGCGAAAATGCAGAGAGGAATTTGCACAAAGCGGTTGTTGCTGAGGTTCAGTTTCCTCAAATTTGTCAGGTCGGTGAAGCTCAAAGGCAGTTGCGAGATGCAGTTGTGTGAGAGGCTCAAAACCTCCAGCTTCCTGCACAAGCTGAGCTCTGCTGGCACTTCTGTCAGGCAATTCATGTTGACGAACAAGACTTTCAGGTTCCTTAGCAGCCCGATCTCTTTAGGCAGACACTTGAGGCAGTTGCCACCCAAGTTCAGCACTACCAGCCTGTCCAGTTTCCCCAGTAAAGGAGGAATCACCACCAGTTGGTTGCGTGAAAGGTTCAGTTTCTGCACCTCGGGCAGTCCCCACAAGAAGTCAGGCGTGTTGGTCATCCCTTTCATTATGAGGCTCAAGCTGACATAACGCAATCCCTGTTTTAGCAGTGACTTGGGCTCTTTCCCTGAGAGAAGAGCATCTTCCCACGCAGGCAACTTTGGACCTTTCCTCAGAAAAACCATGCTCCTTTGCCTCTCGTTCTTGGAGTGCTCAGTTCCCATAACACCCTGGATCCCTCCTGGGAGATGAAGTGAGGTTTTCTTCTCTTGCAAGTGCTGCACCAACATGCAAATGCCAACAGGGGATGACAGCTTGCAGGAGGCAGGAAAGTCAAAGCAAGGAGACAAGGAGGAGCCTGTGAAGTGCATCTCAGTCCACCCGGACAGTTTCCATAGCTGCTTAGGGAAAGTTTCACTTTTGGGGGCTTATGACGGTCTTGGTGCACAGTCTGTAATGAAATACTTGCTCCTGACTTGTGAGCAAACCTGTTCAATTCAAACTGAATGCCACAAGGCAGCTGTCACTGTCATTTGGCCTGGGCTTTATTGGACAGATATGTGTCTTCACTGCAAAAAGGTCACAAGGATGCTGTATATAACTTCACCATGTCAGCTTTCTTGGCTATCTGGTACATACCATGGCTGCAGGACAATTAACAAGAGTGACTTCGAAAAACAAACAAGCAAGCTGTAGAAGAAAACAAGCAAACAAAGAAGCTGTCACTTAATTCAGATGTAAAGGGCATTTGCACAATCATTTTTATTTTGTTGTTCCTCATTTCACTGAAATATTTATCAGCCCACCAGAAAACTTTGCACGCTGCAAAGACTTCTATGTGAGTCCTTGCTTTTTCTTCAGCTAAAAAAATAAAAAAAAAAAAAGCAAAAGTTAGTGCTGGTAAAAAAATGTTAGCTTTTATGTCCCCTTTGTGGTGAGGATAGGCCTCTCTCTTTTCGGGAAGAGCACCACCTTCGCTGCAGCAGTGACATTTTCCAGCGGCATCTGCGCCCACTTGGATGATTGCTTGCTACCCACGTCGCCAAGAGTGAGCGGTCATACTGTGCAGTTCTGCACAAATTACTCTGTCTGGAATGTCCAGTGTTACTTTCACATCTATCAGGGAGATTTTGGGGATCTGATTCTTTCGTGCTGCAGCAGATGTGGCCATTTGATGTCCCTTTTCCCGTGAACTTCTCTGTCTTTCTGGGCTATTCTGGGGTACAGGGGGACTAGCAGTCACATAGCTCGAACTATAAATGACATTTAAGTCCAGGATAGAGGGACTGATGGGAGAGGAAGGAAGCGGTGAGGTATAATAATACCCGAGAACAGCTGAAGCTAGCTCTGCTGATGAAAGGAAATTGTATTGCTACAGGAATATGCAATGAGTTTAAACTCAAAGGGACCCTAAAAAGGATGTGGAAAAGCTTCGGGCACCATTTAAACGAGTTGTAAATTGCAGCAAATAGTACAAGACCTTCAGGGCTTTTCCTCTCCAGTGGGTCCATGGTGACGGTGATGCTTTGCTGCTGCCTGAGAGACTTGGTGATGGGCATACCCTCCTTCCCCACCACCTCATTTCAGAGAACTTCACCTTAAAACCCTGCATTATTAGCTGAGATGCTAAAGGACTATGCACGAAGCTGCAGGTTGGAGTTGGGACACTCCGTCAACCTCTTTGGAGTCAGTTCCCCCAGTCCCTTCTTACTGCCGAGCATGGGGTCCTGTCCACTTACTGCAGCTTCAAGTCCCTGACAGAGCTGCCCCTGCTTGGGAGGAGAGGGGACAGAGGGAGCATCCCTGCAGCTGTGTCCGGCAAGCTGTGTCCTACGGCAGGAGATGAGCCAGGACCACAGCAAGAAGAGCGAGATTGTGGCGAGCTGAGTGAGCCACGCAATTAAAACATGTGGCTGGCATGGCACAAAACATGACACAAACCCAACTGATTCTGAGGGTGAAATGTTGCATTCCTTGGAGTGCCTGGACAAGCCTGGAAAGGGCTGAGGCCAGTCATAGCTGTTTGGTTAGAGCGGGTTGGCAGCCTGACTAAGAGCTGCAGACCCCTCCCTCGCAAGCACTTTCCGCCAACATTTGCCTGCTTGTAAACAAACATTATATTAAATCTCATTGCAGCCGTAAACTCTGACTCAGTGTTCTTGTTAACCACCAGCCGGATGCTCTGCCCAGCGTGGGGACATGACCCCATGGCTGCGGGCAGAGGAGCCGCTCCGTGAAGGGAGAGGAAACCCTACAGCAGGCCAAGCTCGGGCCATATTCAGCCTTTCATGAGAGCAGGACGTGAGGCTAAAACGTGCCCCTTCAGGTGGAGAAGCAAAACAGAGAGCCTCTCGCAAGCCCTGACTCTGCCCAGCCGCTGTTAAAAATGCACCTACTCTCAGGCAGCCTAAATGGATTTGAACAAGGGAACAACATTTCCCTTCTGCAGCAAAGGGAAGAAAAAAAGCCTTTTAGAGAGGATTTACAAAGTTAGGCATTTCCCTTCTCTTAATGGCACTGCTGGAAGGAGGAACCTGCCACAGCTCTGCCCAGTGGCTGGCATCTCTCCCCGTGGCTGGGCTCATCCGTGTCCCCACATCTCCACTGCCCCTTTAGGGCTCTTCCTTCAGGAGGTCACTTTTAGTAACAACCAAAAACAAAACACAAAGGAAGCACAGTCTCCCTGTAGCCGCACTCTCTGCCAGCCGCCGTCTGGCCAGATATTTTTGGATGAGAACGTCGTCCCCATCTCCAGAACGCACTAGAGTTCACTGCCTGGGGACTTGGCAGGGCTGGGTCCGGCCTCTCACCGCAGAAATCCCCATTTCCTAACAGCGTGACTCAGCCAAAGGGCTCTGTACCCTTCCCTGGCTTCGCATCGTGCAGCCGATTCGAAACCGAGCCTGTGATATTGCCCAGTACAGTCTGGGTCTGGCTGCTGTTGGAAAGCTTCACCCTGGGGTCTCCATCCAAGGAAAATGCTTGCCATGTTCCTGTTTCGCCGCATCTCCCGCTCTTGCACTGCTCTATCTCCACTGCCTGTCCGGCAGCAGGAGCAGCAGCAAAGGGGGTTTAAAAAAGAAATTCCACATCTGCAGCTTCCATTGTCCGATTCCCTTCCTGCCTCTGTGAGTACTGAAACTGCTGCATGAAGGAGAAAAAAAAATAACCATTTCCTTTTCTTTGTTCTCCAGCAGAAAAACAGGCTATTGAGCACGCTTGCAGTTGTGGCGAGGGGAAACTCTGAGGTTACCAAATTAAATTCCTTTCTTCAAATCGGGATATAAAAAACCACAGTGGCCTCATCTGGACACTGCGAGAACTAAATTTCTGAACAAAAATAGTCCCTGCTCTTTTGGCGTCCTGGACTGGGTTTTGTTCCAATGGTTTCCAGTCCCCTTTTCTCTGAGTCGCTGCCACCCTCCCTGTGCTGGGAGGACGGACTGATGCCTTTTGGGCTGCTCTGAGGTAGCCGGGCCAGGGAAACACTGACTTGTTTTGACACAGCCCGGCAGAAAGCAGAAATGAATTTCGTGCATGCAAGTTTGGCAGGGGGAAAAAAAAGGAAAAAAACCAAGCCCAAATCAGTGGGATTTACATGATTCAGTGTAGTTGATCATTGCTTCATGGATTAAACAAAAACATTTGTGTGCGGGGGAACAAAGTGGCCCAAAACTTGCTGAAGAACTTTGTAGTCTAACTAATATAACAAGAGAAACTGCAGTATTAGCAATAATAAAAAAATGGTAAGCTGACAAAAATGACAAGTTATATTTTCTGATGTTCTTTGACAATGCAAATGATTAGAATTTTTTTTTTCTTTTTTTGAAGGAAGTAGGATTGTCAGCCCTGAAAAAAACCTGTAAGATGAGTTCACAAAGACTTGGAATTTTAAAGTCTATTATCCATCCTATTTTTTATTTGCATGCAGATTTGGAGTCTCTAGGATACATTTGAGGAACATTTCCTAGCTTTTCTCTGCAGCCGGGCAGGGAGGCTGGACAACTGCATTGTTTTTAAATAAAAGTTGAGATCACCACATAATTACTTTTCCACAAGATCTGAGCTTTTAATGAAATATCCAATAGCATAAGGCTTTTAATGAAACCATAGCCATCTTGACACATTGAGTTTAAATTCTATTCTCCTGCAAAACCTTCTGTCATTGTCTTTTGAATTGGTGAGCATACAACAGATACCTATAGTTTCATGAACATATACCTATAGGTTCATAATCGATTTTGAGGCAAATTTCAAGTTCTCTATTGAGTCAAAATTTTATATTGTTCCTCTGGCTCATCTTTAGAGTTGAAATCTTTAAGTATAGCCTTCTGTAAAATACTAGGAAGCTCAACCCATACCCTTTCAGAAGAGATTTTAATTTTCATTCATTATCTAGGTATTATAATAAACACCAGGCCAAATGAGGGTGCTACTACCTAATCCTTCCTGTGACAGGAAGGATGCTTTGGCTAAAATGGGTTAGATTGTTTCAAGTTCACCAGAAAGCAACCATCATGCCGGAGAGATACTCACTACAAATACAATTGCAGCTACTGAACCACCTTCTCTTGTGCTTTTCCTTTCCTCTGAAGTAAATAAAGGGTTTTAAAAGTGTCAGTGCCATGCAGTCTGTCAAAGATATCCTCTGGCCTTAGTGCTAAGGAGGCAAATTTTGTAGGTTTTTAACTACTTTGTGGTGGTTTGTTGATCTTGCAGCTATTTAGAAATATTAAGTCAAATTTCAAAGGTAATTTGAGATTTATGAGATGTGACACAAGACAGGAACAATTCTTAAGGCAATTTCAGATTTCCTGTTAATTTGTTTTTAATTATGGTGCTGTTAACAGCCTTTAATGCCTGTGTGTCCCTGGAGCTTTCCTGGAATGTTTTATTAAGGTCCCATGTGGAGCTGCTGGATCGCCTGACCCATGAAGAATTAGACCTGGAGGTGAATGACTGCCTGTGCAGTGCCTTATTTAACAAGAGTTTTGGCACAGTTTTTCTGCAGACCTCTTGACAGGAGACAAGCTCAAACTATCCATAGTATGGAATAAAAAGAGAGACATTTGGTTTTGTGTGTTTATGTAGACTAGAAATGACAGGCTCGATTCCTCCCGGTAGTCATCAGACAGCAGCGACTCTCGTGTTACATGGCATTACAGGAAGTTTTATTTCTTTTCTGCAAACTTGCAGAAATTTTTGAAATTCCAGAAAATGCATAAATGACTGGTTAGTCAGCCTCTACTTCTACCATAATTTCCCTGTGTGTACACAAGCCAAATAGCTGGTCTGTCTGGCTGTATTAAACAGAGGCAGCCCACAGTCCTGCTGTGCAGGATCACCTGTGTCCTCTGGGGCACCGGTTTGTCCCCATGCCCATGATAGTTCTTCCAGGCAATAGCCAGAATCACAGAATCACAGAATCATAGAATGGTTTGGGTTGGAAGAGACCTTAAAGATCATCTAGTTCCAACCCCCCTGTCCTGGGCAGGGACACCTCCCACTAGACCAGGCTGCTCAAAGCCCCATCCAGCCTGGCCTTGAACATTTCCAGGGATGGAGTATCCACAGCCTCCCTGGGCAACCTGTTCCAGTGCTTCACCACCCTCACAGTAAAGAATTCCTTTCTAATATCCAATCTAAATCTACCCTCCTTCAGTTTGAAATTGTTACCCCTCATCCTGTCGTTACACCCTCTGATAGAGTCCCTTCCCATCCTTCCTGTAGGCCCCCTTTAGGTACTAGAAGGCTGCTACAAGGTCTTCCTGGAGCATCCTCCAGGCTGAACAACCCCAACTCTTTCAGCCTCTCCTCATAGCATAGGTGCTCCAGCCCTCTGATCATCTTTCTGGCCCTCCACTGGACCTGTTCCAACAGGTCCATGTCCTTCTTGTGTTGAGGACTCCAGAGCTGGACACTGTACTCCAGGTAGGGTGTCACCAGAGAGGAGTAGAGGGGCAGAATCACCTCCCTCAACCTGCTGGCCATGCTTCCAGAAACCACTTGCCTCAGGTGTTTGCCCATTCCTCTGCAGGGAAATGAGATCTCACCACATGGACATGCCCTAGGGCAGGAGTGCACTGACAGCCCCATCCTGCTTTATTTAGTCATCTGTGCACAGCCTTCTGTGTCTCAGCCTTCTCTTATGGCCAGTGTGGTGGCAGATTTTACACCATTTATAAACATATTTGAAGTCATTATATGGAGGATATCACTGCAGTATCAAAAGCATTCACTGTTCTATTATTCATCACTATATTTATGAACAGTCACATCTACATTCATAAACACCCACAAAAAAAACCCTGTACATGCCCGTTAGCAGTATGGATGTTTGCTAAATGCTGCTCATGGTCTGTGGCTTTCTGAATCAAACGAAAAAAGTTGGAACAGATTCTCCAAACTGGATGAAGTAGCTTTTAGTATAACTGCTGCCACATCACCTCTCTGCAGGTACTCTTTTTCACAGAGTGCTTGAAGGTCATTTTGTTACATCTAGTGCATCATAAGAAAGAAAACACCAGTTCTTGGAAAGTAGGAGAGTCTGAATTCTACTGACCTAAAAATCTAATCTGATCTAAAAAGAGGTGTTTCTTGGCCTGTCTTAAGAAGGATTCAGATCATCTAAGTGTCCATCACTTGCCTACTCGTCTGGCTTTCATGCAGAATGCATCAACACTTTCCTTTCTTTCTGTCTGTCTTTCTTTCGGATTACACCACTTCCAGACTTATTTCAGTGCCAAGAGCAGATTCAGTTCAGCTGCCTGTGGTGTACAACCCCCAGCTCTCTGAAGCATCCTGAGACCAGGGACTACATCTCACTCTGAGATGCGGGAATATCCCCACCTCTCCTAAAGCCGTTGCTGAAATTAGCAGGGTTTTCTTAAACATCCGTGGGTGCAGTGAGTCCAAAAATAAGCATGACTCCGTGGTCTGCTGGCAGAACTCCCAGTCTCTCCTCCAAAGACTGTTTAAGTATTTCACATTTAATGAGTCACTGTAGTTACCTACTTTTCTGGAATCTGAAAATGCATATTCTGACCTGGAAACAAAGGGCAGAGATGACCCTGAGGGTCCTGAGCTAAGAGAAGCATTTGCATGGGGTCCTAAGTGTAGTTACCTGTAGTTTAGAGACAGATAGGATTTAAGATAGACCATTAATTCAGAATTATCTAGTAGGAGCCTTACAGACTCTTCCTGCTGAATCTGCCAATTTGCTGATTTTAATAGACTATTTTTAAAATAAGTAATTCTCTCCAGGCGTTGCTAGTGTGAATGTGTCTGTATCCTGGCTCTGTGGGGTTCTGCATGCCACAGTAAAGACCAGGCGACTGAATGTTATGTATTGCAAAGTTCATTGCTGCTGTGCTGGTAACCCTCTTTTTTATTCTAATCACTTAAGTGTGTTTGAAAATGTTGTTGTACCATAAATTCTTAAGGGGCAAAGCCAGAGGGAAGTCGTAAACTTATTTTAGAAATAAAATCAAACACCAAATGATCCAGTTTTTCATGCCTGATTTTGTGCTTAAAATAGATGCATTCTTCTCCAATTGAAAGAACAAGCCCTTTTTATCTCAGTTCTCATGAAATTTGCTAAATCAGTACTGCAAATCAATGTGACCCAGTGTGAAGGGGCTTAGGTATTTCCATCCAGAGTCCATTACAATAATGATTGCAAAAAAGAATTTAGGAAATAATTCAATCAAAGCTGCTGTGGAGCCTTAATCCCAGATCCATGACTCTTACACAAATTTTACTGATATAAGAAACTCTGCATTTACCTTCATATGCCTGATAAATGATAAAACAGAATCTAATTAAAGCTCCCTAAAACACATACCAGTGTCTCAGTTTGGGATTTATCAGAGACATTATCAAACGAAAGGGCAGACATCCCTCTAGACATTTGAAGACTCAATGCTGACAATTAATAGCTTGACTTTTAAATTTCCAGGCTCTAACTTAAGGAAACATATTGGATGCTTAGCTTCAAAGGGCTTAAATGAACAAACAAAACTTCTCTAGCAATCAGTAAAGCAATGCATCTCGGCATTATTAGTATGACAGCAATATTTGAAATTCTATGAAATAATACGCATCGCTGTATGGTCAAACAAAGGCTGGTGAGATCTGAGTCAAATTGCAGATAAGGGGAGCTAAGGGCATCGCACAGAGCACAGCCTGGAGGCAGAAGATACAGCCCAGTAGGTGAAAAAAGCACATGAAAAGCAACTTGCATAAAAAAGTTACCTTAAAAGTAATAAAATAGAGTAAATCAGAGGGAAAATAAGATCTTCAAGCTCAAGTACAGGCAAAAGAAAAAAAGAAAGGAGAAGAAAGGTCCACCCATAATCATCATCTTTCTTATTTTACAACCTCTAATGAGGATCTTCCCAGTAGAGAGCAGGAAACATGAATCTGTTCTATACCTGAACATCACAAGAGATTAATTGTGGTGTTCAGCCATGGGGTTTCAGCAGTTACTGGACAGTGGGAAGACAGGATATTGTAGTTAATGATTCCACCTGAGGTGGACAGGCAGCACGTTCGGCAGGTAGGCTGAAGGTGAGCACTGGTGCTCTGATGTGTGGCCAGGTCAGCTGACAACAAGGCAAGTTTTTTTGAAAAGGGGGAAGATGCTGCATGGCTCAAAAGGAACGCAAATGACAATACCAAAAATTAAGAATGAAATTAAAACAGGAGGTTGTGATTGGAGTGAGCAGGGCAAGGGGCTGGAGTATTTTATTTTTAATCTTACCTTTCTGGTCTGGGGAAGACGACAAGTGATATTTGCAGAGGATTTGAAACAACAGTGCCAGCCTGTGCATTCATCATGAAAACTTACTACACACAAAGCTCAATAAACTGATGAAAGGCATTCTGTGATAGGGTTGCCTGTGAGATCTGGAGACTGGACCTGGTGACCCATATTGTCTCTTCCCGTGCTATGGTCTTAAATCTAACCTCATCTCCTGGCTGTCTTCAACTCCCCTATATGTGCAAAAATTCGGGAGCCTCGGTTCACAGGCCACTGCGTTCACATTATCTTTGGTGCTGATCTACACGTTTTCCGCCTCACTGCATTTCACTTTTAGTTTATTGGATTTGAACAAATGTAGGCAATCAGAGGAAAATACAGTTATAACAGAGTTGCAGCCAGTTGTTTTCCGCATGATAAGAAACCTCATCTGTAGCCAGGGCTGGGTACAGACATAACCCGGGCTGGTGGGCTCCGAGCAACATGCTGGCGGATACCAGCAGGAGGTTACACTCTGTTTCTCTCCCTCATCCACGGAGATGGATTCAAGTTTTCCAAGACTAATGAACTTTGCTAAGCCATTTCATGAATCCAGGCTGAACATACGATACAAGTATCTTTGGCAATCAGAAAATGAATATACACACATAATCTTCGTGAGGTATATTTAACTGGCAGCCTCGAAAACCACCAGTGCTCTATGGGTTTAGACAGGTAACATTTCAGGAATATAGATTTTGGCAGCTTCACTTTAAAAGCCACTGCTGGAATGGAGCAGCAAGAAAAATATTTCTTAATATGGTGTTTTTACCTACCCCTCAAATGATGGTGTCATGATGCTGGAGTAATATTGGGTAACATACAGTGACAAAGGAACAGTGATATTCCCCCACTGATAAGGCAGAGTGAACATTTGTCTGCAGCCACCTGTTCTTGAACTTCTCTAACTGCACTTTTTCACTGTCTCACTCTGGAGCAAACTATGCAATACAAGTGAAAAGATCTAAGTGCTCTTCGTCGGGTGGAAAATGATATGGAAATGCGGAACATTGACTGCTACCTGACATAAATACTGATCTAAAAATACACCACTTTCCCCCCAAACCCTCACTTTACATCATAAATGAAGCATAAGCAAACCCTAGAAAGATTGAGGCAGAATGTCTACTGAATTTCTGATTAATAAGTATGTCAAGTTTTATAACAGCATCCTTATGTGGACACACCTAATGGCCTTAACATTGCTTCCAGAATCAAAATTGAATGCTTGAGCAGACTTAGCCTCAGGAAGGCCCACGGTGATAAGGGAACCATCAGAGAAAATAGGTGTACGCATTTTTCAACCTGTCAAGTGAAAAAAATCACAGATGATGATAAGTCAAGGATATGCTCTCTCATATATGAGTTATACGAATGTTTGTGCTGAACAAGGCTGCCGCCTAAACAAGAGGGAAAAGGTGAATGTAAGCAACAGAAAGCTGCATGATTATCCTGTAAATTACACTCACCCAAGAGCAATAATTACTCTGAATCAGCATCTAAACAGGGAGGGAGTTGTTCTGTGCTGCTCAAAGCTGTTGTAAATTGCAAACCCTGTAAGAAGCGCAGAAAGAGAGAAGAATGCAGGTAGGTGCAGCAAAAAGGAAGCCACAAATTTGGATAGACTTAGGAATTACATGAATTTTTGGGGAGGATTTCACCTGTCAGTGCTCTCAAAGGCTGTAGAATACATCTCAGGCCCCAGAGACTGAGCCAAGCTGTAACTGCTGAGGATTAGGAAGCTAAACTGGAGGGCAGCCTAAGGACCTGCCAATCTGATGCAGGCTTGCCTTCCTCCCAGGCACCTGCTGCTACTTTGCTGCTAAGATGGGACTGAAGGGACTCTGCACCAGCCAGGTCTCATACAGAAAGACCTAAATGCCAAACAGATTTTTTTTCTGTTTCTAATTAGCAAAACGATGTGTACGAGTAGGGACATGGGTAAAATGGAAAGCACTGGGCATGGCATGGTGCCTTTTGGTATTGATAACTGCTGATGTTCTCCTAGATCAATCTTCTGGGAAAGACAGTAATTGACTAGTCTGAGATGTTATCTGCATCAGCCTAAACTCTCCCCAGTAAATCTCATAAACAAATCTTAGCTATTACTACAATGCTTACATGCTTTATTAGTTTTCAAATAAATGCTTTGAATAAAAAACAAACACAAACAAGCAAACCCAAACCCCCCAAAACCGTTGTAAAGGTAGAAATCATAAATTAAGGGAAATTCTCCATTAGCAGCGGTATACAACCATAACATGTCCTTGCAGAAGTGGTATCTGGATAACTTATTGAACTATCCAGGCAAACACTGAAAAGCACTGGAATAAGGACTGTCATTTGAGTTGTCTATGTGCAGCATATAACTTCTGCTGCAAAAATGATATCTAATTGTGTAGGAGATTCTGTTGCTGTGTAATAAGCACAGCTCTGCACCACTGAGTTGTGAGAGTATCAGCTGTGACAGACTAACAGTTTCTCTCTCTTTTCACAGCCTGGCAAACTTTTTTTCCCACTTCACTCTTATTAGGAAAGCCTCGCTGATTCCCTCTGTGTTTTTATCACAGGAAAGAACCAATGGCATCTGACAGTGCTACAGAGGGGAGGCAGTTTCTTCCTAAGTAGCTTCTGAAGAGAGGTTGTACTCTCTGATGCAGGCAGGTCTGTATTTCTTCCACTACTATGCGTACAGCTTGTAAGAAATATAAATTTCTACTATTACAGCTCTTTTCATAAAAAAAAGGAAACAAAATTAGGCAAGACAATAATCCCCAACCGCCTCCTGATGTGCTCCCTGTGGGTCCTTCTCGAGCCCCCCATATGACCATGATTTCCACTGCACAGCTCAGCTGAGGCGTAGGCTTTGGCAGGACCACATCTGCCACGGCAGAGCTCCAGCTCCTGCTCTGTGCTGACTTGAAGGCGAGAGTGGCCCCTGATGAGGACTCACTTCCTGAGGCATATAGGCAATTTGGGGGCTGCCAAGACGAGTGCTGACAGAGGAGCTTTGTTTCAGACATGACGAATACACGTGATGCGGCGATATAGCGAAAAATCTTTTTTAAAATAAAAAAACCTATCACTAAGTATTACTATGACCTCTGGTTATCTCTCTTTGTAGATGGCCGCTATTTTCATAAGGTATAGAGCTACACTGTGTATTTCCAGCACAAATATGAAAATTCTTAAGTTCTAGAATTAAATAACATTTTTATGCAATCCATTACATTTAGATAATTTGAGAACACCTGTGACTGTGTGAAGGTATTTTGTATTCTGGGGCCTTAACCAGCCAAAAAGGTTTTCTAAACAACAGGCCAAATTCAGAATCAATGTCAGTCAATGTTGTTTATTTTGGAAGTTGCACCTGTTAATTCTCAGCTGGAATGTGACCCTCTGGCTTTGCATCTTAAACATTCACACATATCTCAAAGCCAAAAGTGGGGGAGCCTTCTTAAAGACACTTACAATCACACCATTGCATCTCTTCCATACTTCTGACACTTGGAAAAAGCTCTGTCTACTGATTAATAGAAAACTATGCCTGAACAGCTAATTTCCCTCTATTTAAACTCTCTGATGACATTTTAGTGGCAAATAAATGTGCTACATCCATTGAATTTGTTCCGTTGTTGTGGTAGTTAAGACAGAAATGTGTGAGTCGCTACAGCTTCATTGAACAGAGATATGCACACACTGCTGAAGATATTAAATGTACATGATATAATTTATTAGCTGAAAGCCCATTAGTTCCTGACAAAAGCTAGGAAAAGTAGTCACAGTATAAATATTTAAAGTATTCATTCAAAGACTTTTAAGGAACATGTGGGTGACACTGGAGTACGGGAACCAGGCTTTGTGTAAAGCTTGCCACTGTGAGATTTGTTTGTGAGACTTCTCCTCTCTAAACCACTGAGCATCCTAGTAGAGCATAGAGGGGCCATTGAAATACTTCACCACTTATATAGGAATAGGCACTTAAATATACCAAAACATATGTACAGTTCAATAGTTGTGATTTTATTGATTGCCTCAAATGATTATGTGATTAAAATACGACAATGATGTGTGTCTTCAGGAAATATTCAAATTCTGCTTGTATTCAAATCAGGAAAAAATAAGACTTGAAGCCAGTTATAACGCTGTGGCACATTGTGGGAGTATCTTTTATTCAGACAGCTGTTGAAACTGGGAGCTACAGTATCACTCAGTGGCTTAGGGCATTGCCCACCACTGGTTCTGACTGTGATTCTTGCTCTTCCAGCTGGACCGGGGCCGCCTGAGAAGCACAGCCTTTTTTAAAAAAAAAAGTTAAAAAGCCATAGCACGTATGTACTTTGCTGTTTTCAAAACAGGTGATGCCATTTGGAAATATAGAAATAAAATGTTCATCTCTCCGCAACTCAAAGGTGTTGAGGGGGTGCGCTCTGGACAGAGAGGGGCATTCAACTTCACAAGCAGCATCTGTCCTGCCTTTAAATCATGTCCTGAGTACAGCCGCCTCTTCTTCCTCTGCCGCTGGAGGTGAAGAAGGCAAAGCAGAGAGAGAGCAGGTAGCGCAGACTTGCTCTGCCCAGTGGCACAGACATGGGTGGGAACCTGGTAGCTGGGAGCAGAGCCGTTGGATACTTCTTGCGACCTGCAGCTTTTATTTTGTAGGTATTACTCCCGCTTTAGCCGTGCAACTCCCAGTTTATGTGCCCTTTCCATGCAACACTGGTGGATTTCACTTAGGTCTTAAACCAGGTGCATTTCTGAAGAAGAGTTTAGTTGGTGTATGGCTACCGTGACCCTGTACACTAACCCCCGCATCAAGTCACTGGCCATTTTCTACCTCTGAAATCTCATCCATTAAGTAGAAATTTGAGGCGTTGGCTTTTCAGAGAACAGGGGGAATCAGGATAGCAGAAATATAAATGCTCCAAACCCATTTCCTCACAGTGCCTCAGTCCTGATTCAGAAAGATCACTTTTAGAGATAAAAGGATAATTCAATCATCATTTAGTTTCTCTTCCTCTGAGAATCCCAGCCAGGAATGATTTATTGAAAATTGTCATGATAGCTGTTATGTTTCAGACATTCTTGGAAAGGCTCTTTCATAACGCACAGCCAATTCACATGGGCATGAAAATTAACTTTATTTTAAAGACAGGTGTTTTAAAATATGTATTAGAGAAAAAAAAAGACATTTGAATTTGAACTGAACAGCTATTAGCTTCCCTAGATAGTCTTTTTTAGTAACAATTGCCTATTAATTATTTACTGCCAGCAAAAGATTTAATCTCAAGCAAAATTCTTTGGCTTTTGTTGGCTTCGCTGCAGTCACTGCTGCAAAGTCTGGCACGTGGTCATTCCAAATTCCACGCTCAGTTATTCATTTCTTTTTTTTTTTTTTTTCTGTGGTAAAGTTCACACTGACTTTAATGAGAGATTTGCTTCAGGAAGGGATGTGGAATTTGTTATTTTGCCAGTATTACACAATATTACACAAAATATATAAAAGTAAAACCCATTACTTACGCAAAGCAATTAAACCCATGAACTTTGAAGGCGTCCTACTTGTCAAATGCTAATAAGCTATAGCTCAGTGTGGCGCCAGGAGGAACTCAATATCAGAAATTTTGAGGGAGTAAAAGGCTCCACGAAAGTTGTCTGTCTTTAATTTTGAGGGAGTANTCAGGGGAACAGTGTGTGAAATAAGCCTGATACTGTCGATTTTTCAGGCACTGTATGCATGATGAGGACATTCATGCAGCCAGTAAGATACATAAGGCAGGTGGAAAATAGGCATGTAAAACTCCTGCTTTATGAAATTAGCTAATGCTAAACTGCTCAGGAGCAGGAACAACTCCCCAGCAGACAGCCTGTCTCATCATTTTTTCCATCAGAGTGACTGTTTTGTCTGCCTGAAGCACCCAGAGCTGGGCAGCCTCCCGCGGGCGACCATCAGCAACGAAGCCCCAGTCTCAGGAGAACTGAACTTGGGGTTGTGGATTTGCTTTGTGAAAGGTGTGAAAAATGCAACAAAAAAATAGAAGAAAAAAAAAAAAAAAAAAAAAAAAAGTTACAAGAAANTTTTTTTTTTCTGTGGTAAAGTTCACACTGACTTTAATGAGAGATTTGCTTCAGGAAGGGATGTGGAATTTGTTATTTTGCCAGTATTACACAATATTACACAAAATATATAAAAGTAAAACCCATTACTTACGCAAAGCAATTAAACCCATGAACTTTGAAGGCGTCCTACTTGTCAAATGCTAATAAGCTATAGCTCAGTGTGGCGCCAGGAGGAACTCAATATCAGAAATTTTGAGGGAGTAAAAGGCTCCACGAAAGTTGTCTGTCTTTAATTTTGAGGGAGTAAAAGGCTACATGAAAGTTGTCTGGGTTTTTTTTTTTTTCCAAAGAGATGAGGCTAGTGTGGCATTTAGATGAAGGAAAAAAATAGATATTACGTCCATAAATGTGGTGAAATGCTAGAGGCAAGAAGTACACACTCTACTCACACTCAACCTTGCGTTTGAGCTCCTGCACCCACCCGCACCCCACTCCCACTNAAAAAAAAAAAGAAGAAAAAAAAAGTTACCAGTAAAGAGGCAGCTGGTGGGCTCTGCTTTGCCAACACAGGTTGCACTGATTTCGGTAGCACAGCGAAGTGGGTGTTACGAGGAAAGGAGTTGAAGGTTTTGACTTGCAGTTTCACAGTGCCATCCAGTGGCTGTTTAAAATGACTGCAGAATTAAATCAGGGAAACTTGGAGCTTACTGAACATTTCTGTCCGCAGTAAGAGTTTTCAGATTTGAACGAAATCTGCATAGGTCTTGAGAGTGAAATTCCATTAAATTAATTAACTGCAGCTTATATTCTTTGGTTTTAATAATTAACTTCTTATTTCAAGCATTTACTCTTCAATAGGCTTGAAGTACTTCTCTAAACAAACACATTATTTGTATTAGTATTAAAAATTTAATTAAAAACCAAATATAGTATCCTGTAAGAACACAATTCACCAAGGCACAGCCCCATCACAAATAACTTAGCAGTGTCTGAAAACTGAACTGATGCTAAAAAAAAAATATCTTATTACGAAATCCTTAACCTACCTGTTAGTGATTTAGTTTGGGATTTAAAGTTTATTTTTTTTCCCCTGTAGAGTCTTGTGTTTGTGGCTTCTTTGTCATGTCAATTAATTGAATCTTATATTGTTTGTGTCATCAGCCTAGAGTTTATAGAGTACTTTGGAAATGTTGTAATATAAAGTATTCACCAAAAATCACTGTGTAAACTCTATGTGCTGACTTGTTTATTTTATAATTGGCTCAGTTTCAGTCACTCTTTGACAGAGCAGATTTCAATCTTCTGTAGTTCCTGATATTTCATCCAAAAATCCTGCACCAATAATCACTATTTTTTCCTGTTCCTTTCCGGTATTTATAAAAGAACATTTGAAGTAATATATATATATATATATGTTTGCTTGGTTGTATTGTACATGCGATACCAGTCAGGGTTTGTTTTGTTTTAGTTTTTTTCCCCTGCTTTTACAAATGAGAAAGCCTGAAAAAACAAGAAAGCGCTGGTTTCACGGGCAGCTGAAGATGAGATACAAATGTTATATTCGGGTTGATGGAGCCTCTTTCCAGAGAGGTGCGCGTTCCTGGGAGAAGGTGCAGCGGGGTCACCTCGGGCTGCAGGAGAGTGGAAGGGAAAGAAGAAGGAGAAGAGAGTTTCTGCAGATGGGGAGGAATTTTAATTGCTGCTCACAGGACGGTGCCTCTGCCTGCTCCTTGCAGATGATGAGAAAAGTGCAGGGAGGAATCCAGGAATGGTAAATCCAGCTCTGCGGTGTTGCTGCAGATAACCATGGACTCAAGCTTGATAATGTTTTCATTTGTTTAAACACAGGCATTTCTTGATTGAAGTCAAAGACGAGCTAAAGAGCTCACCTCCTAAGCTCTCTCCTCCTCAAACTGATTGGCTTTGTATCTCTTTCTCCAAAACAAACCTCTAATTAGCAACGGAGTTTACACAGAAACACTACCTTAGTAAATACAGCCTGACAATCCATCCATCATGTGTAGAATATTTACGTAGACACAGTTGTCTCTCCTTGCTGTGCAATTCAGATTCTAAACATTTCCAGCACCTCATGAATTTTTAATTACAATTCTTTTTAAAGCGGAGCTGATACCTCACTAGATATTAAAAAATGTTAGACTGCTTCTTCACTGATGAGAGTTCGTTTACACAGCACAAAAGAAACAGCAAATGTGACTGTCAGGCTCGGTAGCATTTAACACTGACTTTGCACTGTAGATAGCTGCGTAAGTAGAACGGGGATCAGAAAATAAGTTCTAGTCAGTGCAATTTAACTTGACAATAATTAAAATATGATTGCCCCGCAAACTTTGTCCTTTTGCCCATATTGGTTTATTTATGAATTAATAGGGCACCTGATTTCCTCTATTTTCCAAGTCAGGCTATTCTTTCAGCATAATTTCAAGACCGATTCCATAACTACCTGTAGCTAGTTCAATGTTAGTGTATTTAATTCAAAAATCGTACACTTCAAATAATGCAGAGTGAATTTTAAAGATAAAATGTTAAACATTAACTCTGCTTCCATTCTGTCATTAATGGTAATATTTGAGTAGCAGAAGATTTCTCCAAATAGCATTAGCAAGGTGAAGCACAGTGACTTCCAGACTACACTGTCCTTTTTTAATCCACTTGTCAAAATTCGGTTGAAATACATGTCAGGATACTCATCAAGTAGCAGGAAGGCACGTTCACCTGCTTTTATAGACAGGTAGAATTAGTGCTCGTTTTGAAATGATGCTCCCTGAACCTCACATTAGGACACTCCTACTGTTCCTCAAATTAGGAACCTCACATACTATCTGGATTATTATTATTTAAATGGCTTCTAGTTTCAATCTTAGGCAGGGCTAATTTGTTGAAAATTGGAAGTGATAAATTATTCAGTTTGCTAATAATGGCTTTCCAGATAGGTGTAAGGCACTTTCTTGCAATAGCAGGAATGGCAGTTAAGATTAAAAAATAGCTCACATTATGCGCATATTTCCCCCCACATTAATAAAGTTAAATTGCTGCTTGAATTGGATTCTATGGCAAATTTCTATAACAGAAGCTTAAAGCTGACATTAAATGAATGTTTAAGTGTATAAATAAATTACTTCATTTTAAAAGGTACAGAAGACAACTGGAGATGTTCATTGTTCCACCAGTTGGACTAAGGTCATGTATTTAAGCTCTTGGCTTTCATCTTCTGCTTTCTCAGAGTTTTGTTTCTTGCATTATCTCTAGGTATTCTACAAAAAAAAAAAAAAAGGGTGATGAAATCTTGCTAATCTCACATCGAGATGCCTTCTTTTAACACAGATTTTACATAGGCAGGTGTATGTCTCTGGGCAGCAAAACCTTGGCACTTGCTGTTAAAAGCTCAACCACCGGAACAACACTGACGTCCTACAGAACTTTTCCCAACTGCATACCCGACCACACTTGAGAAGAAATGCAAATTCACTGAAGGAAAGATCAGAGACTATGATTAACTGATTAACTCCTATTTAATAGGTTTTGAAAAATAATAAAGAAGCAAAATTTAGTCACAAACTTTTATCTGCTCTCACAAATTAATTGTGGTTTAAAGGTATGAGCTAAAATATTTCATAAATTCTCTATCCATTCAGAACTATCTGAGATGTCAGGAGCATAAGTTAAATGCCATTCAGCTTGCACATCTCTGTGAGGGCCAAGTTATATTCTCTCCCCTTCCTTATACAAATTTGGAATTGATGGGTTTGGATCCTTCAGGTCCCACAAGTCTTTCCCACAAGTCCAAGATCAGTGTGGAGATGATCAGTAGGATTTTTGCTGCTGTTAACACTTGTTCTTCATGTTATAGATGTCTGATGTTAACTTAACTGTGGCTGTTCCTTTGCTCGCATGGGTTACTGGAGCCTTCAAACTCTTGCAAACAGTTTAATCAAAATGTAAGGAAAAGCCCCACGCCCAGACTGGGAACAGCATTATGGAAGGGTTGTTGCTGATTACCAGCAGTGATGGTATTGTATTTCCTGTTGCCTATGGGTTCCGTTTTTTCAACAAAAGAAAAATTCATGTGAATCCACGGTGATTTCTGGGGAGGGACATATTCCCCATAATACAGTATAGCATCCAATCATTCCCATTGGACAATAATCACAATTTCCAGCCTGTGAGCTGTTCACAGAAAACACATCGAGTCTTGCCTTCGACACCATTGATGCCAATGAGTCGGTTCTAGTAGGAAAACAGCAGAAATCAATCAACAGAAAAACATCACCACTTACTTTGCAATGTGAAACCAATGCAGCTCTATAAACCTATATCCAAGCCATGCTACCCTTTGTAGGCACGGTTTTCTGCTTGGTAGCTCTATGAGAAGACAAGAGTTACAAGAAGTGTCTTCATTGTCAAGTGCCTAGGCACCGTCCAGGCATGTGATATATTTACCACAATATAATGAGACAGTTCCATATTAAATTTCAAAACAGGGTGCCTGGGGCAATTATGCTGCTTGCATCGGGTCCATCCAATGCTGCACGAAAGCAGGGTTCCCAGGATGAAGCCATTTAAGAATCTACCAATATTCCTCTTATCATTAATATCTTATTATTAAAGCACTTTTATTACACTGTTTGGTGTTGTGCTTTTCTTACTGAGATTGGGGAAGGACCCTGCATGTGCCCTGTGCAGGAACAGCCAGTGACGGTGCTTCTGTGCTCTCCTAACTCCTGCCCACATCTCTTTGGCAGAGCGTTCAGCCTCTTTGCTGCAGCCCCTGGTGCCTCCTCCCCAGGAGCCTGGCAGGAGGCAGCTGGACCCGCTGCCTTTAGCACCAGGCTAGATTATGGCGAGTAACAGGAGGGGAAGACTAGGTGTTCACAGCCCCTTGGAAGCCTGGAGGGAAGGGTACCACTAAACGTAGGTGCTGTCAGTGTGAGGGATGTGGAGGTGCACGAAGATGGGGGCAGGTACCAGATGTGTGCGATATCCTGGGCATTAAAAATCCTCTGTGTTCTGGGAATTATTGTTCTGAGCGCAGGGTAGGAATTTACACTTTTCTGTTTTCTTTCTCCCATCCCCCCCTTTTTGCATCCAGACTGTCCCAGAGCGCCTGCTTATCTCCAAAACCAGCCCTCCTCTGGTAAACACTTAAGTCTGGGCAACTCCTGAGGTCAGTGAAGCCCATAGCAGGCAACAGGCAAGCCCCTCAGGGACCTTTTGCCAGGGGCGAAGCCCGTGTGGTGCTTTTTCTGTCCAGGTTGGAGGGATTCAATCCACTCGTGCCTTTTCCCCTGCCCTGTGACAGCTCTGGCAGTCTCCTGGAGCAGCTGTTTCCCAGCCTCCTGCGAAACAGCAGATTTCCTTTGATCCTCATGGAAGCCTTTGTCATCTAAGAGCCAAATTATCGTAACGTAAATTTCAAGTTGCAGCTTGAAATCTCTTTCAAGAATAGAAAGGGCAAAGACTTTTGCTGCCGATGTGGAATGACAGCCTACCAGCTGAGGAACACCAGGAGGGATCTGGGAGCTGCCCTGGCTTACACCTCTTTCCTTGGGTTGCACTTCCAGCCTGACAAGCTGTAGAGGTGGTGTCTCTGTTGAGAGGAAGCTGTGGGCAGGGTGTGCTGTGAAGGGCCTTTTGCTTTGAATTCACTCCTCTCTTTGGTCTGTCACAGCTCAGATTTATTAACCTCTGGACGTACTTTGCTGGGGGAGGGAGAAAAGCACTTGAAGGGTTCTGGGGAACAGAAGAGTTATCTAAACCAGCTTTTACTAGGGGCTGAATGTTTATTAGAGGCAGACAGGCAGTTTACTCTATTGTTTTTTTGCCTATGATTACAAGTGATAATTATTTCCAGAATGCTTTTTCAGAACACTTGGGCGGTGCTTATGAGATAATGAGGCAGAGATGCAGAGTGGATAACAAGTGTGCGCAAAAGAGCCCAAGAAAAACCAGCTAAAAATTAGAGACCCTTTACTGTACAGTACAGCGATTGACAAAAATCTTATTTGTCCATTAAACATAGTTCTGGGTGAGATTATTGACCGGTTATACCTGTGTACCTCCTTCTGGTTACTATTCCAAGTTCCCTGCCCCACTTCTAGCAGATACTGCGTCGATGGTGTTCATTGGGTAGAAATGCCCCGATAGGTGGCGAGGAGAAAGGATCGTTGGGAGTGGGAAGGGTGGTAAGGTAGGATGGTGGGATGTGCAAGTTATTAAATGCTATGGATGAGGAAAAGCACGTCACCGCTGACAGCTATGAGTGCCCCGGCTGCCCTCTGGGGTCAGGAGGTGACTCCATGCTCCTGAGGGGCCCGAAGGGAACCTGCCATTAACACAATAGCTCTGCCTTAAGCACAGCAACGCAGACAAAAGCTGAAAAAACATATTTGGTGTTCACTTGGAGTTTACTTAGGCACAGGATAGCAGAGCGGTGCCATTCAGGCCATGTATTTGGGCTTTTGCTAGTTTGAATTCTCCCAAATCTCTGTTTTTGCCAAAGGCAGTGTTTTTATCTGTAGGCTGTTATCCACAGATGGCTAAATTAATATATTCCCTTTGTGCTACATCATCCTAAATATTAGGATTTTCCATTCCTTTGCAACCGAAACATTTAGTCCTTAAGGCAATTTTAATTCATGAAAGCTGGTGAGAGAGAAAACAAGACTTTAAGAAGCTCCCTGTAAACATATCTCCGAGTGTTTTCTGGGTATTTACAGGTAATTTTTTTCTTGTTTTACACAGCAAACTTCTTTTTGGCTTTATTTTGGAGTAAATTTTGATTAGCAGTACAAATAAGTATGAGATATTTAGAAATTATCCTTCTTAACGTTTGTGCCACCTCTCTTTCTTTCAAGTGAAGTTGGAGTAGTAGCAAGTTAATTATTTTATGATGTAAAAGTCTCCTGTGCTATTTTCTTTTGCAGTGCTACTGTCTACATTAAGCATATATGACATAGTAGTGCTCAGAGCTTCAGATTGTGCAGATGGCTTTCAGGGGCTGTATCAACATGCACGAAAGTGTTCTAAAATGCTTTTATTCTCGCGCACGTTTCTTGATTCATTCAAGATCTTACCTGTACCACGGCATTCCATTTTCTCATCGGATTAGTTTGTCAAAGACTAAGAAATTCCTAATCTTATAATACCTGATGTGCTTGCTTGGTGTAAATGTGCAGTGGAGTTACGCTTGCTTAAGAAGCTGAGATTCTCACCTAATGGCATAATCATCCAAAGCTCATTAGAAACCTAGGTTAGGAAGGAATTTTATTAATAGTGCTGTGTCTTGAAGCATGGAGCATTCCGATTGCCTGGTACTTTGTAATACTGGCAATGAACTGTGGAAAAAGGCATGACAGAAAACACAGTAATCCTCTTCTCCAAGAAGGCAGTACGTACTCCAATGAAATTTGAGAAGAGTCGATTTTCTTAGGGAATGATTATAACGGACACAAAACAACGGTGATGTAGTCCTGCAGACTAATTCAGTGTATATATTTCAGTTACAAGTTGTATAGAGATGTTTATTTAAACGATAATAATCGAGTCAGATGATAAAGTCCAGAGCTGGATCTCAATACACATTCTCTACTTCTTGTGGAATATTCTGATGAGGATACACGCACGTAATAATAAACCGGTGCTTACCATTGCATGGATGTAAGATAGTACTCTTCAGCTTGCTGTAATTTGAATGGTTAAACTGATTATAAAGCTGTAAACTGGCAGGATTTTATATTGCACAGATGCTCCCTCTTTCCCTTTCCTTTGTACTTGGCTCCCAACCGGTACTTGCGATCCTGCACAGAGGATTCCTTAACCTGACCTCTATGATTTTAGAACAAATGACACTTTGGCTCTTGAAATTTGTTGACTTTTCTCTCCGCAGATGTTTTGCTTTCCTCCTCCTTGCTTGTCCTGAAATTTAAGAAGTTCCTGGTGTGAGCAAAGAGCGGATCTGTTGGAAGGGACAGATGTGGAATGTTATTTATTTGTAGGCTTGAAGGCCTCTGATAAGGTTCTACGGCAGAAACTTTTCATTTTATATCTCCTTGACCCATAGATTTTTCCTGTTTGTCTATGTTTTGAGTATAAACATTGCTATGCCTTCTCAAGTATAACTGTTAACTGGGTTATATGATAAGAAATAGCTTTATTTTATATAAAATATGTAAATTACTACGCTTTTCCTCATTTCTTTACCCCGATCTATAAAAACATACAGTTAACCAAGCTGAAGTCTCAACTCCATGAGCAGCTGCCCCAATTTGAAGAACGCACTTGCAGCCTAACTCTGCTCATGCGACTCATACACATCACTGTATTTTGAAATATGGTTTTAAATGCAATCCCGTATAGAGCAGCACAATGCTTTCCTAAAAAACAAGCGGCGTAAATTGTCAGTGGGGATTTACATTTGAGAAAGTATCTTTTGACTAAAATTCTCCCACCTCAACCAACTTATCTTGGGCATACAGTACTTTTCCCAGGAAAACATCCTTCTTTGCAGCAACTTACTCGAAGTATTCATTAAGGAGTACTGTAGATACAAGCTCCGTGACCTGAAAAGCCTTAAAATAAGAAGGCGTAATGGGAATTAACTTTCTTGAAGTAGTAAAGCAACGTCTCTGTTGTGAGGAATTTCTACAACCAGTTTGTTGTGTTTTACGCTAGTTTCAAGAAGCTGATCATTAGGAAGTGGCAAAGACTTCCTATGGGACAAACCCAGTCAACCTCTTCGTTTACCAACTGAACTCCTCTCATTTGCAACCATGGCTGATGTGCTGTGTTGATGTGGGTGTGGAGGCTCGAAAAATATCAGCGAAGGCATGAAGTTTCAAAGTTGGAGGTGGAAAATTTACAAGGAAAGGCTGAGCAGCCGATTTTTTAAATATTTTTTTTTTAAACCACGTGAAAATACCTGCCGTACAGGAAAGCTGTGCACTGAATTAGCTTAGCAATGCTCTCTCCCCCGCCACCCATTTTCACCTTGTGATTTCGCATCCCCGCCTTCCCCTTCCCCCTCTCCTTCCAACAGGACCCCCATCACTCATT
>VXBO01006243.1:1373212-1416568 GCA_013400135.1 Rhinoptilus africanus | reverse complement strand
CCGGGGGTCCCGCCCCGGGGGAGGGAGAGGAGCAGGAGAGCCGAAGGGATGCATCGCGCTGTCGCTAATGTAAACCAGATTAAGCTCTCTTATACGGGGAGAGAGGGGATCGAACCCACTTTCCAGGCATGAGACAGAGCTCGCATGGAGATAATTCACCAATAGTTTTCTTCTCTGTTTTATTTTTTTTTTTTTTGCACATGGCAGCTGGGATACCGGAACGCTCCGCAGCCAGGTCTTGCTTTGCGAGTAACTTCATCGCATGCATCCTCTTTGTTGGAGGAGCAGTACCTTGGGCTTTCCCAGTGAGCACCAGCAGTTCGCTCTCCCTTACTGGGCCAACAGCGGTCGGCTCTGCGGGGTGCTGAGTTGGGAGGGAGAGCACTGGTAGGCTCCGGGTGCTCCCACCTTTGGCTTGGTTCCGCTTCTGGTGGCGTCAACAGCAGAAATTCTAGGGATCCCTGCACATCAGTCCCCAGCCGCATTAGGTCTCTATTAAAAAGCAAAACCCGGGAATGGAAAATGGTTGGAAGGCATATGTTGTGCAGATGCATGACTTGGTTTTCTTTATGGTGAATTGTGTGTTCAAGATGCATATAATATGGGAGATAAGCATCTGCATGTTTACACACTGCAGTAAAAGCGAGTGTGTTTGTTAATAACTTTATGCGTACAAAACTTCATCCTCCAGGTAAGGAGGACAAGGTCAAGCTGAAGTAAATTGCAGAATCTGGATGTGTCAGTTTGTAAATAAACAACACTTCACTTTGGTTATGAAAGTTCAGTCTTAGAAACAAATGAAAAGACAAAGTGATACAAAACTTAGTTTTCACGGTTGTCTTTGTAAGGTACAATCTTACGTTCAACAAATAACCTTACTACTAACTTTTGTTTATATATATATGCTAGCACACCGTTTAAAACAGTAACAATTTTCCTAAAGCTGGCCAAATACAGGTGACAAAAGTCTTTTTTCTGTGGATATTTGCCGTGGTTGCACTGCAGTAATGTGTTGCAGCTTTTGCAAATAGTTTAGTGCTGTTATTCCACCTTTTACATAGCAGCTCATGTTGTTAGAGGCATCTTGATAAAACACATATTTTCATATCAGTGATCAAAGAGACCAGTATATTTGATTGCACCTAAGACATCCCTCCTGGGGCTATTTAAATTAATAATTGTATTTTTCTAGTTGAAAGATCAGGTCAGGAGACCATTCTTCCTATTAGATTAATTTGATAGAACTTCTTTCTCAGCACGAGAGTACAGATCATCCGAGGGAGCGGTGAGTATCAAACCCCCCTGGTGGATAACTGCCTTACAAAAACCAGAATTCAAGATAACTGATCCTAAAACAATGCGAAGAATGCGATGCAGATTAGAATAGCCATGTTGCTTTCGCAGAAAGTAAACAACCGAAGCTCAAGTTTGTAAGCATTCTAATGATGTAAAAATACAGTTTGTGGTGAGGCTGGAAAGATTTCTCAGAGCCCTTGCAAGAGGATTGGAGAAGTTTGGGGGAAAGGTATGTTGGCATGCCCATGGAGAGTACCTTGGCAGAACTCTCAGCATTTCTTGTTTTCCTGTTCTTTCCTGCTTTTGTCCTGTCAGCAGATGAGGAAACTGGCGCGTACGATGGTTGGAGGGGTCTGTCAGAAAGTGCTGAAGTCCAATATAAGAAAGAGCAACACAGAATAGTAAAGTCACTGCACTGAACAACTTGGAAGGTTAATGATTGGTTCTTTCAGCCTAAAGATTAATATCTACTTACCTATAAAATGTAGTTGGTATTTCAATTGCAGGTGTTCGTTAAAGTGTTCCCACCATGTTGAAAAGTGGGGTTTGTTGTATTTTCAGTTGAGCCTTTTGTATGCAATAAGTTACTCTCATGAAGAACATACCACTAGTGTCCGGATCCACATGAGAGTTATTTTAGAAGCTCAGAAGCAAATAGCCATTTCAAAGGCTTACGTAGCGGCTTTGCTCTGCTGGAATGCATTCTTAATTATGCTGGAGGTAACAGTGATACAGGTCTGCAAAGTAGAAAGGGAAATAAGTTAATGGTTTTGCACAGCATTGCCTACATCTCATAAATTTTATTTGACTGATGCCGAGTGATTTTTCTATAATTAAAAAAAAAGTCCTGCTACTGTAAATGTATGCTGATGGTAACTTTCCAGACTGTAGTTGTAGGCTAAATGTTTCCTCAGCTGCATCTCGCCTCAGTTTGGTTTTGTAAGCTGGTGTGCTGTAGTAGCCTGCTCTGCTGTTCCTGCCTGGGATTTTGGAGTCGATAGTCCGTTAATGCTGACGCTCAGGGGATGGAATGCTCCCAGGAAGGTGCCTGGGGTGTTCCATCTGGGCAGAGCTGAACACAGGTATTTCTCACGCTTGCCATCATTTGGGTTTCAAGCCTACCTTGCGTCAAGAATCTGGTTTAGTAAGTATGCTTAGGCTATGATTAGTATGCAATTTGTAACATTATGGTCAGCAGCCACACATGTTTTCTGAAACATAAGCTATATAGTTTGCTTATAAATCAGATTGCTAGAGCGCTTGCCCAGGAAGTGGGCGATTTAGGTTAATCTCCTTAGTTTGAGATGCTTTGAACCCACATCTCCAGTTTCTGAATAGGGTGCCTTATTACCAAGTTGCTGTGACAGGTAGTGCAGGGGACGGTGAGGCATGTATGAAACCTCCCCATACCTCTGTTTGAAAGTGAGCTGCTGTGCAGCCAAAAATGCAAGTTTAGTGGGTGCAGACAGAGAATGGGCCAGAGAAAAAGCTGATGCTGCAGTTAGATTGTTAGGGCGCTCAAAGATGGAAGGACAATCAAATTGTAGCCCTTCCTCTTCCTCAGCAGTGAGGCATCCAAATTCAGGAGAAAACGTTTTTTTTAATACACCTATGTTTGTTTTTTTTCACTGGGTCATTCAAGCCTGACACCACTTGGCGCAATGACTGTGCATCCCAGTTAGTGTAGATGGACTTTTTGGTGCCTAATTCAGGATGGTGACTTCCAACTCAACTGTGGTGTGCTTTAATTGTAGATGTGGCAGCAAGATTCTTGAGTCTTTTTAGGTTTTTTAGAGCTGGCTGGTAGTCTACAAGTCTAGATAGGTAGATCTTGCACTCCTGGCTGCCTCACTACAGCCTCGTGCATTCAGAAATGTTTTGTGGGTTGATGTGGTTTCCTCTGACACTTGAAACCGAGAGCAAAACTTCCTGAACATGATTGGATGGCCATAAAACTTTGAAGATTGAAAGTTGTCTTATACCTGCGAGATGGGACATTGCATTCCCAAATAATTTCTGCATGAAATTAAGTTACCTGTCACAGGGACTTCACAACTGCCGTGCTGCATCATAGGTTGGTATATGGCTTGAATAGACCTTGTTTCCATCAGTCTATATACCATATTTTTCAAAGAGAGGGGTAAGAAACCTGCAACAAAGAATTAAGTGATACAGGAAGTGGGAAGGTTTCTATCCACTGCGAAGTTTGTCTTTATTTTTAAATATTTTCCTCTAACATCTCTGCTGTGCTTCCACTGGTGTGAATATTGTTTCCTGATACGAGAACACTAAAAGAAACCTGATGTCCTTTGAAACTTGCGGAAAACTTAGAGGCTGTGCTGTTTGCAACTTGCAGTGCGAGACAGGAGGCTGATGAGCTTAAAATATGGTAGGAGACTGGGGCAGAATCACTAATACTGTGGTCAGCTGAAAACTTTAATTTTTGGCAAAATTTGGCAGAATGGTATACTTGGCTCAATTTCTCACTTTCTCCTCAGGTTTGAAACCTGGAAACCTATAGGAGTGAACCAATACACCCCTCACGTCTTCAGGCAGGTTAAGTTGCAGGGCCACAAGATAACTTATTAACTTTCCATGCTCGGTTTAACTTGTTAGACGATGTGATAAGCCTCAGGTCCATACAGACAAAGGAGCACAGAGGAACAATCCCAATAATGAATCCAGAGAAACCAGCTCCTCCCAGGGCTGTCTTATGATCACCATCAGCCCATGGGACGTGGGTGACACCCATCATGATGAGTTCTGTGAGAAGCTCTCCAGAGCTTGCAGGGTATGTGTGTGTGTGTGGTGTGGGGGTGGTGGCGCCTGTCTACAGGGGTATGGGACTCATGAGATGCAAGGGAAGAACATTTTGAGATTCCACAAGATTATTATGGGATGAATAGAGAAAGGGCCAAAGGCAGGGTAAGAGTGGATCAAGGTGGTCTGTGCAAGAACAAGTAATGGGGGGGCCAAAGAGGGCTAAGGTCTTAAAAGCCAGTTGCAGGTCAGTATGTTTGTCTTGCCCTGCTCCGTCCCTCATTACTACATGTCCTGTACTCATGTCCGGTATTTTTATTAACTCTTCTCCTGGTTGAAGGGGTCTCAGTGCTGTGTGCATGGAGATGGAAAAGCCAGCCACTGGAGAGTGTACTGCAAGTCACAGGGACCTGTGTGTCTTTGGTGCCTGTGACTGGAGAGACTGGAGCATATATGTGTTGTGTGGGCTGCAAACATCAAGCCAGACCAGTAAGTCATGTACCAAAGCAGCCGTAATTTTGGTATGGATACTGGAGAGACCAGAGGGCCTGCAGGCTGGCTGCTGGAGAGACCAGGAGGTCCAAAGCAACTACTGGGTAGACCATGGAATTTGGGGGTTAGCCAGGAGACCTGTCTGCCTGTGTGTGTGTCTGTGTCAGGCAACCGGTGACGAGAAGATCCAGGGCCAGCTTCCAGGTAGGCTGAGCATTTTGGCCAGTAACTAGAGGGATCCAGAGTAGGTGGGTGCTGGGTGTGATGGGGGGTGGTGGTGTGTGTGCGCGGTAAGCTGTGGACGAGTGGCTGGAGTGGAGCTGTGTGCTTCAGGTGCTCACATGTCCAGGTGCCAGCAGCAGGGGAGAGCTGGGATCCAGGGGGGCAATTACTGGATAGACTGGAGTGTCTCAGTCCAGCTACTGAAGAAATCCACATTGCATATATATCTGTATATGAATACATATTTTCCACTTCATGTTTTTCATCCTGATCAGCTGGAGCAGGAAACAGGATGAGACCACTGGTGGTAGTTGCATTTGGGTGTTTCTATCTTTGCTGATCTATGTGGCTGGCCTTATGTAAATGCATGTATGTGTTATGTTATGTGTGTGTGGCTCTGTATGTGCCTATTGGAAATACACGCTTAGCTTTCCTACCTACTGGGCATGGGAACATGGAGCTGCAGTAACTGCTTCTGTTGGGCTACAGGACTTGGCACACCCCAGCAAAACTCTGTAGAAGAGCAGCTGTAAGTCTGGAGCTCTGGGCTTTTGTTTCCTCTGACACAGTTTAGCGGTTGAGGCCTTGGCGTAATGGACTTTGTTCTGTATAGTACTCTACAGAAGTCAATTTTAGATGACCTCTCTACCAAGTCACCTCAAACAGAGACCACTGTTGCATATCCCCAGGAATGACTTTGTGGGTACCATTGCGTTAAAATGATTAAGTTCCCTGAATTTCTATTAAGCAACATAAATATATTTTGAAATCTTTTTTAAATAGAAATGGTGCTCAACTGTATTCAAAGGAATTGGTAGAGTAGAAAGGGTAATGCAATAAGGTAATAGATCTCAACTAGGTGCAAATTTTCATGATTGAGGTCTGATTTTTGAGGATGGGAGAGAGGGAGAAAGAACCATGAGAAACTTCTGGTTTTTTCGTGGTCTGCAAAGAACATCTTAAACACTTTTGGGGGAAAACATTGTGCTTGGCCTCGATTAGAAAGTCCTAAATTTAAAATCTGCTTTGTTTTTTTTCCTAACTTATTTTAAAAGGAAGTCAGAACTAACAAGCCACAGATTATTTCTTCTTCTCTCAGAGTACAAGGCTATGTGATAGAAAAAAATCCCATGAAAGCATTCTAAGTAGACTGAAGATTAAGATAAAAAACTATTTGGCTGTCATAAATATTTTCTCCGTTCCCTGAGGCCTTAGAAAATGCATTTTGGGAAATTCGGGACCATCAGTGTGTGTTGATCAGCTGCTGGTATTTACAGCAGTCTCACACAGGATCTTCATGTGGGGTTTGCCTTCTCCTACATGTATTTTCTCCTCTCCTCTAGGCATCCTTTCCTCACCAAACAGCAGAAAGTGTTTGGAGAAGTTTTGCAAGATGAGATCGGTTAGGTCAGCCCCGCAGGAATTGTAATTTGTAGGTTGGCATAAACTTTAGTTGCACATCAGTGGTATCTCGGAGGCTGTGTAAAGTGCCTCTGGGCACTGGGACGGGGGTACAGCACACTGGCTTTGAGGTTTTGAGGCAAGTGCTTCATCTGGTTGTGGGTCAAAGCAAAACCAGTTAGGTGTATCTGTGTTTCTTTTGTAGTCACTTCAGCTATTTTAAGGACTTTAATGATTTTTTTCAATCATTACAATCTGTATTTTTTAGAGGGGAAAAAAACCTGCTTTTGCTCTGAGATGTAATCATTTAATACACATTTTTGGGAACTAAAAGCTGCCTGCATCACAGTTTAGCAGGAAAACTATTTTGTAGTTACAGTAGATAGTCTGTGTTATTTCTGTAAAAATACTGTCAAAGTCTAAGCCTTTGATATCCTTCTTAAAGATACATCAATGCACATAATTTAGACTTCCCCTCCTGATGTGAATCAGCAGTTCTGATTCACAAGAAGTTTCCCTTGTGTTCCTGGCAGAGCAAAACAGACTTTGTTTTACCTGAGAAGGTGATTTTTATTTTTTTTTAAAGTCTCCCTGGAAAAAATCACTGCTGTGCTAATGGCCATGAGAGCTTAGAGGGCTAGTGGAAAGGAGAGGGGGCTGCATGACAGGCAGCCTCACCCACTGCCCTTTCCACAAGTGGCCCAACCTTGCAGGCTGGGTAAAGCAGCACCTCGGGTGGGTTGATGGACTGAGTTGGTTTGTCTTGTCTTTTCTGGGCTTTTCCTACCAGCCAACGCCATGAAGATCACACTTCTGCTTTGTGCAGACAGTAGATTCGAGGCTTTTGCAATTCCCTCCATTTAATCAGGTTTAACTTAATAGCTTTTGATTTTTTTTTAAACTGTCATTTAATACAGTAACAGCTCCATCAGAGATACTCCCTAACCTATTCTTTCAGATTAAAGTTTCAGATTTGAAAGTTGTTTTGCAAGCATAACGTAATTCCTTTCCGTGAGCTCATTTATTGTGCTGTGAGATCCAGCCCCTCTCTTGATTCCCGCATGAAAATAAAGGTTAAAAAGCTGTTTAAGAACTGTCGTCTTGAAATGGAAACTCTATTTTCTCCTTGGCTCTGCCTGCATTTTTACTACTGTTTTGCTTCCAAATGACCTTCAAGATAGGCTTTTATCTACTGCCTCCTTTGTCATATTTGTGTAAGCTTTTATTTGCTGAAGGGCTGAGGGGACAGCGCAGAATCTGTGTAGGTAATTCGAAACAACTATAGTCTTGCTTTGATTATTGGATTATTTTTTTTTCTTGTGAACCTGATTAACCAAGAGGCTTTTAATAGCAGAATCGGTGGCATAAGTCGTGCTGACTATAATAAACCTTGGATTTCAACCACTGAGTTGGAGCTAGCACTGATACTCGCTTAGATTAGTATTGATAGTTTTTACTCAGTTTAACGAAAGCGCAACTGGCATTTTGCCTTCTGTCCCAAAACTCATCTGATCAAAGAACTGTGTAAAGAAATGTTTGTGTGGCAGGGAGAGGAAAAAAAATGCCAGTAGCGACTGGCATTTCCAGGAGGACTGGAGCAGGGGTCTGAGCTGTCCCTCATTTTGTTTTCTTGGGGGCTGGCAGAATGAGCTTTGCAGCCATGGCAGAAGGTGGTGGGCGAGCTGGGGAGCCTGGCTACGCTGTGATGCTCCTCCACCACCCCCTGCCCGGGCAGAGCTGCTGCCAGGCTGCAGGGAGCCTCGCCCGTCTTCACCTCAGGGTTATTCCAGATCCAGCCAGGAGTATCCACAGTGGGTGGTGAATCAATGAGTCTCCAACACCAGCAGTAGACCTGTGCTTGAGAAACTGATTAATCAAATTATGCCTTGCTTGTTTGTGGCTGTTTCTCTACTGAGGTGAGAAAACCAGCTCTTGAAGGCATTTTGTTACTATAAAACTGGAAGAGAGTCCGTTGGCTTTTCTTGTCCAGTTTTCCTTTACAAATGTTTCTCATTCAAATGCATGAATAATGAATGTGTGTTCTGTTGTCCGCCATGCCATGCCATCCATATATTGTACTTGCCTTTACTGTGCTGCCTTTTGTGAGTATCTTGCTCTTTTGGAAGAGAGAAGGGTAAAAAAAAAAAAAAGCTTGTAACTGTGTGCTAATGCCTCTGGTGATTCATTTGTTTTTACTTTATTGGCTGAGAAGGGCTAGATAACAGAAGTTTGAAGTGGAGTTTCTTTGAATTGTCAAGATCCGTGGAAACCCTGATTTAAATCAGGGTTGTGAAATATATGCTGTTGAAATTTCTAGGATTCCTTTCATTTGCTTTAGCCTGTAGAGTCTCTAAAATGTGTACTCAGTGACTCCTACCAGAAAACATCCTTTGAAATATGCTAAAGATATCGACATTTTGATAAGATAATGAAGGATCAAATGAACTCCACCACCGAATTTGGGAGAACTGCTGTGAATTTACGTTTACAGAAAATTCATTTATTCCTTCAGTAGTTGCTAATTAATACATTGTTTCAGTAAGTCTCTTTCTTAATTGAACAAGTAGTCCAATTTGCTTTTACGGGGTAATATATCTCACTTCCAGGATTAAGTAACACATTTTTACAAAAAGAAAGCAAATCTGTCATGTATCTAGAACTCCATGATTTGTGAATAAAACCCTCTTTTGAGGGTTTTTGGATATTAACAGCAAATCTCACTAAAAAATGGTCAGCATTTTAGAAACCATGCTTCTTTTTTTGTAGTTCAAAAATGTGATCATGGTACCCAAATGGACATTTAGAAGTAAAGATGGATTTTAAGCTAAAACTTACAGGAATCAAGTCCTTCAAAGCCCTATCGCAATTTATCTTTCTTAAAGTAGGTTTACAATGGGTCTGCCAGCATCCTCCAGAACAAGTTTATCACTGCTAAATGCATGCAGGAAATACAAATACTCGAGTCAAATGGATGAGCACTCTTTACTTGGTGGTCACACAGGGACAGCTTAGTTGCATATTTGATAATATTGTCACGGGGACATTGCTAACGGGAGAAATGATTCTTCAAAGTACAGGGCAGGTTTCCTGTGAGGTGGAGGCTAATCTTTGCCAGCAATGAGAGGAAGTGTATGTAGCTGGGCAGGGAACTTCAAACTGAACTGGGTGATGAATAAAGGAGAATAGATCTTTCCATAGTGATGAGTGATAGTATATGATCTGAAGGCAGAGATGAAGCAGAAGGTACAAATTATGTCTGCTGGTGGATGGCTGTATTCAGTGTCCATCTTGGCATGGATCAGAGGTTGCCACACTGCTGTTTAGCTGGGGTGATATGTAAAGTTGCTGAGAAACTTTTCATTGTGTGATACTTAAAGCTGGTTTAAGGATTTGCTATTGCTTGCTGCCACAGCTAATAGTGGTAATGGACAAATCCAAGTTTGGAAGCCTCTGGTAGGCTGAAAATCTGCTGTAATGACAGGGAAAGAAGGTAAGAAGGGGCTTCTCAGTTGATGCATTGGTAGGAAGAGGTCAGGATATTTGCTTCAACGAAGAAACCCCCTTTTGTATAACCACATATTATCAACTGATAATAGTTTCTCTAAAACCTGAGCAGCACTTCTCTTTTCTGCTCTTAAGTATGAGAAATACACGCTGCCCACTCTGCAGCATTACCTATATGATCGCTGCATTAACCACAGTAATCAGCAAAAAATACTTGTGGTGTTTCAGGGTAGGATCCAAAATCTGCCTTGCAATTTTTTAGTGTCACTGTAGCATTGCTGAATTTTAAATTAAATGACTTGTATGCTCACTCCCGGTTCAGGCTGTTAGAATTTTCTTTAAAAATTGCCCTTTGGGCTGAAATGCATCATTCTTGTTTTCAGGCCAAAGGCAAAATACTTTCAGGACACTTGATTAAAATTCCATGCAGCTGTCTGAGTTATTGAGCGTTGACGGCAATATGGAAGAAAACTTTTTTTAAAAGTTTACAATATGTGTTGTTCCCACCCCCCTCTTTATTTTTGTGTCCTTACAATTATGCTTTTTCAGGAATTTATCCCATGTGACGCAAATGCCTTTGATTTTCTTGAAAACTTTTACTTATTAAAAAAAATAAATATGAGGGTTTGAAAGTGATGTGGGTTTGAAATAGAAAATGTGCAACAGCTGACTTGCTATTAATATTTTTAAAATAAAGTTGCAAGATGTGCCCTGTACATTTGTTAGCCTGTGTGCTTGCAGACCGGCAGATGTGAGTAAACAAAGCATGGGGATTTGCATTTTTACTTTGTTGCCGGGAGTAAAATGCCTAGAAAACAAGTAGCAGGATATGTTTGACCTTTTGCAAAGAGCAGAAAGCCACCTCTGTAGCACGTTGAGCAATGGATTATAACTGAAGAAAACCCCAGCAACCTACAGAGGTTGTTTTCCAATTAACCATTTAAATCAGAGATTGCAAAATCTTGTCAGTGGAGATAAGGGAATGCTCAAGTTTTGCATGTCTTCAGTGTTACACAGTTGCTAATCCTTTCAGCTCCATTCAAGCTGGAGGCAATGCGCTCCCTTCTACCCAGGAAGATCTGGCAGTGATACAGGGCTGTATGTGCCCTGATAATGCCTTTGTGCCTGCTGGGATGAAAACATTTTCCTTCTATGTCTGGAAAAAAACATGTGGCTTTGTACAACAGGAGAGTTGGTAGTTCTGAGGTGCCAAAACCTCTTCCAACTTGAAATAACTTTTGTTCGTTAATGGAAAAATTCCACTTGAATAGAAATTTAACTTTATCTAAGGCAGCTGCAATTTGAAATATTAAGATAGTGTGTTCATATTTGGAAAGGGAAAAAATACTGTGTAAAATTTTGGTTTTATATATGGCTGGTGAATAACAAGCTTAAATGAAGTGAAAAATCCATTTCAGAGTTCCTCATAGTGCTGTAAGACTTGGTTTATGATCACAAGGAGATGCTAGCTGCCTCAAGAGTCTCTTTATATTTACATGGGAAAAGAAGTAGTAACACTTTGGTTGGTTGTGCGTCTGAGTCACAGTACAGAAATGACTGGGACCACTAAAACTTTAAAAGTCTTTTCAAGTTCAGGTCTCTTAGACTTTGCAAGTGATAAATGCAAATTTAGAATCAGGACAGAGCTAATAAATACTTGGGTCACAACTTCCTATTTATGATAATAAACAATGCAGCGTGAAGCTTAATGCTGCACATTTATGCATGCAGATTTAATTAGGGTTAAACCCAGACAGGATTTTCATTGACAAGGAAGGCTGTTGCCTCAGGTTGAAAACTGGTGATAGGAAAGAAGCACAGGGTGAGCCCTTATCTGTTGAGGCATTCACAGTGGAAGGTGGTGGGGGTTAAGGCTACTTTAGATTTAACATCAGCAGGAACAAAAATGTTCTGCCTTGTTGATATTGGGACACATCCTAAGTGACAAATGACTGAAGTCCCTAGTCTTTGACATGCCAATCACACTGCCAGTACTATTGTCATATTGATCTAAGCTAATATTTTATTTTAGGCTGTATATAAGCAAAACTGACAAGACACTGAAGGATTTAATAGCTGTGGCTTGTACTTACATCAGGTTTTGGTGAAAATTGTTCCCAAGATTAAGGTGACTTCCGGAAAAAAACCTAGTGTAATGCTAAAAGAAAGAACAACCCCCAAACCAACAAACACTCTGATGTAGACTCCTCAACATGTGGAAAAAGCTTTGGGTGAACAAGAAAGAACTAATTTCATGGTCTGGCAGGTTTGTTGTTCCTTGGCAGCCTGCCCATCTGTCAACTTTTGGCTCTTTTACTTTGGTGTAAGTGCTGTTACAATTTCTAGGCAAATTCTTGAACAGGCCAACACCATACAAAAAAATGGATACTTGCAAGACATAACTTGACAGAAGAAATATTGATAATATTTTGAAAATGCATGATATGTAAAGAGTACTCATGAATTACCTTTTATATCCAGTTGTACTGTCTGATGCTAAAAACTAGCATGAAAGCTAGTTTCCCTCTTTTTTCTGATGCCCCTTAATTTGTTCTGATTGAAAGAAATTGGCAAGTTACTGCCAGTATTGAAGGTATTAAAAACTGCTGTGATAAAACTTTTTGGTGCCCTCTTTTATCCCCCAGAACTCAAACTTAATTTTTAAAATTTTTGTTTTGGCCTCAGATCCCTGAAATTTCTGAAGGACCAAGCCAAAATGCTAGAAACTACTCAGACCGTGATGTAAGCTATTAATCCTATTGTATTTAGCAATGTTTTCTGTTCTCTCAAAATATTCAGCTGAAGTCTGTCAAGGCTGATATGCACTCCTTTGGGAAACTAGGTAGGAATCTCTGGATGGGACTGAAATCCTTCAGTGTTATGAATTTGCCTGTTGACCCATGTCTTCACATCCTTATCCTCTCTACTTCCAATCTGAGTACATACGTTGTGATACTGTCTCTCTGTGATCTATGTGTATGGGTGTGACTCTGAGCGTGAGAGGGACTCAGAAGGTGGGACACTGTAAAGTTTGCATTAGCTAACTTGTTGAGAGTTAACTTCATAAACTAAAGGATGTTGTTTTAGTGTTAGTGTAAACTGGTATCAAACCCATCTGTGGCATTAAAAACCCCAATGCTTTGTGTAAGAAGATGTTAGTTACTGTGTAAGTAACAGAGGTGGCAAGCTTCAGTTTCTTGTGCAGATGTATTAGTATCCTTTGGCCTTCCTTTTTTTTTTCCTAAACACTAAATCTGGAAGTCTAGGTTTTCTTTGTTATGGACACTTTTCAGTGAGTTTGATAATTCCCTATTTCTGACACTCTGTCCTTCCAATAGTGCATACTAGGAAATTTAGCATCTTACAATGAGGACTTAATTGGTATGTAATGATTTCTTCCCTCTTCCTTTACCATAGTTTTCCGTTGCCTTTTATGTTTAGCATGCCGCTTATTGCACTTTGAAATTTAAGATTTCATTAGGGTTCAGGTTTTCTACCCTTTTTAGGAAAAAAAGCGTTTTACCTCATTCAAGTTCTCTGCTATATTCTGGCCATCAGCCTTCCTGTTTGATGGTGTTTGAGAATTTTGAGGAAGACATGCAAGTTATGCCAGGCTTGCTCTTTAACTTCACATGATATAGAGAAAACTGGTGGGGAAGAGTAGTACAGCTGAAGTTCATTAAGCGAGCAAACTTTTGCCTTCTGTGTTTGCAGTCTGAATTTGACAGAATGCATCTTTATTAATTTGCAGTGTTATACTTCTTTGCAACACATTTCTGAGCATGGAATGCTAATTAGCACATCATCTAGCCCAAGGCAGACCACACTAGGTAAATGCCTGTTGCCTCTGTACCCTGTCTCCATTAAGGCTCTCATTAATGCTGAATGCCCATAAGTAACAGCAGAAAACGTTTGGCAGAGAAGCCCTTTGACACCTGGACAGAGGAAGGGCCAGGGTTTGGTCTTCTGTAGCTTATTTGTGCTGTAACAGCTTATCAGATTCCAGCAGAATGTTTTTTTTTTTTGTCACATTAACCACTTTAATAGAGTTTTGGTTATTCTTCTGGTGCTTCAGTTGGGTTGTTTAAGCGTGATTTGCAAAAGCTTTGCAGAATCAGAGCTGTAAAATAATCAGGAGATTGCTCTGAAGGCAAGTGTTTATGGGCGTTCAGGAACTGACTGCGAAGTAATCTGTTTTACCCATAACCTGAGCTCATCCTAGGGCCTGGTGTGGGTTATACTTCTCTTTAAAGACTGACCAGGCTGCAGTACAACAGAAAAGCATCTTTTATTTCCCTTAGCGTGCAATGGAAACTGAATGTTAGTGCCTTGAAAAGAAAGCAAAACTTTTTCTCGGGTGTGTTAACAAAACTGTCAAGCATTTAAGAAATTATTCTACTCCAATTGGTGCTGATGAGGTCTGAGGAGCTGCACTGTTGGGGAGATGCAAACTGCCAAGAATTCAGAAGGATAAGAGGTTTAGAAAATTGGCTGTGGAAAGATCGGGAGGGTTGTTTACTTAATCTGGAGAAGAGAAAAGGGTGTGTGGTAACAGCCTTTCAGGTAATCAAAAGCTGTAATCAAGATCATGAAAGATCATGAATGCAGCAAGAGGACTAAAGTGACAAAGCACCAGAGTAGATTTACCGGTGATGTTGACGCATATTCCTCATAGGAAGCTCTTGAGAACAGAGTAGACAAACTCAGTATGTTCTTATGCTGAAAGGTGATTGAATTAAATAAGCTGAATCTTCCCCAGCTAGTATTTCTGTGATTGACATAGTAGCTTTGCTCTGCAGTATGAGAAGAAACAGAGAACAGGTTTTAGGAGAAGATAGTGGTCTGTCATGGTGGTGAGGTTTCATTTTAATCCGAAATAGTTTAATCTAAACGTTGTAAATCAAAGTTTGCAGAGGTTCTGCTAATAAAACCATACCCCTTGGTTAGCTCCTGTAAGCTTTGTGTTGTGCTAGCAGAAATTCTTCTCTCTGTAGGGCTACAGAAAAAAGGAAGGATCAGTTTTCAAAATTATTTCTAATTGGTGGAGTGCTACCTAAGCCTATCGTGTACATTGTAGTGAAGCTTTCAGCACCACAGATGGGTCAGTGGCTGTTACTAATGCATATTTTTAGGCAGCGTCTCCACAAAATGGATTATAAAGCAGGTTAGGTGTTAGACCACAGATTTATTGCTGACTCTAAGGACAGGGAATTAGTGCCTTATTTCCTGCAGTTAAAAGTTAGGGATTTCAACCCCTTCACTTTAAGGAAATCAGCCTGGATTTTCATTGTGATTACAGGGTAGGATTCTGATGAAAGTGAATAGAAAAGGTTAAGCTAGGGATGTTGACTGGTGAAATAAAATGAGGGTAAATCTATTAAGCAGGCCAGGAATCTGAATCCAAGCCCAATAGTTCCAGGGTTTTTATTTAGCAAACTGATTTAGTCCAAAACTTGAATAAGACAGAACTAAAACAAATCTGTGCTATTGAAAAATGTCAAGGAATGTTATGAAGAATGTGACCTCAACTTCTGCAGTGTAATACTATCACATTTTATAAATTCTAATATTCTGTGACGTTTTATTACATTTTGTCCTTAGCCCTTTGTGTTGTCCTGAAGTGCATCAGAATATTCTGAACAACTGTCACTGTGACCTCTGTAAATATTTTCAGTAAGTGAAGAATATATTGCTTGTGAGCAAACTTCAACATTGCCTGCTTGTTATGAACCACTGATTGCCTTACATTTCTAAAAATGCTAACTTGCAAATGAGATTAGACCCCTTCAAGTATTTCTCTGTTCTGAGAAATGACACAATAAAAAAGCTTATTGTTAGCTGCACATGTCAGCTTTATATGCTTTTTAAGTCACATCTACTTTGTTCACTTTGGAATTACTGCTTTATTTCCCTCAGCACAAAAAAGCCAAAACACTTGGGGAAAAATCAAGCTGTTGCTTTGCTGAATGCCTCAGTAGAATTGCTCACTGAAGTCCGGTTGAGAGTCTTCATTGTCTACACTGATGAACAATCCAGAAAACATTGTTACCTTCTGGACTCAGTTCTTGGCTTGCTTCAGATAATCTTTTGTCTTCATTTCCCATCAGTGTTTTTTCTTCTGATTTCTGGGGGGAGGGGGGAAACAAAACAACCCAAAATTTAAAAATGACCTACTTAATTTATTCAGCTTTCTAGGGATACCAGAGAGATTAATGAATCTAGGTTCAGAGGGAAGCTGTCTTAAATGTGGCCTTCCTGTAAGAAGTATTGCCATCCTTACTGTGTAGATCAGGATACCATAAAGCATTACCATCTTTATTGTGCTTATTGAACATATTTGCTGGCATAGTGAAGCCTGTGCAAAGCAGAACTCTTATATGTATCCTTCTGTTTGTACCACTGTGTTTGTAAAGGAAACTAATTTAATCAGCTATGCCTCTTCTAGGAAGATTGTTACTCTGAGGAGTGTCTGCCTTTCTCCACATGCCTGTAAAAAGTGAAGTATAGTTTCACGCTGGCTGCCAGTCACATTGGTAGAATCCATACAATAAAACATGGTCAAAACCACAGACAATGCATGGATTTTGTCAAAACGCATAAATACACTTTCCGTCCACCTGAAACAGAGCAGTTATGACAGACTGTTAATTTCTTGAGTGAAAGAAAATCATTAATTGGGAATGGAATTGTGGCTTCATTCAGAACTAGCTGTACAGAATGCAGCCAGGTGTCCTAAAGTGAGAATACTTTTTAAAGATAAGCAAGGGAATAAATATGTCTAAAGCCTTTGATAAATGTCAGAGAAGAATCACACCTGCATCTGGTTTCTGTGTTTCCATGAGTGATGTGTATGTGCTGGGGTCTGAGCACGTAGAATAAGTGTAATGTCTTTAGAGTGCACTGATGCTTCTGTATGTGGGAAGGTTATCTGAGCTAGATGAAACGTTCAACAAGTCCAGAATGGGTGGAAATGTGCAAAGACTATGGAGCTGATCTGCTCATGCACAGTGATTCAAGTGTATCCAGAATGTATCAACAGATGTGCATTGGTGACAGTTGGAGTTGCCAGAACCCTGGAAATGTCCCAACACCTTGAAGTTCTTCTTGGAGAAAACTTCAGGGTTGCTTGGTAATCTATGCCTATAACAAAATCAATTAGCTGAAAAAAAACCCCTTATAAAACCACAAAGAATTAAATCTCCAGGGAAGATGGTGGTACTTATCTTTACAACAAGGAGCTTGTGCAGACTTCTGTAGACCATGGTTTCAGGTAGAATAATTCCCAAAGAAGTGCAGGACACAAGATCAAGCATAACCTCCACAACAGAGATAGCTGTCCTGGTTGCAGACATCTTTTGCTTATGCAATGATGTATCTCAGTCCATGGTGACTTCGTGTGGATTGTCAGCACTTTGGATCTGCCTCAACAAGCTGCATTTTCCAACGGTCCCCATTCATTCTGAAGGATTACAGTCGCAAGTCATATTGAAGTACATAAAATAGAAGTTGACTACCTTATCCACTTAAAAACTCTTTGCTTGTCTTCCTTTTCCCTGGCATATGGCATGCTGGCCACCTCTTCAACCATCACTCAAATACGTTACAACTTGCTTCCTTATGAACAAGCCTTTCCCTGACTTTTGCTGAAATAGTGATGCTGTGTCTTTCACCACAAGGTCTGCCCACTGAACAATGCATACAACAAATCCATCTAACCTTTGGATTCTTCTGTCTCGTCATTATTTTAAGAATCAAACATTGCAGAGTGTGAACATGACAAATCCTGCCATATCCACCAAGGTTGCAGACCACCTTGTTAGGGATTTGATTCCCTCTGCTTTTGCTGAGCTTAGAGCACTTTGTCCCTGCAGGAAAGCCCTGAAAGGCATAATTCTGACAGTACGGTACCCACTCAGGTTTTCAGTTTTCCTCTAGTGAGTTTTAGTGATGCATCTGGCTAAAACCAAGTCCTTACAAATGAGAACAACTTGCTTGAACATCTAACGAAAACATTGTGCTCCACTGTGGTGCTGAGCTATAGTCAACCAATTGCCACTCTTAAGGTCAAATTAGCACCTATACATTATGCATTTTCTGGTATTGGGTGGTGTGTGAATCTCAGTTTGGGGCAAATGGGCAGCTGACTTGCTGGGAAAAATCAAGTTAAAGAGCTTACCATACCAGGAAAAGAGCTAGCCATTGGTTTGAAGTAGATTAGTTTAATTTAAAAATTCTTCTAGCTTTTCTGGGGACCACTGTAGTCTTTTGCACAATGCTGGACAGTAATTCCTAGAGAGGGGCTTGATGGTACAAAGATGAAGTAGCAAGTACTTATGTGCAAAGTTGGCTGCAGGGTATTTTAATTAATGGAATATAGTTAACTAAACGAGATTAGTGACCTGAGAAATCTTCTACTGAACTCTGTACAGATCCATATGGATCTGTTGCTGTCCATATGGAGATCTTTCAAGGCTCATTCAAAGCTACAGTTATCTAATGTGATAATGGAGCCTGACAGGTCTACTAAGGTCCCTTCCAACCCTGTGATTCTGTGACAGCTCAGGAGTGAAACAGCGAGGATTTTGTATGTAGCGCTTGCCTTCCTTTCTAATGGGAATAAGAATGATAAATCCAATTCAATCAATCATTTGTGCTGGACTTTAGATAGCAAACTGTAAAAGTTACATCAGTGTCTTTAAGAACACAAATATCATTTACCAGAAGTTCAGTTTAATGAGATGTGGTATCTTCTGAGAGAGTTCTATGTCTGTTATGGCCACTTCGATTTTATAGCAGGATATAGTGACAGTCACTTATTTATCTGTAAATGGCTCATTTAGGTGACTGATTCCATGGCTGCTTGTCTTTATCATACCGATCTCTTCCTTTTTTTTTTTTTTTTTTTTTTNTAAGAGCTCTTGAACTCACAATTCTGAGTTCCCAGGTTTTCTTAAGAAAAGACTGAAGAATAGTAATTTTCTTTAAAGATGCAACTAATTTCTTTGAAATTTGCCTCTTTTCCATTTTGTTTATTGCAGATCCTTATTGATTCTTAATAAATCAGCTCCTACACTAATCTGAGTCTCTACTGAAATCAACGGCCGCACCTCTGCAAATTGCCTTAAAATTTGATTACATTAAAGAGAAAATCAGAGGTGAATGTAATAGGCTAGGACTTGAAGAGATGCAGTACCTTGCAGGGTGAAGCTAACAATCTCATGTTTTTCATTTGGATCCTGAGGCAAAACTCCAGTGCAACTCAGTTGGATTGAAATGTCCTTTCTTATCTCTGTGGGTCCCAGAGAACTCATCATGAAACCCTAAGGTTACCATACCATTATTCATTTCATTATCAATCAGCAAATTTAATAAAAGTCAGTGAGTTGCTTGATGATAAGTAGAAAAAAGGGCTGAATCCACGATGAATACTATGGTGACTCGAGCTTGGGGTTTTGGAATGGAGCTTGTCCAGCATAGCGCTTGCCATCAGCACTTTTCTTCAGAGCTTCGCTATTCCTTTGGCACAAGTTCGTTGACTGAAGGTTGTTGTAGTCAAATTATGTCACTGTAACAAATGACCCTGGAAAGAAATGGCAGGGCTACTGTGTAACATGAGTGAAGGTAATGAATGACCTGTGAAGTAATGGATAGCTCTTGAAGACTGACTGATATACACCTACGTGAACAATAATGAATACTGAATACGCAAGATTTTATGTCACTGGAGAATAATTTAAAAGACTACCATTGGGCTTTCTTGTCCAGAATGAAAATAGGGAGTAGCATTTGCCTTCAACTTTAGGTCTGGAGCAATACTGCATATACTACATGAGATGAGAGAATACTGTGCAGAAAGTATGTTACTGACCTAAAAAACTCACCGAAGTGGTAAATAGTATGTTTTCAGCATCCTCGTCTGCATCAGATTAGGTATAATGATAACAAGGCATCTGAGCTAGTTTAGATTTAAGTGAGTCAGTCTTCAAAAAATAAAAAGATCCATCTCCCTCTTATGTTTTGAGTATAGCACAATTGAAAGCACACTGTTATTCATAATGTGGTGCAGAGGGTTAGGATTTAGCTACATTTTCAATAGCTGGTCAAGGTTTAAATAGCACTAAAACTTTTCTTGAGGATTTCCCAGGGTAGTGCAATTACTGGGCAGGCAGACACTTTAAATTAAAGGAATATTGAATTTTACTTTCTTAAGATGGACAGCAAAGAAAATGAAAATATTAATACTGCAATCTCTTACAGTGTAAAAGAATTCATATAGTTTTGGTCAAGAAAAAGGCACAAATATGTCTGGAATTTTTTCAGATTTCTTTATAACAGAAGAAAAATATTAAAAACCCTTTAAGAAATGTGGTTCTAGTACCTCACTGTCGTGACAGTAGCAATTCTTGCAGCACTCTTAATAGGCCATACCAAGGCTCTAGCTTTGATTTCATCCCGTTATGTTTAATCTCTAAACACAGGACTGTTTTTTTCCAAAATAATTTCTCTTTTTTCAGTTGCTTCTGAGTGGAAATGGAGTATCACTGTTATACCATAACCATGCAAGAAATAAACGCTTCTTAGCTTGGGAGGGAAAGCTGGAAACTGATAACAATGCTTAATTTAACAGTGGTTAACGGTCTTCCTGTCACATGCAGTGTTCTTTAAATTTTGTCAGCAGCCTTCAAGCTAAAATAAAACTTCACTCTTTTTAGAAAATACTAAGAAGTTCTGATCTCGTAGCAGTAATCTTGAAATGTTTCATCTGTTGTTTCATCGTTCAAGCACAGAAGAGCAACAACATTTGAAAGTTTGGTAAAGTGTTTGTGTGAAGATTAGTAAGTGGTGAGCAAAACATCCCCTGGACTTTATCCAGGCAGTAGAAAAGCCCAGAGCAAAGGTCTAAAATGGAATCCTTAAAACTTGCGAATTCGGAGTGTGTTGTTGAGGGTGGTGGCGTTGCTGCCTCAGAGAGCTCCGGTGAAATGCCATTTTCCACGCAGTTCCTTCTCACGTCTGGCAGCAGGCCCTTTGTCCCTCCTGGTGGTGATCAATTTGAAATGTGAAGAGAACGTTTAGTAACTGGAAGAGTTCGTTTACTAGCTCTTGTGTTCCTGGGCGGTAAAGCATCCAAAGGTGGAGCAAAATAACAGGGTGATTGTGGTCAGGGTGCCACCAGGGCCGGGGGCTCTTTGAGGGCTATGGGGGCTGCCTGGGAGGGTCTGTCAAGGCAGGGCCTGGCAGCTGGAGGGGGTAGCTGGGGGGCATCGGGGCAGCCCCGGAGCCGGGCATCTCCCTGGGGATGGGCTGGGGCTGGGTCGGGATGTTGGCCCAGCTCGGCAGGCCCTGTGGCCAGGCAGGGCCGTGGGGAGCGGCGTCACTTGGGCAGGGGCTGATGGATCTGGAGGGGCTGGAAGGTGGCCATAGGCAGGGTGGGGGGAGCCCTCGGGGGCTGAAATTGGGCCCTGGGCTGTGGGCAGGGACAGACAGGGCTGTAGTGCCCCAGGGCTGTGACGACTGATGTGCTGGTGTCAGTGTGGTATGATAATCTTCTCACAAAATAAGTTTGTTTGCCTTTCTGTGTCTCTGACTCTCAGCTAGAAGCTTGTCGTGAAACCCTGTATGTTCAGAAACGTGTGTTATATCCACATTTGTATTTTGCTTGCTTTACGATGTGGCTGATGACCGTTCCTTCTTTGAAGGCCTGTTCCCCGCCATTTTGAACCTGGCCAGCAATGCCCACATCTCCACCAATGCCACCTGTGGGGAGAAGGGACCAGAGATGTTCTGCAAACTGGTGGAGCACGTTCCAGGACGGCCCCTGCGCAACGCCCAGTGCCGCGTCTGCGACCACCGCAGTGCCAATCCCAAAGGTCAGTTTCGTGTGTGGGGTTTTTTTTTTTTTGTTTCATGGGTTTGTGTCATTCTTTTGACCCTTCCATATGAATACTGGGTGTATTGGGATCAAATACTTTTTACTTTTAGTCTCTCCACTACATAATGAAACCACCTTTGAGCAAAGGGCTGTCAGAAAGTGTGAACACCTTAAATCACCGTTAAGCACTGCAGAGTCCAATGACCACCTTTTAGTCTGGGGACAGATCTCGGCTTTTCCTTCTTTATGACAGGAAGAAATTCTGCTCAGCGTGAAATAAATGTGCTGGGGCAGAGAAAGTGCAGTGAGATGTATTTTCAAGAGATGTTTAATTTTTTGCTTTGAAACAGAGCAGCACCCAATTTCCAGTGCAATCGATGGTACCAATAACTGGTGGCAAAGTCCCAGCATTCAGAATGGGAGGCAATACCATTGGGTCACCATCACCTTGGATTTAAGGCAGGTGAGTAATATCTAGGTGAGCGTCACTTATTGTATGTAGGATATAAGCCAATGCAGTTGATTATAGTTCTTTGTGTTTAGACAATGGGATATTTAGCAGTTAACTATTTAGTAGCACATAATCAAGTAGCGATAGTTAAAGCTAATGTGAATTGATTTTGAACAGATGTATTTTTCAATTATTGTTCTACAGCATCTTGTAGATTTCAGTCCTATCAGACTGGAATGGAAGTGACTATATTTGTAAGCATATAGGTCACAGGTTGTAATTCCTGGCACAGTAACAATTGTATATGTGTGGATGAGTGTTTACACAAGCATTCCTTCTGTCTTGGCAACTTTCCTCTGCCTGACCCTGCTGTCTTTTCTCCAGAAGTCCTCTGATAGTGTTTTCGTCTACCTTTGATTTCACGCAAGTTACTTGGTCTGCGTTATCAAAGACTTATTTTCAAGCAGTAAACAGTTTTTTCAAGGTGTTGTCATAAGTGCAGATTTTACATGTGAGGATGCATCTGTTTATCAACTATAACTGTCAGCCTGTCACTTGGTCATTGTGCAGTTTCTTAGTAAATGATTTGGAGAAGGACATGGTAGAAACATTTGACATTTTCTGTAAGAAAACAGAGCACAATATACTTCCAAGTATTACCTTTTGATCCGTAGGTATTGTAACTCGGATACTGAGTTTCAGAGGAGAGGAAGGTAAGTGACTGGAGTATTACTGTATTCACATCAATTATCTCAGATAGCTATCTGAGATATCTCAAAGATCTCAAGTTAAACTCTTCTGTTCAAATTCCTCAGTATTTTTGTATATTTACATTAAATATGTAAGCCTGTTAATGCAATATAATGGTCACATTGAAGTATAAAATGTCATAATGTTCAACTGCAGGCTCTCCAGAACCCTGGAAACACAGACTTTTCGCAGTTGAGGGGTAGCCTTCAGAATTAGAAAACAAAACATGCATACAATGGGGCAAATTAATGTTGCTTAAAGAAAAGTTGAGTGACATTTTCTGTGCTTCTCTTCTAGTCACCATCTTGTTGAAAGGAGCGCTGTGAAGAAATTTACTATATTATATCTTTTGTGGAGTTTTACTGTCAGTTGTTCTGAAGAGTTAGGGGTTATATCTATAAAACAGTGATTTCTGACAATGGGGAGGCTGGAACTGTCTGGGCAGAAGTTGGTTCCTCTGTTTTGGCACTTTACAACAAAGCTTGGAGGATTCATCATTCTTAAACAGGAGGCTGCAAAACTGTACAGAGCATTTGCTAATTTATTAGTTTGTCTGTTAGGCATGGAAGAATCAGAAATCTCCTGCTCTACTCCAAGAAAAGACAAAATAATTTCTGAAGGAAATGTGTTTTTCTTGGCTTTTTCTCCTTGTTTTGCTTTGAACAGATTTATGTGTTGGCCTATCTAAGTTGTTTGAAAATCATACTGCAACAATCCATTATTAATACGGGGATGCTTCCAAACTCTGTAAGAAGCTTTGTTACTAAGAAATGCATACTTGAGGTGTACAGCTGGTAACAAGCTTTGCAAGATCTGTAGGCCCTGCTTGAAAGTTAGTTTAAAGATTAAACCAGAAGTTTTAAGTTTTATGTTCTAAAGTGAAGCATGAGTTAAACAAGTGCCTAGTTTGCCTTTTAATTAGAAAGCAGAACTGTTAGGAAAATAATCACAAGGTATCTTCTATCAGTGACAGAAGGTTTGGATAAGACTTTGTTGTTTGAAGAGTTGACTTTGTGTTAGGTTTGTAATTGGACAAACAGGAAGGAAGAATAAAGGAGGAGGGGATGCCATAATTTTTATCCTCCTAGAATATTTTCACTTTGGAAACAGACCAGCTGAGCTGCCCTCTAAATCTTTTATTCTCCAGCCTTAGTGCTGTTGATGTTTCACTAAATACTTATCTTTCTTCTCCTGACCCATGCTCAGTTTCACTAATTCGATTTGAAAAGTTTCCCCCAAGGGGCCTTTATTCTGTGTTTTCCTTACAGACTTTGCGAGAGAGAAGGCATCTAGGGCTATGCAAACTGATTGTAAATTACTGCTCTGTAAGAAAGGGTTTGGTTAATAGAGATCGCTTGAAGTCAATGAGTTATTAGAGCTGGCTTGGTGTGCTTACTTTAAGCGAGTCAGTGTCAGTAAAGAAAACAGAAAAGAAAAGCCTGGGAAGGACCTTCATGATTTGAGTAACTGTTTACTTCATAAACTTGCTTGAGAATGAGTTAAAATACTCTTCTAGGACCTTCAAAATTATTCCTGAAAGTCAGTACCTGTAACTATATGTATTGCAGTACATCTTTATCATTGGTATTTTTCTTAGATTTCAAGCTTTGTCCATTAAATCTGCCAAGTAATGTATTAAAGTAAATATGTCCTTTAACTTCCCTTGCCAGAATACAAAATACATTCACACTCTTTTATGACGTGAAGAATGACCATCTGGTCATTGTTTATGTTTTTTGAGTAATTACCAGAAGTTCTAGCGGTAAGTGGAATGGATTGTTTCTTGGGATTGTTACCAATGTACAGTTTACAGATGTAATCCAGCAGTCGGGTTGGTGAGTGCTGGAATGGAGGCTTGGCTGACAAATACGGGGAAGATTCCCCTAGCTGGTAAAAACTGACTCCACTAGGTGAAGTTCTGTCCGCAGTCTATGTCCTGTATTTGGCTGTTTTCATGTCTAGGCTCAAAATTGAAGGGAGCAGAGGATATTCTTTCCACTAATATTCTACCTTGCACTTAGTTTATTTAGTCTAAATACAGCTGGACTGCAGAGCAGTTTGATGCAATCTTGCTAAGAAAAGAGCGATGCCTAATAAAATCAGTATGGAAATTGCTGCTTTGATCATTCTTTTTTGCAGAATCTTTGCTATTTATAACCGATGCTAAGCATTTTGTAAGGGTAGCCAGTAGGTACATCATGATTTTTTAGCTTACATGGATCATAACAACTAGGTACGTGTACATGTATGCTGGTGTGCATTTCAGTCTCTCCAGGACCCAGATGTATGATAGTCTTTCCTCTCCTCCCCCCACCTTCTATTAAATGTATGGCAAAGATCCAAAACTGGGGAAAAAGTAGTTTACCAATGAGGTGTAGTATTGATGTACAAGAAACCAAGGTCTGATTTATGACCTTGCACTTCCGACACTGGCAATTCTACAGAAACAGAATGCGCAGCAGCAGTTTTAGATAAAAACATCTTTTATTTGCCTGAGTTTGACTCCTCTGGCCAGCTACTTTGTGAAATTACAGTGAATTAAAATAAATGCTGACTATTACAAAGTGTGCTTGGGCCTGCTGTAAAACATTTCTCTGCCACACCATTAAATGAAGAATATTTTCTTCAGTGTTATTACCACACTTCAGACTCTTAAAGATACTTAAGGGTACTTTGTACTAGGCATAGCAGAAAGGCACAAGTTTGTCTGTCACAAAGCTCTGGAATTGTAAAGTAAGACCAGCTGTTCTTGGAAGACCCATAGTATCAAGTTGAGAAAACATCTCTGCTTCCGATTAAGTTGGAGCTCATAAATATTTCATGAGTACTGGATTACCACTCAGACTCATGTAAGAGTAACTCATAGTTTCTGCTATTAGAAAGTAAAAAAGAATGTGAATATTATAATATGATTTGTATAGAGCTTTTATTTTGAAATCAATTGTCAAGAAGAGATTTCTGTAAGGATAAATCCTTTGCTGATGTAAAAAGATATTATTCTCTTGACTTCACTCTGCCAATGATAATGTATTGTATGTGGCAAGCTTCCTTATAAGACTTCAGTGGCTTTGTAAAAGTGATGATGCAAGATTCAGGGAGTTCATCTGTACATTCTTACAGTACATTGCTTGAGTAAAATGAATTTTTCTTCTATTCCTAAGCAATGGTTGCACATAATGAATCAGAATCTTAAGGAAAAGGTAATTCAGGAGACCAGAAATTCTAGTGGATTTAGTTTATTTTGCACTTTTAACACCACAGACTCCTCAGAGCAAAACATAGCCAGCAATTGCTGGCCTCACGGTCTCTGCTAAGAGCCTCAAGCCATCTTTATCCCTTGAAAAGACATTACTGTGAACAATATAGGCTGATAGTCATAATATCCCTTCATGTAGTCTTCTACTATTTTAGAGTTTGTACAGATTCATTTTAGACTTTTTGGACAGTAAGATGAAATCTGAGAAAAAGAGGCTTTTCTGGTAATCAGGTTTCTGTGTGTTGACAACACTGAACAGAATGGATTTTGCCGTTTCAGTTAAAATGTGGAGTGATGTTAGTTGTAATAAGCATTTTCACCACAGGACTTGTCATGCTATTTTGAAAAACATACTTAGCTGTTTTTTAGATTCCCTTTCTGCATTCATCCTGAAGGAAAGATTTAGCTGAATTTATAAAACTAGGAGGAACCAGCTTGCCAAGAGCCTTGCATTCTTCCAGGTTTGTTCATTTTGCAGTCTTCTGCATTATCCAGTTTACATTATGCCAGTGTGATTTCAGTAAGGTGTGCAATACGTCACTGAAAGTAATCCTGAGATCCTAAAGTTTTCAGTTTTTTTTGAGGTCAGGTAGAGTTTGGATTTGAATTGGGGTGTAGATTTGAAGTAGCAGTTGGTACCTCTGTTTTTAATAGGTTAAAAATTTCTGAAGCGTAGGAAAAAAATAATGCATTGGGACTCATCTTTCCTTTTAACTTTTCGCTTTTGGAGCCTGGGACTTAAATACTCATAGATCCAGAAAGACTGAATCTCCCCTTTTTGTTGTCTCCATTTGTGTAAATTTAAAAGTATAACCGGGAGTCTTTATCCCAAATGACTACCAGGAGAACTGTGCTTGCCAGGGCGTATATCTGTGTGCTTTGGAGCGCACTGACCGTGCCCTTGGAAATGGGGACTTTTGGCTAGTATCTGCTGGGTGGCCACTGCTGGCTGAGTTTACAGTCTTGAGCAAAAAAATGTGCAAACTTTCCCGATGAATGAGGAGAAGGGTTCATTTATAAATCTGTTTCAAGGATAATGCACTTCTTGTTGCTGGTTCTGCATTCAGGGAAACAAGGTCATTAGGAAGGCTAAATAAAGCAGAAGTGACTTGTTACGTTGCTATTGGCTGCTATGAAGAAGAGGTTCTTCAGTACAAGTTTATTTGGCTGGCGTTTACAGTTGGGTTTGAAATGCCTGTAAAATGACACTTTTAATCTATGGCTGCTTGGGAATTGCTAACTTGCTTTGGCTTGCCCTTTTTACCCTTGTAGTTCAATAAGGAAATGAATTCTAGGAAGGCTATACAGTCAAATTAAAGCGTTCAAACCGTTAGCTCTTGCTACACAGCTCAAATTTATTGTGTGGCTGGTTGGTGGACACTGAATGGATGTGGGAAGTGGTAAGAAATTGCCTTCGGTGATGTTCAAGCCCAAAGAATTTATAAAAGTAAAAATATGTAAAGAAGTGCTCTGACAAAGATTGGAAAATCAGTTTGCGTTACATGAGGTTCTTGGTTCAGATCCATTTTGGGTTGCAGAGACTGTGGGATATGAGGTCTGCAAAACCCCTACCTGTGTCATTCCTTAAAATATCTTCATCTGCAAACAGTGGGAACACCTTAATCCCTTCGTCCAGCTTCATTCCCTTGCTTGGGAACATAATCCTGGAGAATATAACTCCTATTTGTAGGTTGTCTTGTGACTTCTTGACTGCAGGAGCATTTATACAAAATTCTTTCATTTCTGTATTTAAGCTATACTATTTCAGGGGCTGACAAATTTTCCTGGTGTTGCTAATATTCACTATCCTGTGAATTTACCTATGAAGTATTTTTAGGTACCTATGGGCTGTGTGTGTAAATGGAAGAGAGTTGAGAGAATCTGGGGAAAAAGGTGTCAATGGTTTTCTGCATTGTGCATACTTAATTGTTTATAGAAACATTCACTGATTTTTGAATGCCTCTTTTGGCATTGGTGAATTTAGGCATGCATGAAAAATCCTTAGATATCTTGTCTACCAAACATGGCTGCTTTTTGCCTGGAAAAATGTTGACTTGAAAAGATTTAATTTATTGAATTGTGCATTAAGTCTGTGCACAGTTGCTGTGAAAAATTTTGTCTTTAACTGCCTTTTCTCTTCACTGTCCCCTCACCAAGAAACTTGATATTTAAAATAAATTTAACTTGCATAGTCTTGTGAGTATCTTTTATTTCAGCAGCAGTGGCTGCAGTTAGTTTGTGATGAAGGATAGCTCATTGTTACTAGTTGGAACTGGATTTAAACTAGCTATGTCAGCTGCAGAATATAATGGGTCTTGAAAAATCTCAGTGTAATCAAAAGTCGATCATTTGTTGTTCAGCCGACTGTGTAATAAGTAGGGAAATAGTTTAGTTGATGACAAGCAGAGAGGATAAATAAATAAATATAAGACATACAAGAGTTCTTGAGGAAAAATTTCTACCATGGCACTGGGCAAAAAAAATGGGGTTCCAGTCTTGCTTTTTTTTCGTGCATTTGAGAGAGAAGATTGACTTCAAAGGAACTTGGAGGTGCATAGCAGTTCCTAAGATCAGTCAGTAAAACTTTCCTGGTTTTAGTAGTTTTCTGCAGTTCTCTTCTGTGATGGAGAAGATACTCATAAAGTCACTTTTGTCACATACAAGTGTCTTTAGGTTAGGGGTACTGAAACGATGATACCACAGATTCTGCTGGTGCATAATCCAGTGTGAAACAGGTATATAACTCAACTACTGTAAACTGAATAAACGAAATCCAGGTTGTATATAGGGAATACAGTTACTTGACTTGGGATATACCCCAATTCTGTTTTTTTCCCTTTAAAATTATGTATTTTAGCATTTTTTTGTTGGAGCTTGTTGGCATGACGTACGTTTTATTTAAAAGGGGCTCTTCTCTTCATGGAACCTGGACTATAATTCTTGATATTCACTTGACTTTGATCGAATTTTAAGATTGTGATGAACAACACAGGATACACAGACCCCAGAGAAATTTTATTTCTTAAACTGGAAGGCTGTAGCTAAACAGTGAGCTGGCTTCTCTTTATGTTTACTTCTGCTTGCATTGCTGAAATGTCATATAAGTCAGTAAACAAAATCCTCAGTTTGTGTCAATTTTTGTATGTATTGAAACAACTGGAAATTTTCTGTTTGTATGTGTGTGACATCTCGAAGGCTAAATATGAAGTGCCTGGAAATAAATTCAGACCAATTGAATATCATATTTTAATTTACATCTGATTTTAATTGAAACTGAGATTGTTTGACTTTTTTTAAGGTAGTAAATCTAGTAAGTTACAATTTGAAGTATCCCCAAATTTTTTTCCTCCTCATGTCTGGAAGACCTCGTAAGCGAAGCTCTGTTCACGTAAAGAATGTTTTGTTTCAAAAGTAGTTTCCCAAATTGCACACAGAGTACAATTACTATTTATCTCTGCGTGTTTATTTCCTCCTTTGACCAGATCAAAATCTGCTTCTATGTAGCAAGTGCTAAAGTGCTATTCTTGCTCTGGCTTTAACCTGTTGCTCAAAAAAAAAGAAAAAAAAAAATTAAAATGTCTGAAAGAACTGATTGTGGCCAAATTTGAGCTCAGCACAGTATTAATACTGCACATGCAGACAAGAATTCTGATGATTATACCAGCCGACCAGGCAGTCTGCTTAAGTGAGAATATATACCTCTGAGATGATGGAATAATATGGCATTTTTTTTTTGTGGCTTGGTAGCTATAGTGCACGTAAAATATTGTCGTGGTTTGGGCCAGACTGTCCCCTGAAATGAATGGCAGATACTCTCCCCACCCTTTCCCTTCAGGGAGAAGAGCATCAGAGAGAAAGAGACTTAACGGGTTTAAAAGAAACTAAGCTACTTTAATGAAATATTAATAATGAAAAGAAAATATAATCATATATAAAAAATAAAATAAAGAAATACATACAATATATACAGCCCGTATCAAGCTCCTAGGATGATGATCCCATCACTGGAGGCACTGGGAAATTCACAGATTGGACTCGGTGTCAGAGGGGAACTGGATTCCGGAACGCACATGTTGGGATCAAAGGCAGATGAGCAGAGAGTCCTCCTCAGACACTAGCCACTGAAGAAAGAAGGCTGGTCCTTTGATCTCTCAGCTTTTGTACTGAGCATGGTGCAGATGGGATGGAATACCCTCTTTGATCAGTTTGGGGTCACCTATCCTGTCCGCTCTTCCCCACAGGGGCAGGACCCCTCTGCTCTTCCACATCCGACCCTCCAGTGGGGCATATAACAAAATAAGGTGAGCTTGGTTGTTAAAGCAGTAAGTATAAGCAAGCGCCTCTCTACATACCATCCCTTGGTATTAACTATAAACAATAAGCCTTATCACTGTGGAAGCAGACTACTGTCTGAAAAATATGCCGTTAATTTAAAAAAATTCAGTTAGTTAGAAGAAACTTCACTCCAAAGTAAAATTACTGAACAGAAAATTGGTTCTGTTTTACTTCAGACCAGGACATTCCACTCCTCATTCCATACCATTTTCATCCTGCTCAGGACACTGTTACTTTTTTATATTCAAACATATATACATACAGATCACTAATTTATGAGTTATCTTTATATGCAAAAGCTTGTTAAGTTCATTTAGTTTCCAATTGCAGGATTTCATCTATCATAGCAGTTTCTCAGGTCAGGAAAGATGGTATGAAATTCATTGTAGTTTGTGCCCATGAATTGCATGTCCACCTCAAAGAGTTTGGTTTGCTGGACACCACTTGATGAAGCTAACTCAGGTTTCATCACCACCATGTTATCCTGAAAAACATGTATTGAACACTGTTAGTAATATGTAGCAAGTAACATCATGCAGCTCAAAATTGAGCATACTTATCCAGGGTCAAATTTCCTTGAGGCTCGCGTTGAACTTCTCCATTCTTCAGCATCACCCACCAAGTACATCCAGGTCCTTAAGCAAAAACGATCCCACAAATGGGTTTGTCTTTGCCTGAAGGAGGAAAAACCCAGACAGTTTTCCCCAACATATTCCCTTCATGCACCACAGGGACTTTATCCCATTTTACAATATGTAAAAATAATTGAGCAGGATTGTCTGATTGAGCAGGACCAGCTCAACTGTTGGATCCCCTGGTGTTAGCTAACAAGATAGCTTGTGCTAAATGCTTGTCCCAAGTTTTAAAGGTTCCACCCCCATTGCTTTCAAGGTAGTTTTTAAAAGTCCATTGTATTTTTCAATTTTCACAAAAACTGATGCGTGATAGGGGACATGATCTACCCACTCAATGCCATGTTCTTTGGCCCAGTTACTTATAAAATTGTTTTTAAAATGAGTCCCATTGCCTGACTCAATTCTTTCTGGAGTGCCATGTTGCCACAAGACTTGCTTTTCAAGGCCCAGGATGGTATTCCAGATGGTGGCATGGGGCACAGCATAGGTTTCCAACCATTCAGTGCTCATTTCAACCATTGTAAGCACATAGTGCTTACCCTGGTGGGTTTGAGGGAGTGTGATATAGTCAGTTTGCCAGGCCTCCCCATACTTACATTTCAACCATCGTCCCCCATACCACAAAGGTTTTAGCTTGCTTGATTTCAGGATGTGTTTCACAATCGTGGATAACTTACGCAATAGCGTCCATTTATATGTTGCATCCCTTCCTTGATGACCTGAAGTGTCATGGGCCCACAGAGCTAAAAGTACTTCACCTTTATGTTCCCAATCCAAATCTGTCTGGAATATTTTAGCAGCCTGATCTACTTGTTGATTGTTACGGTGTTCTTCAGTGGCCGGACTCACGGGTATGCGGGCATCCACATGTGGATTAAACTCCTTAACTCTTACTAATTTACAAGGACAGCCTTTTAAAATGAGGTGCTGTAATAGGTATTGGGTAAGGAAGAAGATGGTAGCTTTGCAGTAAGTGCACTTCAGTGTTAGCATCTAATGCTGTAGCTAGTTGGGAGCCAGTGCAGGTTATCTAGCTGGCATGACAAAGTCATTTAAAAGGTGATATCAACTTAATTACTGCCCTGAGTGCTCATAGAGGAGCCAAACAGTGCTGCTGTGTGGATGGGAATTTCACTTAGGACCCAAGATCGTTAAAAAATAGTCAAGATACCTGTATATCTTAGAGAGTACACATCTTAAAAGAGCTACTATTATTAAATAAGTTTATCATGCCTGTGTTTGTCACATTCATCTTATTCATCTGTGTTTTCAGCAGTGTCTGTAAATAGTCTTCTGCTTAAGTAACTTTAACACAGAATGAAAATGGAATGCCCAGAGATTTTTAAGGTAGGGTGTAAAAAGCTTATCAGAAATGCTATTACTGAGAGGATTAAACTACCAGCTAAAATATGAAACAGAGTTGTTTTGACTGCAGCTGTTTTGAAAAAACCAACCCACTTCTTTGAAGCTCTCAGTGGTTCAGAAAAGCTAAATAGCACACTTCCCACAGAAAGAGTGTTATATCCGAGTAATCCTGAAATGTACAGTGTAGATACAGGTTTTAGCTATTACATTAACACAGAATGATGCACTGAATACATTTGGGTCTCTTTTTAGTCACATAAACAAGTGTTTTGTTGTAATCAGGGTTTTGACAAAACGTGATACATATTTCTGTTAGTAAAAGATTAGATTGGACTTTTGTCAAAAGTTTATGCAAAAATTTTGTCCAGAATCACTGTAACAAATTTTATTTACCCTCTCTGAGGCAAACCATATACTGCTTTTAAAATTTGAGTTTAGTACCCAAGTACCCTAGTGGTCTTTTACAGCACAGTGAAGTGTTAAAATTTTCTTCTTGCATTTTTTAGGTCTTTCAAGTTGCATATGTCATCATCAAAGCTGCTAATGCTCCACGACCTGGAAACTGGATTTTGGAACGCTCCATAGATGGCACAGAGTTCAGACCATGGCAGTACTATGCAATTAGCGATACCGAATGTTTAACTCGTTATAATATTACACCAAGAATTGGGCCACCAACTTACAAGAGAGATGATGAAGTGATCTGCACCTCCTATTATTCCAGACTAGTTCCCCTGGAACATGGAGAGGTATGTTTGTTTTTGTACTTGTGGTTTATGAACAAGAACATGGACTGATAGCAATTTGACAACATTTGGATTACAGTTATAGAGTTCATAGACCTCAGCACTATCAGATGGTCTGTTATTCTTCTTTAATGATACTATCTTTACATTGTGTACCAGCATGGCAAACTTTTATATGTTGGGATGAAACATGTCTTTGGCTCTATGTATTCCTGTTACTAAACTCTTTGTTCTCTCTCTCTCCACATAATTTGATGGTAGCTATTAGCTGTGAATTATTAGTTACTTTATCCTGAAAGACTCTAACAGAGGCTCTATGTTTTGCCAGGTTTTTCATTTAATAAAGAAAACCCCTGTGTTAGGAACACCTGGTTGTGTGAGATAAAGCTGCAAACACTGGAAGTGCTTGGCACAGCTGGAACTCCTAAACAGGCCTTGGCATTGTTTCAGGGACATAGCATAATTAAAAGAGCTACAAGTTGTGCAGCCTCGCTGTTGATTGTTCTTTCTTTTAACAAACTCTATTCACAGTACTTGTGTAACCTATTACACAGAGGCAGCCACATAATGAAATGATACATTAAAACCAGCGGTTATTCGTTGTGAACGCTATAATGTAAGAGCATGATAATAAATGGAGAATACTAGTAACTCTTGGCTTAATAGAAGCCAATATGTTTTTACTTCTTGGTTAAAAAAAGACTGGAGTGTACGCAGCTGAGGGCTAAAGCGTGTCAAACTTCTTTACGTAAATTTAAAACTATGTTTCAGCAAGAACAAAACAAAATTCAGTAACATCAAATCCCATTCACTTTAATCAAGTGTTTATTGCGGTGATGTAAGCATATGCCCCACAGATCAGATGTAAGACACAAAGAAAATTAACCTGTCTCTCCACACAATTAACCTGAAAGCCCCTAGGGTGACTTTGTATGAACAATGCCTCTTGTAATGTATGCCTGATGTCTAATAGGCCATACAATTCCGAACCCAGAAATGCCAGAGATTCAGTTTAGTGGCAATTTTTTCTCATTTATTTTTCCTGATGTACACAGAATTAATTGGGTGATACTATCCAGAGCATTGCGCTTTTTTCTGAGTACAGTAACATAAAAATGTAACATAAGAACATAAAAAAATGATAGAATTAAATTGCTGCCTACTCTGTAAAGCCTGTCTTTCACAAAGGCAGGGTGCTCCTTCATAGTGGGAATGGCAGACAGACAGGAATATTCCCTGCACACAGCATCTCACAATCTGCATTAGTGAATCTTGGCACCCTTTTGAAAATACATATATTTACTGCTCTGTAATTGGTTCTGGCCAACCTATTGAACTTAAGTATGGGGTTATAGGAAGTCCTGCAGGCCAGCTGATCTCTACAAGCACCTGCCTTGTATCCAGCATTTGTTGGCATCCCAGTGTTCTGCAGTCAGCTTGTAGTACCCTGGTGTGAAAGAACTGGTAGGGTAAAAGGACGACATGTCTAAATGTGGATGTCACTTAATAATATTCGTTGCCAAGTCAGACGTTTTGCCAGTTTGGCTGCTAGATTTTTCACAGGTTTGAAGAGGTACAGCTGCTCTGCTGTTTACCTGATTTCTACTGCTTTAAGATCTTCCAGAAATTTACATAATGAAGTCAGGCCTCATTAGGAATTTCAAAGTTTAAACTACAGTTGTTCAGTATGGAGGACAAGTAATCCAAAAATTTAATATACAAATATATCAGTGTGTATAAGCCATATATAAGCAATATATTAGCCAAATAGAGCAGTGTACATGGAGAATTGTTCTTTTTCTTTCTTAGTGTCTTAGTATCTATCACTACTGTTTTCTCCTTTTCTTGCTAGGAAAGATTCCTCTTGTTTCTATAGAAATTACAGTGTATTATAGCAGAATTTCTACTGGCCAAGCCAACAAATAACTTCAGAGTTAAAATGTGAATAAAGTTTCATATTTCATCACTTGAAGGCACTGTTCATGAGTAGAGAGAATATGTATTACCACAGAATTGGAGATTTAGGCAGGAAAGACCAAGTAAAATGAAATGGCATGTATCAAACAGTAGGTTAGGCCAGTTCTTTTCTTTAAATCTATAGCCAGGCCGTTTCTTTAAATCTCTGGAGTCTAAGTGATAAAAAGGAAATACAACATGCTAGAACTCCCAATGCTGTGGTTGGGTCCTCTTCTCTGTTGTAAAAATCAAAGGATTGCTCCCAGCAAATTCTGCATCTGTAGTTAAGGGTAAATGAGAGTGGGGTGTGGTGCTCCATGCTAAAGGTGCACTTGTCTACAGTGAGCATATATGTATTTTTTTTCAGTGGAAGCAGGGCAGCAATATTTAAACAACATTTCTGTCTTGTAATTGCGAGTAGAAAACTTGACTTCTGAATGAATATATTGCACCCAGTTTGCCTAGAGAGAACAGACTGAAACGGGGTGGGCAAGTTCAGTCTTTAGTTGCATAAAACATGGGTACAAGGATGAATAATCTGTTCTGCATGTCTGTGACAGGATGGAAGAAGTGTCTGAAATTGCAACAACGATAACATGGTTTAGAGATCAGGAACATTTCTAACTGTAAAGCCAGAAACAGCTGGAATAGATTGCCTTGGAGGATTGTAGAATCACCACCAACAGTGGTCTTCAAGAACAGATTGGTCAAACATCTAATAGAAGTCTTGTAAATCCTGCTTAGGAGTCGGAAATGGAGTAGAAGAATTCTCTGTGTTTCTGTGAGAGCTGAATATTATGTAAGGTGGTGTTAATTTGCAGGATTGGACCTGGTAAAAGTTTTGGGTTTCATAACTGTTATTCTGCAGCTGGAAAATGATGATAGTTTCTGAATGGGCTATCACAACAGTGAAATTCTTTGAACACAGCATATTAGAATATTTAGAAAGAATGAGGGTAGCTCATGTTGAGAGTATGAACTCCATTACCAGTCTCAGTTTGTATGTCTTTGAAATAACACGGTTCCTGTCTAGGAAGCTCCTAGACCCACTACAGAATGAAGATTTTTTAAAAAATAATAATTAAAAAGTCTTTTATATTTAGAAATGTTTTCAGAGGAGCGACTGACAGTACTGGACAAAGTTGAAACTATAAATTCAAGAGTAGTATATGAGACAAAATTAGTCTTCATAAATGAGTATAAGTCATGCACTCTGAAATGTAGCTGACAAGCCCAAAGCATGACCCCTTTTTTGTTGTGGACACTGGGTGAACACTTTAACATTCGTTGGTGTCCTGTAGGGTCTCATTTTTCAATTTCTCTTATAAAATGGAGCAGGAACTCCTTGTGTGTTGCTTTGGAAAGATGTAAGGGGCTGTTGCCAGAATAAGTTGTGCAGCTTTTACCAAAAGCCGCCTTAGTGGGGCCAATTGGGATTGCACAAGAAAGATGGAGGCCAGATGGGTTGGTTTGTGTTGAGAGCCCCTTGCTTTCAATTATCGTATGTGTTGTGGCTTCCCGCTGCACTGTCATATCACTGAGTACCCCTTGCTGATTGGGAAGCCCTGTGCCAGCAAGGCATAGGATGAATGACTGTAGACTAAGCAACGGCGCCATATTATGTTTTGCAATAAGATCTTTACAAATTGTGGAGAAGAAATATGTAAGTACAAAACTGTACTTTTGGCCAGAGTTACATGTTCCATCTCAGTAAGGGAGAGGAAAGAAGACTGGGGGAACTAAGGACTAGCTTGTGGTACTATTTTTCTCTTTATGCGGTCTCCACAGAAGTCCGGGAGACTTGAGACTGTGATGAGCAGTGGTTTCAGAACTGCATGAGTCAGGAAGCAAGAATTCTACTTGCGGGTAGAGGATGGGGAAGAAAATAAGAATTCCAGGTAGTTCAACATCTCAACACTATCCTGTGTTGTTGGAAAACAAGCTTAAGTTCTATGTTTCTAATTCTCAGACTAAGATGTTTGTTGTTGCAAATGAATCACAATTATGTTTACGATTAAGCTAGTCCTTCTTCCTAGATTCACACATCACTGATCAACGGCAGGCCTAGCGCTGATGATCCCTCACAAAAGCTTTTGGAGTTTACTTCTGCACGATACATTCGCCTACGACTGCAGCGTATTAGAACTCTTAATGCTGACCTCATGACTCTCAGCCATAATGATCCTAAAGAACTAGACCCCATTGTTACCAGAAGGGTAAGCTGATTGTTCATAAATCGTATTCAGTATGACTTGATGGGAGAGCCTTTTCTGATCTATTTGAGGAGGCCGTACTTCATCCCTGCCATTCACAGAGTTGTTTTGATAGGTTGTTAAATAATTATTGCCTTCCCTTTAACATTATTAACAACAGTACCTTGTCAGAAACAACTTCAAAAAAAATGCTTTTTAGATATTGGCTTTTATTTTTTTGCTTTTTGTTTTATTTGTTTCTGTGAATGACTTATGCTACGAACAGTGCTTATAATACTTTACCATCAAAATAAAAAATATGGTTTGTTGATGGAAATGTCACTTGAGGTTGCTCTTGATGCAACTGCAGTACCTTTTTTGGTTTATCAGTAATTCCAGGACCCAGTGCTCTGGTTCATAAAAATAATTATTTGAAAACCTTGCCATTGTGGATTTTGATGTCTGAGTGTTTTCTTCATTGCTTTAAGGCTGCTGTAATCAATTGCTTTAAAGCCTATGAATTAATAATAATGCAAAACACTTGGATAGAATTCTGAGAGTATTAACTGGTCTTTACACATTTGTTACTGAAACTGAGGAAACTCAGGCACCAAGCACTTGGGCTGACTTGTTTCAGCACTTAGAGAAATTCAGTGTTGGAGCCCCTAATAACAGTATGTACTATGAATTAACTGTCCTGTGGTATTTCTGCTTTGTATTTTGCCATTTTGCTTTGTACATTGGCACTGCTTCTGTGAGGTCTGGTTGGGTAGCTAGGTACAGGGGGGACAAAGGAATTTAGATTTGATCAGGATTTGGTGGGTACTTTCAAAGCAGCCCCACTCTTACCCCAATCATGGACGTGCCCACTCAGCTGCAGCATTTCTGGAGTGTAAAATTCAGATGTTCTACTTGTTCCACCTGCCCCATATGGGAATTGCTAGACTGCAAGCGTGGAGTTTTGGACAGCTGCTCCAGCTGTGACTTGCTGGCCATAGGGAAATGGTTAACGAACAGTCTGAGCAAGTGGGATGTTCCTGTGGAGCAGGCTAGTTGACATTGAGGTCTGTTGATAGTATTTTAATATGAAGAAATACACCCCAAAAAGAAAGACTCAACACAGAAGTGCAGCTGTTAAACAAGGGTGTTGTGGAGAAGCGTTCCCATTGCTTTTCTAACCCACACAGTTGTGCAGTCCAGGGCTTAGTACTACCCGACCTAGCAGTACTTACTACAGTTTTGCATGAAAAGCTGCACATCTTCGTCTTTACAAGATGTGGGTCTTATTGGGCAGGGTTCCCAAATCCTGATGTCTTGCCTTATGTCTCACTGTGCAACCAACTACAACTAAGGTAATCACTTTCAGCTTTCTGGATTGTGTTTTCGTTGTTTTTGAAGACTTTGCATCCAGTTGTTGATGCCAATTATGTCAGTTTCTTGTACATGGTCTTGTAAAAGGGCCAATGCAGAACTTTAAATGTTTAAGGGCACCTTTATTTCTGCATTCTATTTATTTCTGTCTGTAGCATTTAATTAGCATTGGTTTACTTGTTCAGCTTCAAGCTGTGGACAGCTGCTGTGAGCCATACGCTGTGAGTTTTAAGAAAACAAGACAAAGGAGATGAAGCAGGGAATGTAGTGAACTCCCTCTGTTACTAAGAAATACAGCTCTGCTTTTGTCCTCCTACATTTCTCAGGCTGGACCTCCTTTGTAGTTAAGGACTTACTGTTCATGGTAAGTCCTTGAATATTTTCTGTAATTCAAGCCCATAACATTAAAAACATACTAAAATACTAAACATAACAAAAAATTTAAAAATATAGAAAATTAAGTATGAAATCAAAGGCTAGTTCAGTCCAGTTCCAAGATCCTTCAAAGAAATAATAGTCCAGGAGTCGGCATGCCTGACCACTGAGGGCCACCTCCTCTTCCTGAACCAGATGACTGTGGGGTCGTTAGGTCTGACAGTCTTGAACTCTTTCCTTAGAAGTATCCTCAAAAAGTGTTTCTTTTTCATTCCCCTGTAGTACATACTTCCCAGGATACAAACAGGCCATCCGTGTTGATAGTTACAGCTGTAACTGAACCCAGATGGTCATTTCCTGCCTCTTCAGGGCCTTGAAAATTAAATCCTTTCCTTATGTATGTTGCTTTTTCATTCCACCTGGCAATATTAATGGATTGTGCTCTGCTGTATCACCAATTTTTAAGCTAAGAATTTGGGTGGAATAATACAGTGCCTACACCCTAGTAGCAGAGTGCTGGTCTGGAAGTAAGTAAACAAAAGGGTTTTAAGGGAGAGCAGGGTTCCTGTTTTAGGGAAACATACTCTTACTGCCCAGGCTGAAATTAAAATACAGCAATTTATTATGCTTCATGGTTTCTTATAGGGTGACAAAAGGGTGTTTTTACAAGTAAATTTTGTCTGAGGTCACATTTGGTGGCCTTTCCTTAAGCTGAGGAATTGTGCATACTTATTTGAAGTCAGAAGTTGATTATTGTTTTATACTAGTGAGGAAAAAAATTTTCACTAAACTTGAAGGTTTCCCCAAGTGGCAAAAATTCAAAGCTTTTATTTTCTTGGCATTTTTCAAATCACAGAAGTGTTGAATGCTGGTATTTTTTTTTTTTTTTCAGAGTAGAGGTGAAGATGTAAGTATATGTAAATGTATTTTATTCATCCCTTTTTCAACTTTTGTTTTGCAGTACTACTATTCAATAAAGGACATCTCTGTTGGTGGCATGTGTATTTGTTATGGCCATGCTCGAAGCTGCCCCCTGGATGAAATCACAAAGGTATTCTTTAATGTCATTAATTTATTTTCACAAAACAACTTTTCCAATTAAAAAAGAAAAAAAAATACTTTGCCTAAGGAGAATGAGAAAGAGGAGGCTAAAAGAGATCTTATGATATGGTGCACACAAATTATTTGTGATAATTTTTTCCTTTTCTGTGTAACCATATGTAGGTCTCTGGTAATGTGACTTTCTTGAAGTAAACTCTTTTTTTTTGGCATTAAATTGAAACAATTCAAGGGGCACAGCAAGAAATAGTCTCTCTTGCAACACAGGAGGTTTGTCCCTCCTGTTCTAGAAAGACTATTCCCCCGTAGTTGATATAGCGTGGTTGAGCAGTCTAATGCTAGTTGTAGGTTATTTGTGGGTCTTGACGTTTTCTGGAATAAGTCTGATTTTAGGCTTTTGGCAACACTGATTAAATTATCCATTTAAAAATATTTCAAGGAAGCAAATTTGTTATTCTTAGAAATTGCAGTGCCAGTGTGAACACAACACATGTGGAGAGAGCTGTAGCAAGTGCTGTCCAGGCTACCACCAGAAACCTTGGAGACCAGGAACCATTTCTGCTGGGAACAAATGTGAGAGTAAGTATGCGCAGAGGTTTAGATAGCTCCATAAAGGCTTACTATGTTCTTGTTTGAGATTGCCTTTCATGTAGATCTGTACTATCTCCCAAGAAAAAGCCACAAACTATTAACTATCTTTATGGGATTGTATAAAGGTAGAGGACCTACTTCTAATCATAAGTGTTAAGATTGTTTTAAATTTTTTATCTGATATGACTTCCTAGCTAGCGGAGTTGTCACGGAGTAAAGCTTTCAGAGTGTCTTTTTCAAAGAGATCTAGGGATTTATTATGCTTCCGTAAAAACTAGCAGATTTGCATCAATCATTTTGTTAGCTACTTGAAATGCATATTTCTTACATTGATCATAAATTTTGTCAGAACAACAACTTCGTTCTGATAACAAATATTTTGGCAGAAACTCCTTATTGGCCAATTTCATATTGTCTGGTAGACTGATTTAAGCTGTGCCAGTACAGCTGAATGTGTTGCTAGGGCTAGTTAGTGCATTTTCTCTCTTCACATTGCTAATGCATGACACAAGCTGCAGATAATTAAGAACCTATTAGATAAAATGTACAGTTGCAAATGGAAAAGTAGTCTCTTTCGTTGAAGTCTTTATACAAGTAGGTGTTTATGACTGTTTGGACTGAAGTATCCTCTAACTTAATCATGTGCTGGTATGGTGGACGTCTCAGACTTTTGTCTATAATACAAATAAAAGAAGAATTAGGCAGATTTTCTTTTGTAGTCCAGAGGACAGAAAATGAAAGAACAGTTATTGGTAATAGCACATGCCACTATTGCCATTGATCCTGACAGGATCGTCTAAGTGGGATCTACAGAATACTGTTAAAAAAGATGCTATTAAAGTGATGACAAGTGTTTTGAAATGTGCTTACTTGCTAAGAAACACAGTGTGTCGTGACTGCTGAAGCATATACCATGTTTAAAGGGAAAAAAAGCACACTTTTGAGATGAATTGATATGCTCTTCTACTTACATTTTCTACTTTGAAAAATGTCAAAGTTATAGAAAATGTTATACAGTGTAAATAAAAAAATGGATGTCTTTTCCATTCCTTCTCAGAGTGCAACTGTCATAACAAAGCAGAAGATTGTTATTACAATCAGAGTATTGCAGATCAGAAAAGGAGCATGGATATTCATGGCCAGTATATAGGAGGTGGCGTGTGTTTAAACTGTACTCAACATACTACTGGGATCAACTGTGAAATGTGTGCTGACGGATATTTTAGACCACAAAAAGTAAGATTTGGAAAATACCATTCTAACATTTTGGTGAATTACAACACAATACGATGATGTGTATATCAGCTCTTGTAATGAGTATATATATATCTATGTTTAGCACTTGCAGAATAGCTAAAAACTATAGAGGTGGGTTTTTTTTAATAGATTACATTTTAATAGATTACAAACCTTATAGAGAAGAACATAAAATGCTTATTCAGTTATGTGGAAGGGAAGTTGGAGAAGAAAAGAGTAAGTGAAGATGAAACTTGAAGTCCTAGTATAAATATGTAGGTGTTCTGATAGGAAATCCATTTATCCTGTGGATAAAGTTTTAAAAAGTGCCAGTAATGAAGTTTCAGTGTCTTCAGAAGCGTCAAAATTCTGTATCATCCGGTATCAGCCCATTTCAACTGGTGTTAAAAGGGACTATTACACGATTCTAAGATTGGACTCTCTGTCTCATGAGATGTTGCAACAAATATTCTTCTTCTTGATGTGATTATTGTAGAACAGGTGCTCACTGAGCCTGTGTACTTTCCAGTTTATTGAAAGTGTCACTCTTTGGAAAAATGACCTAAACTCCACAAAAGACATTTGTTAAAATGTGACTAACAGAGTTAAACATATGAATTTCTCACAATGTTAGATGTCTCTGTATAGTGAGACACAATGAAGTAAATTTCTACCCTACAACGTCTTGCTTTGACAGGTTCATGCATATTTTGGAAAACCCGTGCTTTAGAAATCTAGTGTAAGTTGGTGCAGAGAGCAAGGACGAGTCTGTAGGAGTATGGTTAGACAGCAGGTACAGCTCATCCAAAGAAGTAAACCGGAGTCGGGAGATTGTCTGATTCACTTGCTGTAAGAAGCATTGAAGAGAAGTCTTCAATCAACTTGTAGCAAATAAGTGTGTATCTAGAGGTCATTACTGATTTGCTTTACATCTGAAGGACGTCAAAGGAGAATTTTCCCTGAAAGAAAATAAAATCCTTGTCATATGAATTGCGTTGCCTTATATTTCAAAGATGTATAGATAATGAAGTCACAATGAATCCTCATGAATAGATAATCTGTCCTCCCATTGAACACAGAGCCAAGGATTTCTTTCATTTCCTTCCTCTTTGAACCAGAGTATCTTTGCAAAAAGCATCCATTCCTGACTTAAACATTTCCATAATCTTTGGCAAACCATCACAGTGTTTAATTGCTGTTACATTAAAAAACTATTTATTCTGAATGTGTCAGGCTTCAGCTTCCAGCCATTAGCAGTTACTATACCTTTGCCTGTGCTATTGAAGACCAAATTTTGTTCCCACGTTGGAAGTTTTTTTTCTAGGCTGCAATCCCCTGATCTTCTGTTTGTTAAAATTAAAATAGTCCCTTGATCTATTGCTGCATAGTAGCTTTTGCAGTCTTCATCACAGAATCACGGGGTTGGAAGGGACCTCTGGAGACCATCTAGTCCAACTCCCCTGCCAGAGCAGGGCCACCTTAGAGCAGGTT
>VXBO01006243.1:1151484-1372891 GCA_013400135.1 Rhinoptilus africanus | reverse complement strand
ACTCTATCCCCTCATCCAGGTCGTTGATGAATATATTGAAGAGGACTGGACCCAGTACTGACCCCTGGGGAACACCACTCATCACTGACCTCCAACTAGACTCTGTGCCCCTAATCACGACCCTCTGAGCTCTATCTATTCATTCGTATTAGTTCTGGTGATCCCAGACAAGAAACAAATGTAATATTACTTTTCCCAGTTAATAATTTGAGAATTTAACAGAGAACATTTGTTCGTAGGTGTCTCCCTATGAAGATCACCCCTGCTATCCCTGTGCCTGCGACCCGTTTGGCTCTCTGAGTTCTAACTGCATTAAAGATGAGCACCATTCTGACTCACAGCACGGTAAGGGAGCGGGAAGCTTCACATCTGGATATATTTCTTGCCAGTTAGGTACCACTTCAAAACAATAGTAAATATTTAGGAAGGAGAGGTGAGGCATAACATATTTTTAGGATTTTAAGGTATGTCAGGTCCCTGAACGTGTCCTTGTGTGGGGATGGCGGACTCTGACTATGTAAAACAATGTGAAGGATTGAGGTCTAACGCTGTTGTTTATGAATTCTGTTACAGCTGTCACAAAATCCATTTTGCTGCTGTTTCTGTGCATGTGGTACTCTAAACATGAAACATAGATGGTGAGACTGACGTTATGCCAAGTGACTGTATGGAGTATAACTTGGAGTGTAATAAAAAAGGAATGTTAAATTACTTGCACCCTCTGAGAAATCTTGAATCCAGCCTACTACCTGCTCTTATTTATTTGTTCCTGTATTTTTGCTTTTCAAGGGACTTGGCCAGGTCAGTGTCAATGCCGAGAAGGTTACACTGGAGAAAAATGTGATCGCTGTGCATTTGGGTATCGGGGCTATCCAAACTGCCTGCGTTGTAACTGCAGCCTGATTGGTAGCATTAATGAAGATCCATGCACAGAGCCTTGTCTTTGCAAAGTGAGTATTAAACTGCCATTTTAGTTTAAAAACGAATCTGTGTATTGTTTCGTAAACTGCTTTTGAATTGATGATATGCCTAGCTGGGTTTGGTTTTAGGGATGACCGCTGATACTTCTCTTCAAAGTCACTGATTTCTTGTAAAGAAAGAATGTGCTCATAACATCTGCTTTGCGTGAAGAAACAGCATGCATTTGGAAAGAACTATTGGAACAATGACATTAGATGTACATATGAAATGGGATTAATTATTCGATTACAAAATATAAGCCATAAAAATGTTAAAAAGAGAGCAGTTTTGCAGCTTTCTTTTATTTTTTGGTAAATGTCCAAACCTCTTGAAATATCTTACAGCTGTAGATTCTGCTGAACTTTTATTACAAAGCCGTGTGTCAATATTTAAAGAAGTTACACTTAATTTCTGTACCAAATGTTAGCTAGTAGTTTATGTATCTGTTGCCAAGTATGACAGTGAACAGGAGCCAAAAAACCCGTGGTTTGTTTGACAATTTTTCTGAAACTTCTTAGTCCTTTTGCGTAATTTATCTGATCTAAAATATCAAACATAAATAACCAAAGTCTAGAGGAAAGAAGTAGCACCAGTGGCCAATTTAAATACGAAAAAGGAGGTACAATCGTTTTGCCTGATTTTGAGCTAGAGTAACACTATATCAGCCAATGCAGCTAACTGGTGAAAATTTCAGTATAAACTGAACCAGAAACTGTCCCCTTTCAGTGCTGTTGTGGGCATGAGCCTGGCATACAGAATTTATGGGCCAGATCACCGAGCCAGCAGCCCACCTAAAGAGGTGAAAGCAAGGAAGGAGAAAAGTTGCGTGCGCCAAACATCAAGTGAAGGAGACAGGATTTCTAAGCCTATGCAGACTAAGTGAACTGAGTAGTGCAAGCTATTAGTTTTATAGTCTGAATTTCAAAATGATTGATCTTTTGTGAAACACAGCTGTTGAGGTATAGTAATTGGGTAAGCAATTTTAATTTTCATCAAGAAATAAATTATAATTTCTGTCTAATAATGTTAGAGACAAAGTGAAATGTGTGATCCAAGTGCATCCTGAGGACTGAAAAATAAAAAAGGTGAAAAGCGCATACAAATATTATTTCTGTAAAATTCAAAGATTTTAAAATCTCTTTATCTCAGGAGGCCCTTTGCCTGAGATTTTTCCCAAGTTTGGATATTAACAAATAGAAAGCAGTCATCCTCAGCCTTTGAGTGAGAGCTGGGGGTCTAAAATTTTTCACATGGTTTGCAAAAACACTTCATACTTTGCTTACAAAAGTACATAACCTGCCTGTTCAGAGAGGTGTTATGTAAACTTGATATGCCAAATACTGGACCAGAAGAAGAGGCAGTTGCTAGTGTTGCTACCAAAGGTCTCAGGTTTCTCTCTGGTAAGCCTGAAATTTGCTCCATGGGACCAAATCTGATGTAAATGGAATCTGGAGTGATTCTTTGTCTGAGGTGAAGTTACTCTGGTAACTGCTTCTGAAGGCAGGATATGGTCCACAGGCTTCACTGTATGCCCCGCAGTCCTGGTGTCCTAATCATATGTATCAAGGAACTTTGTAGGGTGGTCTGTAAAGTTCTTTTCACCTCTGTAGTGGAATTTTCCCATAGTGGAAACCAAAGGTTGAGATGGGGAAGTGATGTGTATTCTGATCTTGTCCTGATACGAAGCTAGGACACGGTCATAAACTTGTCCCTGGCAGCTGTAAATGTTTCTATGTAGCAATACCCATGGAGACCTTCTATTTACAAAGCTTCATGGGCATTTACCAAATATTTTCTCTACTAGTTTGCTTGTCATCAGGAATTGTCTAAGCTTTTTGGATAACTAACTACATATTGTCTGTACAAATTCTACAAGAAAAAAAATTGGTACACTGGTTTGGATATTTTTTTCCTTGTAAATTCTACATTGAAAGGGGTATGTAGCAGTATGCTCTGAACTACCCAGTTTGCATGGTGAGGAGGCAGCAGGCCAGTGATAGGAGTTAGAGGAGTGGAGCACCTCTACTTTTGGAGTAGGAGTTTCTGGACCTTAGCCATATTAGGAGGAAGAGCTGCCAGCTAGCGTAAATGAATGTGATGTTCCTCCAGGCAGAGGTAGCAGCAGCGGTGAGGATCACAGTTTGCATGTTAATAGATGGTTGAGGAACCATTGTCTTGAAGCTGGCTGTGGTAGCTCCAGGAGCCTGGCCTTAATTATGAGCTATGATATATGTAGACTATGTGGATTTGGTAAACATGGGAATTTTTATTTCTCCAGAGCAAACTACAAATTAAAGCCACAAGAGAAATAGACTGGCAAGCTGGCAGAAGCTTTTCAAACCCTGAAATTTCACTGCAATAGAGCCCTTGCCAGGGCATGTTTAGGTTTTGATGAACTGGCAAATTCTGATGAATTTTTCCAATCAGTTTTAGTTTTAAGCTCTGAGTCTTATTCAATAATCCTGCTGTGCTGAAATCTGTTTTCCTTTATAAGCTTCTGAATGCTGTTATGCCTAAATCCTACCTAATCCACTGTATTTGTTACCATAATAGTGCTGATGCAAAACAAATGTTATATACCATTGACAGGAAAATGTAGACGGTGAAAACTGTGATGTCTGTAAACCGGGATTCTACAATTTGCAAGAAAGAAATCCTCAGGGCTGCACAGAGTGTTTCTGCTTTGGAGTTTCTGATGTCTGTGACAGCCTAACATGGCCTGTCAGTCAGGTATTTATATGTTGTGTCCATGATCTAATATTCTTTCCTCAGGCAGCTGCAAAATGTACTGTATTTCTTTTTGGCATGCACCCAAGTTAACTCCAAATTCTGGCATGTGTCTCCTTACAGAGGAATAGATTTTCAGTGTCACTCAGCAACTCAGAAGGAGTCAGCCTGTCATCCCAGTGTGGGCTTTGGCCCCACTGGCTTGCAGTAATACCAGAAATATTGGGTAGTGTAGACTGTGGCAATGCACTGGAAAAATGCATTTTTGTCTGACCTTGTGCTGTTTCCTTGTTCTCATACCTATTGGGCAAGGCTGGAGTGAGCTCTGCTAGCCAATACTCATTTTATTAGAAAGCAGAGTGATTATAAATATCACTGACTTCTGAATAGACATTTCTTGGGTTAGGGGACTTTGGGGACACTATTTTCCCACCAGATTCCTTCCATATCTTTGCAGAGCTAGTCACACCTTAGTCCCCTGTTTTGTGTGCCAAAAAAAAGAGAGAAAAACACATCATATTGACCAATATTCTAAAACGCTTGTATAAAACTCATTCAGTGAGAGGAATAAAGTTGTCTCATCTTCCACCTCTTCTGTGAATCTGGATTTAACTTTCCTGCTGCTCAGCCCTACTTATAAATGGGGATGAGAAACCTCAAAGCCCTTGAAGTTCTGTAATTCTGTCTCAGGGAATTACATAGGTATAATGCTAATTTTATTGGGATGATGAAAATCACACTTGTATTTTTGTTCTTATCTAATAAAGAGGTAGAGACAATCCTAGTAGTGGATGCCTAGAAATGACATGTTCGCATGTACTGGATGTCAAACTGGGTTAATGAAAGTGTTACAGATCCATCAATTCGAATGGATATCCAGGGAGGGGTTAAGTTTAGTTGCTACTGTCTCAGTGACACAAAGCCTGACTCCATTAATATTACTATTCTTTCTTGCAGATATCAGACATGACTGGATGGCTTGTTACTGATCTGTATAATGCAAGGAGCGTGCAACCACAGCGAAGCCAATTTGATGGACCCCGTCAAATAAGTATTAACAACTCTGAGGCTGTGAAAGTACTGAAACATACTTATTACTGGTCAGCACCTGAATCATATCTAGGAAATAAAGTAAGTTTTTAGCTAGAGTCAAAAGTCCTTCATAGTTTCTGTTTTAATAATACCATATTGCTTTAAATGTATACTTTCTGTCATTAAAACTTATACATAAACCCCAACATTACCAGACTTCCCAGTCTACCTCTGCTCTTCAAATCATAGTGTTCCTGACCAGACATTCCCAGTGTCCTCTTCTTGCTCTGTGAGCTCATTCATCTCCCCACTTCCTTCTCTGCATATCTTTGACACAATATAATCTCTCTTTTGTTTTTCTTGACTGTTAGTAATTTATATGCTCACATTCCCCATACTCTTGACTCCTGTCCCGAAGCTTACACCCTTTACACCTTGTTCAATACGGTAGACAGGACCATTACATTCCTACCTGCCTCTTGGCCATCTCCCATTTCACTGTTATTAGTTTCCAACCAGATAGCTGTTAATTTTTCCTCTAGTTGCTACCTAAAGCTCTGGGTCACCCATTTTTTGCCTTTCTGGGCAACGGGTCACCCTCACAATAAAAAAGCGTGTCCTGATATTCAGAGAGAACCTCCAGTGTTACAGTTTGTGCCCATTGCCTCTTGTTCTGTCTGTCGTAAGGCACTACTGAAAAGACCCTGGATCTGTCCTCTTTGTGCTCTCCCTTCAGGTGTTTGTATGCATCGATGAGATCCCCCTTAGCCTTCTCTAGGCTGGACAATCCTGGTATTCACAGTCTTTTTTTCATATGAAAGATGCTCCGGGCTCTTAATCATCTCAGTGGCCCTTTGCTGGGCTCTTTCTAGAGCTGCACTCAAAACTCCAGCTGTGGCCTCATGAGTGCTGAGTAAAGGGGACCTTGCAACCTCACTTCTTTATCTATTTTTGGTCCAGTCTCTTTGCCCTTGCAGCTCCATTTCTTAGTATGGTCACACAGTAAATGAACACAAGTCTCAGAAGTGTAACGTTAAGGAGTAGTTTCGCAGTGCTCACTCAAATTCTCATCTCCTATCCATTTAATATGGGTCTAACTCTTGGTACTACTCTTAAAGTTATTTTGAAATAGTCAGCAGCAGCTGTGGGGCTAAGGAGCCTGAAAGGTAGAATATGGAATGTGACTAACTCCAGCATGCTGTGCCCCTTGGCTAGAATGGTGGTGTAAACCTCTGCTTTTTGTTAAAAGTCCTGTAGGTGTTTCACTCAATGAGGACACTTACCTGAATCATCTGTAGAGCCTTCAGCTAGCTTTCTCCCACCTGCACAGCAACAAGCCCATGCTTGTCCCTGAGCTGATACACACAGCGTGTTAAATTTTCACTGGAAAGTGGTATTTGTAAGCCCATGTACTCGTATAATTTCAACATTGTACTGTCCCTTGTCACTTCTTTGTGTTGGTTGGAGGTTAGTGTGTTGTTAAGACTTTGCTTTTTGTTATTTTAGCTCACAGCTTTTGGCGGAGACTTGAAGTATACAGTATCTTATGACATGCCAATGGAGAGCGTGGACAGTGATATAGTATCTAGTGTGGATGTCATCATTCAGGTGGATTTTTCTTTCAGCTTGTTACTATACAGACATCATTAGGAATCTAGGAAGGGTTTAAAAAAGGATGATAATAATATTTCTATAGTAGTAGTTATGTTTATTTTAAGTCTCTTCTTAGAAGTCACTACTCATTTCTCTGATATTTCTGATCCATTTCTCTGAAATTGTAGGTATACAGTACTAGTTTTAAATGATAAATACCTGATTTTTAAACCTTTACGTAAACACGTGAGGTGTTCATTACCAAATGTACAAAACTCTGTTTACAAAAGAAACTACAATAAGCTGGAAGGACTTATATTTATGAAATAGATGAGTGTTCCTGCTGATTGCTTTTTATGTTTTATGTTGCAGTTAAAAAGTAAGGCTCTATATTGAATCAGGTATCTCCAGAAAAGTGTTGTTCTCTAAAACATACTTAACAATAGGACAAAGGAGAAAAGAGATTCTGTTTTGTAGAGGAGTTTGCTTTTTGAAATTTATTTTTAATTCACTTTCCAAAAGAAAATCAAATATTTCTGAAGTTTCTGAACCAAAAGAAAATGTGATTGTAGACTTCCTGAAGCCACGGAAAATGCAGACCTTTTACTTACTTTTTTTCTAGTGCAAGAAATCTATTTTGATTGCCTCTTTTCTGTGTTATCTGGATGTGTATCTGACACTAAATTTAATTGCTAAATAAAATTTGTATGCAAATGTGGAAAATGTTTTCTCCCTCTTTCAATTTTAGGGTAATGGACAGATTTTGAGTACAAGAGCAGCGGGCTTGTCATTACAGCCGTATGAGGAATACTCCAACGCAGTGAGATTTATATCAGAGAATTTCATAGACTTCAGTACAAAAAAAGCTATAGACCGGGAAAGGCTGATGACTGTTCTGGTAAACGTGAGCCATCTTCTGATCAGGGCCAACTACAACATTGCCAAAAAAGCTGTGTACAGGTAAGTGAGAGAAAATAATCAAGTTAATCGATACACTTCTATAGTTTTTGTGCATATGAAACACTATTCATAGTGGCAGTATTCGTCAAGTTTTATATGAATAATTTCTAGAAAAAAAAGTTTTTTTATTGAAGTTTCTCAAGATCAGTATTGTTCCCCAGATACATTCATGTGGAATGTGTGGAAAAGTGCATTTGGTTGTTTTAAAGATATCTGATAGCGGCAACATTGTTTTCAGCTTTAAAGGAGTACTGCATAAAAGCCTCATTACAATGAGAGCTTTGTTAGAGGGAAATACCTCTGAAACTCACAACAGTATGCTTATTTTGGTATGTGGCAAGTTAATCCATCACTGAGTATTGAAAACCTGCCAGTAAAGACATTGGCTGTAATTTCTTTTAGTGTTTGTATGTAGGTATTACTGACAGTCATCTCTTAGGGAGTGCTTAATAGGAAAATCGGGTTGGAACAGATTAACTGGTCATTCCATAGTCTCAGTCAGCATTAGTAGTATCTGCATCAGTCCTTATAGATCTCTGTTTTACCTGTTCTCCAAGATATACAAGAATAAAGTCTTATTGCGCTCAAGGGAATCAGTTCTAGTGCTTCATGATTTCTTTACTCAATTCCCTTAGCTTCACCAATAGCCTTTCTTCCTCTTTCCCTAACTTGGTATCATTTCATGTCAGTAGCATTAGGCTTGATAACAAATTTGCTTTGTGCCCTTTTGTCCCTTGAGGGGTGGTGATATTTATGTCCATTTAGGGATAATGTGTTCATCTTTCTGTAATGTTTGTAAAGATCTATTTGAATCATTTTACCCGTGGCTGAGAAGATTGTGTCTGCTGCAAAGTGCCATTGCTTGTAGCAAAAGGTTTTGCTTTGTTCTCTTTTGTGCATCAGCAGTGAGCTGGTGCTGTTCCTCACTGCCTACCCCCCTGTGCCTATTTTGTGCCTATTTTGGACACAGTGCAGTAAAGCTGTCTTATTTCAGGACAGCAGTAGAAGGCTGCCTCACCGATACACCTACCATGACAGAAGGGGAAAGTTTTGTTTAAACCTCTCCACAGGAGAAGAGACAATGGTGGTAACAATAATGATAAGAGGAGAAGGACACATCTACTCCCAGAACTGCAAATGCAGTGATAAGACTCTGATCACAGTCTTTACAGCAGAGATTTGTGCCTATTCCTTAGCTGTCAGTGCCAGGGAGCAGCACTCAGCAGTGTTACTCCCCTAGAAGCAAACTATCCTGTTCAAAATCAAGTTTGGGCAAACAAATGACGTGATGTTTTCATGCTTGATCCTAGGCTGGACTCTGTGACCCTGGATACTGCAAGTGCAAATGTTATAGATCTTTCTTCAGCACCAGATGTGGAATTCTGTGAATGTCCTCAAGGTTACACAGGAATATCCTGTGAGGTAACCTCTTACAGTGTTTTATGTGTGTAAAATTATCTCCTATCTGAAAGCATCTAGGTTTTAAAGGCTGCCTTTAATTATACTGCCATAAAAGTATATGTTCTGTGGTGAAATGCTGTGTACTATACTGTACACAGTACTGTGGATATTTTCTTCCAGATACACTAAATGGGATTTTAAACTTATTTCTTGAATTCTATTTGGTAGCACTAAAATATGATGACACACTTTACAACATCAGTGTTGCAGAGGGAGCAGCTGTAAAAGCTCTGTGAAGCTGTTTTGAGTTTACCTTACTCATTAATAGCACTTTTCCTGGATCTGAATTGTGTACAGTTAATTTCTGGTTGATGTCATTAGGTTTGTGGAGGCAATAAGGAACCTTAGCAGGGAGGAATGCTAGCCTTTGGAAGAACCCACATGGGTCAAATGTGTCGCACAAGGTGGTGTCTTAGATCTATCTGTGAATAGTGGATTAGGGAGGCAGAGCACCATCTGCAAAATAGCAGGAAGAATTTTGACAAATAATTTCAGTATGAAGCCCTGTGCCATAGCATCGTTAATGATTCTGCAGAGGAGGTAGAACATCTGTTTTTTATTGCCCCATAATAAAGAACTTCACATGTTCAACTGCACAAAACTTAACTTATGTGCCTCCAGGGGACAAAGGGCTAAATCAAAGTTTCATGGAGTTAATTCTATCCGCTTTATCCAGTGCAAGTGAAAAACAACCACCAGAAAAGAGCTGCGGTGACATCAATAGAGCTGAAAGAGCATTCAGTTACCACAATGTGAATGAGATTGTGGGTGGTCCGAAGTGGGCTCTTTGAAAATGTTTTGATGTGTACTTTTAACATACATAATGCTACTGCTTTTTTCCCCTCGTTTCTTTTCAGTCCTGTCTCCCTGGGTACTACCGTGTGGATGGAATACTCTTTGGAGGTATTTGTCAACCCTGCAAATGCAATGGGCATGCCACTGAGTGTGATATTCATGGTGTTTGCTTTGTAAGTCATCCTTCAAAGTGTTTGTGTTTTAAGCATCTATTTAGGAATCAGGAGAGCATTTCGGCTGTGCGAGACAGGTTTACAGTGTACATAAATTTCAAGCTATGGATACAAAGTGTTTATCTTGCTGTTCATTGTTTACTTCAGAATACGTTCAGGGGACTCCATTCAGTTGTTCTCCAATAAAGGGTTTTTTTCAGTTTGATGTTTCAAGTGGGGAATAATCAGAACTAAAATACAAATGTCACCATATACTGGCTGATAAAAATCTTGATAATAACTCTGCTTGCTGCAGGTGACAATAAAACTTTTCCTGAAATGAACAGAATTAAGCAGTGTTTTGGGTGAATATTTGTTTTCAGATACATATGCATTTTCCATGACTGACATCAGTGGAAATTACACATTACTGTCTGAAGAGAGAATTTAGCTCTCAGATCTTTTCTGAAATTTGAAGGTCACAGAAATACAATGGCTAAACACGAGTAAGAAATGTGTAACAAGTTTGTTACTGCAAATGTGTGCAATATGCAAAACATGTTTAAGTTTGTGTATAAGTAATGTGGCTGGTTTCATGGTGTAAAGTATATTCTAAAATGTAGGAAAGAAACAATTAGAATTGGGTTTTACAACTCAGAAAAATACCAACCACTTTCAAAGTTTTACTCTGTTCTTCATGTTGTCACCTGCAATGTTATACTGCATGCAGACTTATGCAGGGATCCCTCAGGGGCTGAAAAAAACAAGAGTAAACATGAAAAGATTTTTTCCACGTTTCACAGGCTTGTCAACACAACACAACAGGACCTTTCTGTGATCAGTGCTTGCCTGGCTTCTATGGAAGTCCATCCCAAGGAACTTCTGAGGACTGTCAGCCCTGTGCATGTCCTCTGAGTTCTGCTGCAAACAAGTAAGCTGCTTATGTGTGATCTTCTTTTGCATCTTCAGCAAAATCAGAAAGTGAGATGAAGAAAAAAATGTGATGAAATCTGATGGAGAGAGAGAAGGACTTTTTTTTTCTCCCTTTTCATTTGAGCCTGTCTTATAGAAACATTGTTTTTCCAGATAGACAGTGTATAGCCTATGCTAAGACAGGCTGAAAAGACTGGTGCAATTTGTGCATGAACGGTAAAAGTAATTTTTTTGACCTATCCTTGGCAGCAACATCACCGTTCTTTCATGTTGTTTCAGTAAACAATATAAGGGCAGAATCTGTGTTGCATGTGAAAAAGAGAAGCTTGGTACAGAAATTGGACAGATTTGCTAAAATGAGGGCCAAGTTCTTAGGAATTTTTAAAATCTTCCTTTCCTTGAAAAGAAAAAAATCTCAAGAAGAGATTTTGAAACTGATTATTTTGACATTTTGTAATGTTTAAAGCATTGATGTTAACTAGAAAAACTTGCAATGACATTGTTTTATGGATAGGTGCATGGACTTAAATGGTGGATATTGGATGTTTGTAGAAGTCTTGTGATTCTGTGTGTTGATACTGACTGCCATATGTATTGTTGATAGTTTCAGTCCTACTTGCCAGCTGAGTGAAGGAGGTGGAATTGTCTGTGACAAATGTCTTCCAGGCTATGCTGGTTCTCAGTGTGAAAGGTATGTAAACTTTGTATTGTATGTATGTATGTGCTATGTATGTGGGTAAAATACCTGTGTCATTGTCATAACTACCTGTTCATCATCCTACTTGCCTTGAATTGTTCATACCACATGTACAGAACATTCCTAATAAAATTTTCCTTCCCATTTGTCTTCGCTTGTAATACAGAGACACTTTAAATAAAAAATTAATAGGAAATACTCCCTTGGGTGAGGAGAGTGTTTGACATGACTGCATTCCAGCTGATGAAATTTTTAATCTCTGGTGCAGGTGTGCTAATGGTTACTATGGAAATCCACTTGTGCCTGGACAATTGTGTGCTCCTTGTGAATGCAATGGCAATGTAAACCCACAAGAAGATGACCACTGTGATACCTTCACAGGGCAATGCCTGAAATGTCTGGGGAACACAGCAGGTCACCACTGTGAAAAGTGTGCTGATGGGTATTACGGCGATGCAGTGATTGAGAAAAACTGTCGTGGTAATAAGCTATTATTGTTACTCTCAAAATTTAAAGAGCACAAAAATGAGAGAAGGACGGATAGGGAGATAAGTACCTTTGCTGAACGAGCTAACCTCCTAGTTGTGAGTTGGCAAGTGCAGTTTAAAACTATTGGGCTGGCTTAGCCTGAGGATGGATTGTAATATGCTGGGGTCTAACACTTCATATTCCTGCAATTTACTGGTTTGCTTGACACTGTGACTTGCTGTACACATTTCCTACTTCTGAATGTTACATATAGGGCTGGAAGAAACAAACTTCTCATATGTATCTGTTCACAGAGGTGATTTTTTTTTTTAATCTTTTAGTCTAGATGTGTAGTACAGGTATTACTGTAGTGTATTAACATCTGTGGGATATAAACAGGTGAAACACACATTTATACCAAATTTGTAATTCTGTATAGTAAAGGCACATAGGTAGACATTAATAATTTTTTTATTTGATATCTTTTTGTTTAAACATAAGCCTGTGAGTGCCATGTGAATGGTTCCCTTTCGAGTACTTGTCATCATGAGACAGGCTTCTGTCAGTGCAAATCAAATGTGATTGGAGAAAGATGTGATAAGTGCTTGGTAAGCAATTTTGCCTGTTCTTAGTATCTGCATTTTCTTGTATCTTGGTATTCCTGTTTATTTATTGATATTGATTAGAACACATACAGAGAATAGCAGCAACTATATTCAGGGGAGAGGGATCAGTTGCTGGGGCAGAGACCAAAGGTTTGTCTGCACAAGCTTTTGCGGTTGCAAATTGCTCTGCCTGTGCTTTTTGCCGGTGTGAAGCTATATAGTTGACTCAGCACCCTTCTGAAAAGGGCTGTTCAGGATAGTGCTGCACTGAGGGACAGCAGGCAGTCATGTTGGCTTACCAAAAAAACAAACCGAACTCTGGTGACAAACCTGAAGGGATCTTAGTGCTGTGCTTCTGCAAAATGAAGTCTGAGTGGGAATGTTTGAAGAATATGGCTTGTGATAATAAATGGCTGAACACCAGAAAGGGATTCAGCTAGACAGGCCTGTTACAAGAACAAGAAGATATTCACTGGTAATACAAACCAACAGTTTCCAGCCTTTGCTAAGTGTAGAACTGCCTCAGAGACCAGAGCAGGAAATCTGTGTGCCTGGTTACTGCCCTTGTGCCAGCCCAGCTGAATGCCTTCCAATCCACACATACAGGATGTCACTGATCTGCTCTGTTCTGCTCTTTCATTCACATTCACAGAAATCTGTGCCTGATCAGCACAGTCCACCCTCAACTCATGGAAATCTTTACATTAAAATAACCTCAAACTTTAAAACATAAAATCTCACTAATTAGGCTAGAGGACCAGGAGAGTGTTTCAGTGTTCACTTTTTCACCTAGACGCATACTTGCATATAGATGGGAGCAGGGAAGAGAGAAGGCCAGGGAGTTCTCTTGCAGCAGGCACACAGTGCTGCCCGATACTCATGCAGGTCAGACAGGAGGGAAAGTAAGAGTATAGAATGTATTGTTTTCAAAAAAATATGAAATATAGCTCAAATGTATTTCCTTTCTGCCCAACAGAATGGTTATTATGGCCTGCTTACTGGGTTTGGCTGCATTCCCTGCAATTGCAGTCAATTTGGCTCAGTTTCCGAGGACTGCAACCATGAGGGGCAGTGTCGCTGTGTACCAGGAGTGGCTGGAGAAAAGTGTGATCGTTGTGCTCATGGCTTTCATGCGTTCCAGAATGGTGGCTGCACACGTAAGCTCTAATCCATGATCCTTTCAGGGTTTGTCTGAAATTTCTTTCAGCAATATATTTTATGTTAAACTCTGTCAAAGGTCAGTTTTTTCGATGACTACACAGAAAAATCTGCAGAATGCTCTCCTAATACTTTGATTAAGCTAGGGAACAAAACATTTCTTTGATTGCTTATTGTGCTTGTGAAAGGTGGTGACTATGAAATAACAACTCATAAAGGTTGCATGAGAGAAATACTACATCCTCAATAGCTCCTTTGTCTCTTTTTTTGCAAACCCCTTCAGTCCTTCAGATAGAATAGAAACTTCTTTATTTCTGCAATTGTAAAAGTTCAGAGCTACTACTGTTACAGATTTTTACCCTTTTTCTTTTTCATTTAATTCTTAAAAATATACTTGATACTTGGGTAAGATGTCATTGACTATTTTCCCATCATTACTTAGATCTGTACAAATTTTAATCATGATACAGAGGAAATTTTTAATACAAACAGAGAACATACCATCAAAAAAACTAATTTATGATGGTAATAAGATGCGCTTTTCAATACAGTATAGCTAAAGGAATGCCTACCTTTTCTTCAACCTGACAAAAACATTTTTTTCATGCTTCAAATAGTATAGTAATATGGAATCTGCTGTGAGAGTATGTGATAGGATTATGGTTTGTAACATATATACTGTGTCTTTACTAAGAATAGAAGATCCCTCAGATACCTTTAATCATTTCAGTCCTGAAAATTTTGCAAATGTTATTAAAACAATTAATAAATCCACTTTTCTAAACTTCTGCATTTTAGCAAGAATAGTATTGCATTTCTTAAACAGGCAAGTGCTTCCTACAGCAGTTATTATAAAACTAGTTATCCATCCCGTTTATTCACTAACAATTCTTGAAAAGTACTAATTCCTGAGATTAATCTTTTCACCTTATTGAGAACATTACCTTATCTCCTGATGAGCTTTGTATCCTCTGTAATAGGATTTTTTTTCCTGCAAATTTAATCTTCTCCAGAATAATTTTATTTGGCTTTGTTGATTCCCCCATGGAAATGTAGTACTGCTTTTTAAACCACCAAACAGGTTACGTCAAGAAGCAATAAAGGGCTTTCAATAGAAAGATGAAATGTTACTGTGGTCATTATTTGTTTCTCAGTGATTAGGGATGGCAAGGATTTCCTAGTGGAATGGATAAACTGTATTGCATAATTAAGAAAAGTAAGACTACCAGTGGTCTTGAAATTTCTTCTCTGTAGGTAAAACAAGGATAAGTTAAGTTAATTATTCAGCCCTATTTCTCTTGCAGCCTGTGACTGTGCCCATACTCAGAACAACTGTGATGCTGATTCTGGCCAATGCATTTGTCCCCCTCACACTCAGGGGCCAAAATGTGAACTCTGTGAAGAAAATCACTGGGGACTCTCTCCTAAGCTTGGGTGCAAGGTATGATAGGCTAACCAAAAAGCCATGGCTGTTAAAAGCAATTTGCCTTATGCTAATGTCAGAATTGGACTCTGTTTTCAGAACCTCAGTCTTTATTCTCTGTCTCAAAGTGTTAGTGCAACATGCTCACATTAAAAAATAAAAGTAAAAAATCAGACTGCAACGTCTTTATTGAGGAACCTTCTAAGAAACTGTCTTTGAAAAATCTGATCAGACTGCTCATTCTGCATAGATCATAGTAAAATTTTAAAATGTGTATTCTAACTTTCAGTTGCTTAAATAGTGATACTAAAACAGAACGGAAGGATAGCAACAGTTGTCAGCAAGGAACATTGTTTCTGTGTTAATCAAAGACTGATGGTATTATGGTTTCAAGAACAACAAAATCTAGTTTATCTTGAAAGTCATTGCATGCTTTTTTCTGGAATATTTAAAATTAAAATGGTATAAGGTAGTTACCATTTTATGAATGGAAAAATGGTAACTGCCATTATCTTCAGCTTAATATTTACGATTAAGCAGTAAAATGCCAAGTCCCTGTAGATCCAAGGAGCAGCAACCATTTGCGCAATTAGGTTCATGCAGTAAATTCCTGACAGATGTGGCATTGTGCCAATCTTTATTTTATGAATGTTGAGATTTTAAAAAGCCTCAGAATTACATGAATGTAATGGGTAATTTCAATGGAGAAACCACAAATATAATCGACTTGACAAGGTCTGTCATTACACATAGTAAGTACTTGACAAGTACAAATATCAGCCAAATTGTTTTCTTTTTCCTGTCTTTAATTTCTTAGAGTAAGGATGATAAAATAGTCCTATAATATCTCTTCAGGGTTCACCATCTTAGTGATTTATAGCAACCTACCTGGCAGTCACTCTTTAAACCCCTGCTTTGTTGTCTACCAGCTACTGTCATTCTTACCTAATGTTCTGCAAATACACTGTGCTGGTCCCTGTGCGTTTCCCTTGAAGTGTTTCTCTCATAGGGTGATTCCACTGCACTTGCCAATGATCAAGTTTAATTAAATATGTAACTGCTCACTTTTGCTAAGTTATTTAGCTTTCCTTTTGGTTACACCATCACAGTAATTAACATGAATTATGGTAATGTATTTCAGTTACTTCCTTGATGCCATAAACAATACTGCGATCTGCAGGTAACAGTCGCAACAGAGGCTCCCCTGAGCTGAAGGGTCAGCTGTGGCAGGTTGAGATATGGTTCAGTGTCTAGTGGCAAACCCTGGAAAGGCTCTTGCATGCTCTCTACAGGGATGAAATGGGGGAGATGCTATCAGAAACCCAGCTGGTCTGCTTTTGCAACACAGACTGCAATAGTGGAATATTTCATCTCTCTCCATTTCTTGCAGTTTTCTTGGTATTCAGCATCCATTTCTGGGTGCAGTGATGGAGCAGAGCTGTAGTCATGTTTTGTTTACAACCCTTTTCAAGTGTGCTACAGCACAGTTAATTAGAACTTAGAAGTTCTTATTTATCTTTATCACATATAGATAGAGATTGAAGTACATGTAAATTGTTTCTATTATTATGATTCTTAAAATAGGGTTTGATGTTCAGAGCTGTAGACCTTTAATGATATCTAGGTGTCAAAACTGTCAACTTGTTTGGTCATAAAATGTATTAAACTAGGCGGTGTAGTACCTAGTGCTTGCTGCTAGAGTAACATCGACTGACTACAAAGAGTATTAATGGTCAGCAGCCAGCTCGTGATGAACACTAAAGGATACATAGTGATGTGGGTCTTTGTGTAGAGCGCTTTATGAGGTAAGGCTTTTCATCTCAAAGAGAGATGATAAGGAAAGCAGACTCAGGGAAAATGCTCACAGTCAGGTGATGAACATACTTTTTGCCTGCACTGTTAGTAATAACTACAGAGCAAAATTGGACCTGTTAAGTAGACACAGAGATGAAATTAAGACTGAAGATTAGATCTGCTTCACAAAAGAGTAACAAGTTAAGTACATCCAATCTGCATATTTGTAATAACAGGTTCATATTACTGATCGCATAAAGACGGATGGGCTCTGCCAGGGAACAGTATTCCTTTGGTACTGAGCTGCAGTGCATGGCTGAGCTTCCCACCTTTGAATGCAATGAGATTCTTAGTTACTCATCGGATAGTAAATGAAGCTCGAGCAAGATGTAGGCCCTATTAATGCTTCTTGAAATCTTAAAAGAATGTCAGTATTAAGATTTTTCTTTCTATCATATTTATAAAATTATTGTACTTAAGGTTTTCTTTCCTCTGACTTTTATATAACAGTTTACTTGCTGTTTGAATAAAGTCTTTTGGGTTTATTTTTTTTTCTGGAACAGCTTCCTTCAACTCCATTGATTCCCAACCCAGATCTGGGAATCAACAGAGCTTCTTACTTTTTGCCGTCCACTGTTTACTGAAAATGCAGTTCTTTGTTCAAATACTAACCAAACAACCCCATTTCTCTATGGAAGTTCTTCCCTCTTATTATTGTATCATAGTTGTTGACAAACATTGAATTTTAAGGGCCACTCTGAATTTACTGCACTGTTTCTGTTGTAACAACACATTTTTTTTTAAAGATCTGCTATTTATGAACATTTCTTCTTTTCATCTAAGGCTTGCAACTGTAGCAGCACTGGTTCAGCCATTCTCCAGTGTGACATGTTGATGGGTCAATGCCAGTGCAAAGTTGAATTTGGAGGACAAGACTGTTCCAGGTGTGCATTAGGCTACAGGGACTATCCAGACTGTGTTGCCTGTGACTGCGACTTGAGTGGAACCAAAGCCGAGATGTGTGATGACACTGAAGGACTTTGTGCTTGTGAAGAAGAAACTGGCATCTGTACCTGCAAGGTACTGAAGTATTCAGACACTTTTTGGGACAGCATTGGGTTTTTCTGGCCATTTATTACATCGAAGTCATGGAAGGTGTAGGGCTGAAAAGACTTCAAAAGGCAATCTGCATCCCTTCTTTGAGACATTTCCAAGTACACCTAAATCACCCCTAAAGGATTTGCTGTGCAAGCGCTAAACAGGTCTTATTATTAGTCAGCTGTGTTAAAAACTGCAAAACAACCATAGGCAGATGATGTAGCAAAGTTACCAACGTGGCATTGTTATTTCTATTTTCAGAAATTCCTGTGATAATACTAGACAGTTTGCCTCTCCTACCTCCCTTTGTTTTGTTTTCCATAGCCAGGTAATTTTATTTCCATTTTGTGGTCATAAAACTACTGTGGCACAGCACTGTAGTTCTCTTTTCGACAGAATTCATGGAATTTGATGTGGATGTGTGTTAAGAAGTCAGGATCAAGACCCATTGTATGCCTAATCAAAGAAATTAATTTCTAGCTGACTAATGCTGAATTCTTGCTAAGTTTACAAAACAGCCACTGTACATCTGATAGAAAAATGCCTGGTGTCTTTCTAGTCTTGTGCAGAACTTGGCATATTTCACAACTGTGGTTTTGCTGCAGTCCTAAATTTAAATAGACTGTATTTGCCCAATGTAAGATCCATGAGTTTATTCTGTATTAAGTGAATTTCTGTAACGACATCATTCTTGTAGCACATTTAGAGTCCTCTTTTTCATGGATTAGTATTGTAAGGTAGAAACGAATGAGGATGCATTTGTCTTACTTTTTCTTTTGCTCCTAGATTTCTGTCTGCCTCCTTTTGAATAGGACAAAGCACTGGCCATGAGTTCTGTGACAAAATTTTTGTAAATTTTGTTAAATATATGAGAATGGTGATAGTGACTTCATTGTCACTGTATTTTTTCTGTATGATGATATGCCTTTGATACCAAGAGCAGTGCCATATTAACTATTTTTAATGGTACAATCTTTACGTGTTTTATTTATCCAACTTGCTTTTTTATGCAGTTGCATTTTGCCTTGCAAATAATTCCAATAATAATAGTTCGTAATTCGTATGCATTATTTCTTAGTTGGTATTTAAAATAGGCGTTTTTTTCTCAGTACACGTAGCACATTGGAGAAGAACCAGCTGTAACAGATAAAAGTATTCTGATGCAATGAGCAATACAAAGAAAATGTTTGTGCCTCAAATGAAGGACAACAATTCCTTCATAGAGTCTAGAAATACTTTGCTGTGAGAGTTGCACTTCTGAGTGCAGGTCACATTAAGTGATCTAATCTTGATGTTTTTGAGCACACAATCTCTGATAAAAAGGTTGTTTTTTTCTTAACTTAAAAGCATAAATTCCCTGCATGCTATTTTGGCAATGAATTATTTCATTCTCTGTGTAGAGATAGGCAGCACTTTTACAGCTTCTTCCATCTTAGATGTGAAAGCATTTTAAAAAACTAATTAAATGTTAGAAAACTGAAGTGAAAAAGCTATTATATTCTTATCCTTGTTACACAAATGGAAGAAATGAAATACAAGAGAAGTTTTTTCTGCTTATACACACATGGTTTTATTGGTTTGGGAACAGCACACAGGTTCAGATGATATAGCCTGCTCTTTTGAAAACCCAAATGATAATGATAGGATGAAACTAATAAATAAAAAATGGAGAATTTAATGATTTTTTTAAAAATACTGCAAGTTCAAATTTGTTTCCTATGCTATAACCAAAGTCAGTGCTTCAGAATAACTCATGTATATTGCTAACAGTAGTAGCGAAGTCTGAATTGACATTCTTATATAAAAAAAGGAAACATTAAATACAGAGATTTAGTACTACAGATTTTTCTGAAAAGGTGAGCATCTGTTCTTGAAAGAGTGATAGAAAAGAATTTACTTCAAGGCAACAAACGTATGCCTTCATAGGTCTCTCTCCAGTCTTCTGGTTAAAGGTGCCAGTGGGCACTGACTGTACTTTTGTGTGTTTCTTCAAGTTGGACTTACCAGCTGGGAATTGAGTGCAAAAACAGACACTTGGGAATAGGCCCCTGATTCCTATTCATAGTGAGCAGTTTCTTTGTCTTTGAGACTATTTACTTTGAGACTTGGGCGAGGGGCAGGGCAGAAAGATTTTTCTGTCTTGAGTGGAAAAGTATAGCTGTGAATTTTTCTAGAAAATCAAATACATGAGTTTAGCTTGCATGTTCCATATATATATATATTTATATATAAAAAGGCATTGAATAATGACAAAAACAATGTACTGCATAGGAAAACAGAATAGATACAATAATTAACTTCCTATTATGTAGTTTACATAGCAGCTAGTTTTTCTTCCAAAAAGAACCATCTTTCATTCAACTATCAAAGTAACATGAATGTGCTGTTATGTTTTTTTAATTGCCTCCAGGAAAATGTATTTGGTCTACAATGCAGTGAATGTAAAGCTGGAACTTTCGCTCTGTCTGCTAACAATGCACTCGGTTGTACTCCGTGCTTCTGTTTTGGGATGTCCACGTTTTGTTCTGAACTAGAAGATCATGTGAGAATTCCTGTAAGTAGAGTGACATAAATATACAGACAGAGTTTGGTGTTATCCTCAGGTTAGGTACCACGCTGGTGTGCCTAAGGTTGCATATGTTTAATGAATCAGGTTGAATGTAACTGGGTAGCTTACGGTGGCAGTGGCATATGGCAGAGCAAAATAGAAAGCAAATGGTAGATGGTCATAGTCTTATTTCTGAAACCTTGTGTTTCACTCGTTGCTTTCTTAAAGATATAAATATTAGATATATTTCCTTTTTTTTTTGTTTGTTTGGGCATTTATTACTCTGAGATGGACTACTGACTATCTCAAAGCAGATAAAGCTGTTAATACCATATTACACTGAGATGTTTTTGTTCAACAGATCTTTTACTCTTTGTGTTGCAGATAACCCTAACTCCAGATCAGTCCATTCTGCATGTAGTAGCTCAAAGTAACCTAACGGGAACAGTGGAAGGAGTATTTTCACAATTTCCTGATGTTTTACTGGATGCTGCCATAGTCAGAAAATACTTAAATACAGAAACATTTTACTGGAGGTTACCAGAGCAGTTTGAGGGAGACCAGGTAAGATCATTAAATAATTGGAATCCCTTGGAGGTAATGTCTTTATTGTCTAATAGTCTCTCCTTTATTGTATAATAGTCACTTTATCTTGATTATGTTTTTCTGCTTTAGTTCTGTTCTTGTAGGTCATAATATTATAAACACTCAGTGTCTTAACTTATTTATAGCAAGCACAAACAATATGTTTACATCACCCTTTCCTAATGAGATTTTTCTTGACCCTGTAAATTGTTAACACCCATATTTAATTAACATGTTACTCTTCAGAGATTGTATGGGGTGAGAGAGAGTGATGTATTCAATTTTACTTTAGAAACCTGAAAGACTTTTCAGCCTTGATGCTAGATTCAGCATAGATCATGGAATCTCTGGTGCTTGGGAATTAAATGAAAATTGAGTGCACACCTTGAAAGGGCCTAAAAGAAGAAACCGAGACTGCTTTTTAGAGATACACATTTAACCTTGGTGCAAAACCTGCTGTGTTTAAGTCAATTTTCATGTTTTATTGCCAATTCTTCAAAGAACTGACAGTTTGCAAGTGTTCTGATGATGTTAAAATATTTTCAACTAGTAGCTCTAACCTTGGAATAAATAAAAGTAATAATTTTTTATCAAAACAGCTCATGGCCTATGGAGGGAAACTGAGATATACTGTTGCTTTTTATGCTTTGGATGGCTTTGGAACCTCAAATTTTGAGCCACAGATTCTAATGAAAGGAGGTCACACCAGCAAGTTGGTCATCTATGTAGACATTCCTTCTCCAGAAAATGGAGTAAGAACTGACAAGGAAGTAGAAATGAAGGAGGTAAGCCCAAAACATTGGTGTGGAAATATTTCTTCTATGAGCGTTTACAGGAAAGTTCTATATATTTAATAAAACACTTTGAAAAGTGCATATCTGATTTCAAATAGACTGACAGCACTTTGATTAAAATGCATCTATTTTAGGGAAAAATGGCTAGCAATATTGTGCTGTAGCAGTACATAACATTTAACATTGTTTTCACTTTTGGAAGCACGGAAGGTGTTGGTGTGGCAAGCTTTTCAAACACAGACTCAGAATTCAGTGGTAAATGATGGGCAGCCAGGTATTGTCATTCTCAGGCAGTCCTATAATTTTGTAGCCTGTATGTTACGCTCACAGCCCAGGAGCATCACCTGGGGCCTGAATCTTAGCCTAGCAGGAGCAGTAAGTTACAGTAGTGCCCACTGGACAATTTCAGAGAAGATAATGATGATCTCCTTTGGTCTTTGGGGCTCTCTGCTGACCAGAGCTGAGGTGAGGTCTAGTCTCTCTTCTTGACAGGAGGCAGGACACAGTTACAGCAGCTGTAACTTCTTATAAAATGAGTGCTGTGGAGTCTAGATCTTTTGTCTGGGTTCTCCAGATCTAGCCAGAAGAAGCTGTGCCATGCAGGCCTTGACTGCTTTCCTGTAGAAACTGGTGATGGGAGTTGAGTGCAGGGAAGGAGAGGAGAAATGAAATAAAACCACGTCTTGTTCTAACGCCAAGCAAGATATTGGATTTTCTGAGACCTAGGGTTTAGACATAGTCACCATGACCGCATTGCAAAAAGAAGACATAGGGAGGAACAGGGCACTAGCTTGAAGTGAGCTTGAACACTCATGGTTTTAATAATATGTGTCGTTTCCCTAGGATTCTTGGAAGTATTTTAACTCTGTGTCTGATGAACCTGTCTTACGTTCTGACTTCATGTCTGTGCTAAGCAATGTTGAATACATCCTTATTAAGGCAGCTTATGGCCAGGGATTACAGCAAAGCAGGTAAAGCAATCTCTGATTGCATTTACTTATTATATTGCATTTACTGTAATTTAACCTAGAAATAGTCCCAACTGAGCTATACAGTAAAGATTTAACTCAAATTAGAGAAATTTCCAATTTCCTATTTATGACTTTTGCTCTTCTGATAAGAAAACATTTATGACTTATAATGACTTATGACTTATAATCTATTTTTAATTTTTTTCCTGTGAAATACCAAATGTCTCTGCTGCTTACTTTGATAGAAAAGCTTATAAAGAAGCACAGAGACTTACAAGCTGATGCAGTGTTCTGCAGGATGGGTGATACAGTTAGATGATTTCTAAATTATTTCTTTCCCATCTTATTTTTATAGGTATTGAAAATTTTGTTTGTTTTTTCAGTTGAAACATATGGTCCCCTAAGTTCTTGGGTTTGTACCAATCTGGGTCTCGCCTGTAGCTTTATGCGCAGTGATAATAAGCCTCTTTTTTATGGCAATGGTAGTAAAATATTCCCACCTCAGAATGGTAGCCTTTTACTGCCATTTTGAACAGAACTAGGTTACTAATGAGAGGGAGGAGATGGGATGTGGTCATTGCATCTGTCAGCTCAGAAACTAATAAAAAAACCCAGAAGTGCATCCAGTGAAAACCCAGTATCTCTACATCTTCACAAATGTGAAGTAGTGTAGTTCCACTTAACAGATGTGGACTATTTTTGATTCACAGTCTGTCACCTATATTTTTGTTAGCTCTGTCCAAAAATTTGTGGGACAAACCAGATGTATTTCTGTCTAGTGTTTCTGAGGCAGAAATACATACTCTTATATTGTGGGTTTGTCAAGTTTTGCAGACCAATGGGTTCAACCTATATTACTTCGAAGTACTGCTGGTTTATTTGTTGTAGGTCCTGAAATTCCATAAATATGTAAGGAATCTTCAGATTTTATCGAGATATTTGCATGGGGAAAAGGGGATCATGGGAGATTGTGCATGGTAGCCCTGACCTTGAAGCATAAAAGTGTTTGGTTGTCAGTTTTGGAGCTATTTCTCTAGATATTCACGCTCTCTTCTGCATATATCTTGTAGAATTGCAAATATCTCAATGGAAATTGCAGTGAAGTTTGAAGAAATGCATCTAGGCAGAGCTAGAGCTCATCTTGTGGAGCAATGCAGATGTCCTACGGGTTATGCTGGATTGTCCTGTCAGGTACAGAATCCTTTTTGTGTGTCTAATAGTGAGATAATAAAAAAAGTTACTTAAATGGCTTTTAGAATTGTTTGTAACTGGATCATATATTTTATATTTTACTCCCCTTACAAATAGAGCTGTGCTCCAGGATACTACAGGAGAAAGCATACAGAACTCAGTGTCAAAGAGCCTCACGCTCTGATAGCACCTTGTGTGCCCTGTCAGTGCAACAACCACAGTGAAACCTGCGATCCTGAAACTGGAAAGTGCTTGGTATGTACAATTCATACATTTTTCTAATGGTTTCACCTGAGCATACCGTGGCAGTAACCTATGGAAGGAGTTTCTGGGAGAAGTATATGGCTGTACTATTTGGATAGCAACTCTGAAAAATGGAAAAATCTGAGTAGTATTTCCCTCAGGGTCCATTCAATAAATTATCAAGCTTTTTAGGAACTAACATCTTCCACACCATTAACATTAATTTTTTTATTTTTAATTTTACTTTAAAAACAACTCATGTATCAGTTCAGTTTATCTGTTTTTCTTTGAGACTTTTTGTGCTTCTGTCCTTGTTCTGGCCAAGGTCTGCTTAGTCACACAAAAGAGAAGTAAAGGAATCAGTAAGCCATACCACACCACAGACCAGGTCAAAGACAAATTCTGTTTCTCTCAGGAAGAGAATCCTCTGGACAGCTTTAAATGAGGCTTTTTTTCACTCCTAGAGACTGAAGTAATATAAAATTATGCCTCAGATAAGTTAATTTTATTACTTCTCTCATTTTATCCCAAAGGTTGCAAAGAGGGGCCACATCTGACTAACACGCTGCTTCTCTCTTGCGGGCTGACAGCCCTGTGGACACCAAATTCTTAGCTAACCAAATAGGGCACATTAAGTCTGTTCTCTGGTATGGTTCAGTGTTCTTTCCTAAAGGTTTTTACATTTTCTTTGTTTTTCCAGTGGTGAGTTGGTCACCAAAGTCAACTTCTGCTGAATTCACTCTTGAAGACAGTTTTTAAGATGAGTTTCTTTAGTCCTTCAGGCTTTTGTAAACCATTCTTTTGCTTTCAGGTTTGTCCTGAAGTATGTATCTCATTAGTAAGATCGATCTATGGTTCTCATTTGTACAAGACCAAAACGTATAGATCTTTCACACCAGTGAATGCTTGTCATTCTCCCTCTCAGCTTCTTGTCGCAGGGGTGGCAAGTCACCTACGTGTTAAGATTACTACTTAAACATTTTCAGCTGAGTAGTGTAAGCAAAAGAGATGGTTTTCACCTGTATAATAGGAGGCTGCATTGCTGTCACTTACTGTCTTCAACTAACCTCTAAAATATACACACTCTCAAGAATATGAATCAAAATAAAAGGAAAAAGAAAAAATGGGAAAAAAAAGGGAAAAATTGATTTTTATTCACTTAGGGGGACTAGTCAAATTATGTTTATAGTACCAATTTAGTGTTTTAATGTTAGTATCACTGTCTGATCAGTCCTGTTGACAAATTAAATACAGTGTCTGTGGATGGTCCTTGGTTTATAGCGTTCAGAGGTATCTGCTGAAACATTGAAACATATTTTTCATACAGCTATCCTGTTTAATTTTTCCATCAGTTACTTCTTTCTTCTTTTTTTTGTTTTTGTTTTGAAGGCTTTTTGCTTTGTACTGTGATTCCCTGGCCTGAATTGGACTAATAGAAGTAGAAATATAGAAACCTTAATGGAAATTTAGAACAGAAATTAGGGCAGCCTGCCTGAGGGGGCACTCACATAAGAGAAAATATACTGGCATTTTGTTTATTTTTGCATAAAAGGTTTCTCAACTCACAGAATGCTGACCAATGGGTAGTGACATTTAGAGATGATTGTTGAAAACTGTATGCATGTATTGATTGGGGGGAAGATAAAGTTCCTCTTGTTTGTTGTTGTTTTAAACTGAATTCCTTTTTTTGTGTCAGAACTGCAGAGATAACACAGTTGGTGATTACTGCAGTGCTTGTGCCCCAGGCTACTATGGGAAAGTAATTGGATCTGTCGACGACTGCTCTCTTTGTGCCTGTCCCAGAGCCAACCCTGTTAGGTAACCAGAACTTACTAAATTCAATGCACATTTTAGCATTCAGGATTTCTTGTGCTGTATGCCCCACCTTCTACTCCCCCCACACGATGACAGCAGGAGTTATTTATCATTACATGTCCTTGTTTTTTGGATATTTGAAAGCTACCTATTTTAGTAAATGAAGCTTACATTCTGAGTTGTTCACAGCTAGTAGTAACTCTGTGAGGTTTTAAAATAAAATGATTAACTGATAGATTTTTCTCTAAGAGTAGATCATCCACATAGAATGTTTTATAGATAATGGAGTTAGTTGCTCTGACATGATTTAATTTCAAATGTGGGTCTCTTTCTTCATTTGAAAAATAATGCTTTTGTATGTACAAAGATTCGGGCCAGCTCCAGTCAATGCAGGAACTTTTCATGAGATCAATCCTAGGAGAAGAACAAGTACCCTTTTGTTTGAAATTTGTACTTCTATTTGTTTGGTAGAGGAACAGTTAACTTCATGTTTTGAAAATCAAAATGCTGTGCAGGCTGTTTTTTCTCCAGAAGCTTGAAAAGCATATTTGTTTTTTGCTTTGGGATAACTGAATAAGAGTCTAGCAACTCATTGTCATCAACTGACATTCTCATGCAAGTCTCAGTTAGATATATACTATAGCCGTATCATACAGCATCCATTTTTCTTTGTCCTATGTTTTAAAAGGAAGGCCATAAGGTACTTTAACATGTTATACAGTAATGGAGTCGCATTGAGAAAGCAAACTTTTTATGAAACAAATAATTTAAAGTGCAAGATCTAGAGCACTGCATCAGATTGAACAGAGGATGCTGTTGCTCGCAATATTTAACCTGTGGCTGAAGATGTTCTCTGTCTTTGTATGGTCTTCTGTTTATGTGCTAGCAGGTATTTGTTTATCCTTCCTCCAGTTTTAGTCCCACTTGTGTACTGAAAGGTGCTCAGGATTATCACTGTGATGCCTGTCTCCCAGGGTACGAAGGACAGTACTGTCAAAGGTGAGTTACACATGGTGACTCCATTTATCCCCAATTCCCAAGGACAGTTTGATTAATATGGGCCATATTTGCACTCTGAATAGATGATTCAGTGTTCATAAATAAATATAAGAATGAGTGCTCAAGGACTTAGGGTGATTTGTTAGTTACTGTTAAGAAGCCATTAATTAAAAACCTAGCAGTGATTCTCAAAGATAAGTATAACATCTAATTTCATGATGAATATCCCCTGATGTTCAGTGTCACATTCCTCCCTGCATAGGTGCTCCCTTGGCTATTATGGTGACCCTCAGCTTCCTGGTGGCAGCTGCCATCCATGTCGATGCAATCCAAGTGGCTCTGTTCATGTTAATTGTGATCGTGCAACTGGCCAGTGCCTCTGTAAACAAGGTGTGACAGGACAGCTCTGTGAGGAGTGTGAACCAAGACATCTTCTTGTGGAAGACGAGTGTCTTTGTAGGTGGTTTTTAAATTGTTTTTAGTTGTGCCTTATTCTTTATATGAAAGGAAAGAAATTTTAACAAGTTCGTATTTCTGTAAAACAGAGGAGGTTGGACTAGATAATCTCCAGAGGTCCCTTCCAACCTCAACCATTCTGTGAACACAGAGGAAAATACAGTACAGATATAACATCAGACAAGCAGTTAATCCTTAAAATGGTTTATTTAGTGTTACAGACAAGTTTAAGGAAAGATAATTTTAGTACTTTTTTGCTGTCTGTAGCATACCTTTATTTCTTTGAAAATGCTGAATTCCTATGTTATTAACCCTTTGGATATGAGGTTGCTGTAATAATACTTTTGGAGTTATCCAGAAATGTAGGCATTCTCCACCAATAATTAGTCATATTCCACCAATAATTAGTCATGTACTTCCTTATGAGAGGGTGGATAGGAGAAAGACACAGCAAGTACAATAAATCTGCTTTTACAATGAAGTGGGATTTAGGACTCAGATTTGGCTTTGTATAAGGTAAAAAAAAAACAACCCAAGGAATAAATGCTATTACACCACTACAATCTTGAGTTTTCTGGTTTCCTAACCTGTTTGGGTGAGTGTCAGTGGCATCACCCTGGATTTGTAGCGGTACAGCTAAACAGGCTTGATAAGCTTATAATAAAGCAAGTAGCTCAATAGCCAGCAGGATCCATAAGGCTTTTGAATGTGTGCTACCCAAAGGAGAGTATGTTTGGAATAGGTCCACTCTTGGGGCAGAAAGTCAAGGCAATATTACAAACCTGTATACTCAAAATTACTCTATTTAATCACTCTTAACTCAAAAGGTGAAGGCACATACTGTGTAAATCAAAATAAATTTCAGTATTGGTGGCTTCTTTTTGATACTAATACTGCTTCCTCCTCTTAACATGGTTTATTTAGCTTGTGATGACAACTGCACAGGAGTTTTGTTAAACAGTTTGGATAATCTCAACAAGGCCATACTTTCAATGAACCTCACTGGTATTGCCCGTGCACCCTATGGGATATTGTCAGAGTTGGAGAATGCAACAAAACAGCTGAAGGTAAAATGAAAAAATAGTAGAAATACTTAGCACATCTTTGAAGCAAAACTTGCAGCCACTCACGTGTGCCAGTAATTTACAGAAGCTTGCCTGAAGTTCATGGCTTGAATGTGCGTATGTCTAAGTGATACCAGATTAAGACCATTACATTTGGTATAGAACTCTACCTTAAGTTATTTAGCTGCCTGTATTACTTTCTTTTCATTTGTTGTACTAGCATTTAAAATAATGAATTAATATATTTTTCAATCAGCACTGTGATTATTGAATGTGCTATATGTACACACTTCATGGGTATTATGTGCATCCCTAAGTCTGCCCAGACCTACTGAAAGCAAGGGGAATAATTTTCAGCAGTGAAATAGAAACATCAGGCTAGGTCTTTTCACTTTTTGGTCCCTTTCCTGAAGAGCTGCCAAGGCATATATCTCAAGGCTGGTTTTGCTAGAATCCTCAGGAGGAAGGGGTCTGGCAGACTACATCTCCATTAGCCAGGGTGCCTGGGATGCAGCAGTTTTTACTTTCCTTTTGGTTATGTGCCAGTCCAGGTGCCCTACTCTGTCCTCCATCTCAGGACATAAAGGCCAGGTAGAATGTTTCAGTGTTGGACACTTTCAGGCTGCTTGTGGCAAACTTTCCTTCCAGCTCCTCTCACCCTTAAACGGAGCATGAAATACCACATTTTGTGGTTGTAGAGGGTCATTTACTGAGGATTAAGTTCATGTGGTCTCTGCACAAAGCCAGAGATAAAGAGAATCCTCCCTGCTTCGTGACCACTTAAATATGCACTTTTATTGATAAGAGTCTGCTCAGCAATAAATCAAGCAAGACAAGCTCTAAGGCAGAAACAAAGCTATCTTCTTTGTATTCCAACATATCACAACAAAATCAAAATAATGTGAGCCATCTTTTGCTGCTGGATTTGGCAAATTAAGAGTTTGAATTAAAATTTCTTCTATTGAAGATGTAAGGCAGACTTAATTCCAATCAATGTACTTCAAAATGTTAATAATTACAATATTTGAAGGCAAACTTGATTAAATTACATGTTTATGCTTCATCAGAGACACTCTTATCCTTTAGTTTTAGTTGGTAACATTTTAGTTATAAAGCTTCAGTTATGCTTCCCTTTCTTTATGTCACAAGACATACTGAATTATTGCAATACTTTAAGGATGCAATTGACTTGCTTTCTGTAATTGTTTTGTGTTTATTTAGGAGCATCATCTTCTGGGACTATAAACATTATTCAATATGTAGCTTTTATTTAGCACTTTAATTACAAACCAAAGTCAAATCTTATTTAAGTTTCTTCTTTAGTACATACATTTTTCCAATATTGAATCAAAGCCAGTTGTCACTCTCTTGAAAGTGGGACGCTAAAAGTGATACAAAGCCGCTTGTGACTATGATGTCAGTTCTGTTTATGTTAGTCCACAATGTTCTTTATACAATTTAATCTTGTGGATTAGTTAGTAGTCTTGTAATTTTTCTCCGTTTGGAAACAGGTATTCCCCTCTTTCTGGCTAATCAAAGATTACCTTCCCTTTCGCCTTGTACCAAAGTAACTGTAGCCAGCAGCTAAAAAATCCTCAAGTTTATTTGTGTGAATTACAAATCTCACCTGAGGGGCTGTGTCTTTGCCTCATGCTGGTCACTCAGGAAGTTTCCTCTTTTTCTCTGCATTAGGTGTGGGTCTTCCAATAATGAGAAAGTTATCAAATTGTGCCATCTGCTTCTTGTTGCTTCTGCATATTCAGTCCATCTGAGGACATCAACAGTTTTGTTTTTCTAGTTAAAGCCTCCTGGTTTACTCCTCCTGACATACCTAGACATACTTGCCATCCCATTTTGGGTTTTTGAACTAGGCTTTTAAAGAAACTCTGCTGTGCTTCATCCCAAGAGGCTCAAGAGCTTCAGCTTCTGTTTCTCTTTCACTTGTTCTTTCCTCATCCTGAGGAAAAGACTTTGAAATTTCCATTTGACACAAGGCCGTTGGATAGCCCTGTGTGTAACGTTTTAAAGTTGGGCAGAATGATACTTATTATGGTGTTTACAATGGTTGGCTCTGAAATACCTGAAATCTAAAAATAACCTTTCCCAGACTTTGTAAGGCATGCCTTAAGTTTCTTTGCATCTTTAGAGAAGTGGTATTCTGTTGCAGGCCTTGACTGTATCAAATGTGATACACTTGGGTACAACGGCCTATTTATTTCCATATAGAACAATTTTGAGGTGACCTTGAAGCCAAATACAGCCTATTATTCTCTCTTACTGGTGAGAGGATCTGCAAGGCTGCTAGTGTTAACTTACTGCGTCTGGAGAGCTAAGATCTGGAACTCCCGAGTGCCATGCACTGGGTTTTGACATGGAAACATAGAGCTCTCTGAGGTCATCCTCACAGATATGCTCTAGATGCAGCAGTTTTGACAAGACCAGCTGCTGATACAGTAGCAGCTGTGGGACTGGATGGAAGGCATTTGATTTGATGGGCCTTGGAACTTCTCAAAGGAGCTTATTGGGGCAGCTCAGACTGTTGAAATTGAGAATCAGGAAAGCAGAAATTATGCTTCCTTCTTATAACTCGATTGAAAGTATGACATGTCTGGATCCTTGTTTTCTTATATAAAGAAATGACTTTGTTAGATGAACTGTATGCGTGTAATTACTTTTTGTCATCTTACGTGCTTTGCAAATCAGTCATTTAAAACATACAAATAATCTAAATAGTGTGCATAGTGATTTTCTTCCTGGAACTTTTCTGGACCGAAACGAAAGTCCTTAAATACAGCGTGTTGTTTCTTCTTGTATCTTACAGGGGTCTATAGTTCCTAGAGAAGATCCAACTTACTCATTAGATACAGCAAAAGAAAGTCTTCTGAGTTTATCAGGAGGAATTGATCAGCTGCATGAAGAGGTAGGTGCTGGCTTCTTTATTTGTAGCCTTTCTGGAGAAATCCTTTGAGATTTCAAAGGTACATTTTCAAATGTACGTTTGAGATTCATAGGTACATTCATAAATGGACCATTTATGGTACATAAATGACAGAGAGCTATTTAGAAACTATTTTAAATCTGTAGAGCTCAATGAAAGACTTCAGTTAATTGGTCTGTGGAATTCTTCTGCAAACTACAGTGTTTCATGATATTGTGAAGGAGATTTACATGGTTTCTGTTAAAGTTCAGAAGCTTTTTGTACTGTGATCATTTAAGACCCTGAAACTGGAGAAAGGGAGATCCTTTCTTCTCACTCGTGTTAACATGTGGAGCTTATTCAATTACGTCATAGCTTGGTATTCACAAAAAAAAAGTCTTTGATACCTATAGTATTATGTTTAAAATTATCTCGGCAGAAGTAAATCTGTGGAAAATCCACATGAAAAGTAGACAACATTTGTATTGCTTAGTCAGTTTTAACACAGGAAAAATTGTAGGTAGAAAACTGACAATAGTACTTCAGCTTTAGATCTCCTTTGCTGACCACATGTACCTATATTTGTCTGACCATGTGTAACCAGGTGCTTTCTCTACTATTGTTATTGCTAAAAGTTATGTATCCAGAAGTGTGATTTTCTTAAGATAGATTATTTGCAGCTAAAAAAATATGCAATATTTACTTTGGTAAAGAAATAGCTTTGGTAGTTATAATCTTATTGATTATGAAAATAATTGATAACACAATTCTTCACTGATATCAGAGGCTGGAACTTTCAATATAATTAAGGCATCTGCAAGCATGGAAACATCAGGGATTTAGGAATTGGCTAGGTCTACCTCATCAAAAAACACTGTTTCCTCCCACAAAGTATTCTCAATATTGTGAAAAGTGTGAAAACCATAGGGAAATGCCACGAATCAATTGGTGTTTTAGGATAACTTTCAAAGATTCTCTCTGATTTTATTCTAGTCATCTAGATTTTTGAAAAAAGCTCGGCAGCTTAACACAATGACTCAGGAAACAAGGAATAAAAGTCAAGAACTGACTGGATTTATTGACACAGTACATACAACCATCAAAGGTATCCTGCTTCTCAGATATTTCCACTTCTTTACAGAATTTAGAAGGGTATTTCCTTTGCAACACTTAAAGAACTATTTACATGGAAAGTGCTGCAGTTTGCACAGGGGTTCACATATACTCTTTTTTTAATGGTGTGACTAAATTGTTTACTCTCCTACGTAGTACTTGCTGAAGTTGCTATGTCACTAAATGAGACACTGGGCCTGGATCTCCCGCTGTCAAATGCTACATCTCAGAGCCTGCAGGATGATATTTCTGCCCTTTTGGATGCCTTGCGCAAGAAAGATTTTGTTCAACAGCATCGTAATGCTACCAGTGTCCTAAAGTAAGCCTGTTCTACTGAAAACATTATTTCACATATGTCTATTCTATGCAATACTGCTTTTTGGAGAGGTATCTGGAGAAACATTATGCCATAATAAGAGACATTGTGATGGATAACTAGCCTAGGTAGAGCTGAATTTGGAGTTACTATTTGAAGATATTTGGGCATCCCATGTGATACTAATGTAGCCAAAGCCTGTTCCTTTGGATGTGATACAATATTCTATTGCAAAAAATGAAAAGACTCACTGGTTTCAGTTTGATTCTGATCTGGCCCTAATACTCATCTCCTTGTTGCTTTTGGCTAGGAAATACCGTAGCACTGTCTCACTCAAGCCCAGGACACACGGCAGTTCTGCTGAAGGACATGCTGATTTATTGTCACTGGAATATGTATCACATAGATTTGCTAATAAAACCAAGGCACTTGTTTCAACATTCTGACCCACTGTTTAGGATTGTATTCCATTGTCTTGATTTGTCCCCAGTTAAAGGCCATTTTAAAATGGCTTTTATATTCATTATTTCTTAGTGCTTATTGACAGACTTGGCAATATAAAAACATTGACTGCTCCAACAGTCAGCAATTTTTTTGTTCCAGCTTCAGAAACACCAAATATTGCCCTAGCCCACCAAAAGCTCTAAGAATGTTGACATTGGCTTCAAGGGACAAAGATTTAGATCAGAGTGGAATATTTCTGAAAATGTGACTTTTCTTTATTAAGTGTTTTGGATTAGGCAGGTTAGAATGTTTATGCTGGTAGCATATCTGATTTTGTACAACAGACTTCTATGCTTGTCCTTGTACTTAATATTAAATTGTATAAAAGCTAAATGGAGTGGAATAGTACCATTTATTCTTATATTTGCATTTGCACTTACAAAAATGTCTAAAAATGCCCTGTTGCATAGTAGCAGAATGTTCTGACTTTCAGCATCAGCTTTTGAGCTGTTATACAAGGCATTTGTAAATTAACTTTTGCAATTATAGGCTTTATTGAAATTTCCGAAAGTTCTCTGATAAGCGTCCTTTGACAAATCGAAGAAGAGAGTTAATAAGATTTATAAGATTGTTTGCTCTGCAGAATTTATCATGCAATGCAGTTGTAAATTCAAAACTGATTTAAATAAGCAGTTGACAGTGCATTTTTCAGGGAGCAGAAGTTACCACATGGCTTACAGTTTACTGAGCTTGTGATGACATACTGTTAAGCAATATTCGTAACTCAGGTCTCCACGCATTTACCATGTTATGTAAAGTTCCCAAATCATGTGAAATATAACCTTTTTACTCTACTCTGAAATAGAAGCCATTACTGTCTGTAAAATACCTTCATTCTTGTAACTTTTTTAAGGCTGTGGCTTCTGAGTGTAAGGACTCGGAATTGTTAGTTTTAAGAATACATGCAAATGCACATCTGCTATTCAATAAGAATGAAGGAATGTGTTTTGCTGTATATAATTGTGAAAAAAACTATGCTTCTTTTGCTTTGGCTAAAGATCGATATGATTTGAAATCCGATTAGAAGGGGCAAACACGTAAAAGTATCATTACAGGAGTTGCAGTGTGCAGCATATGTGCTGGAACAAAGAGAAATGAAGGAACTTTCAGGATCATTTTCAATTCAATTCCTTCAATACTAGAAAATGTTCAAATGGAGATGCAAATATTCCCCAACAGAACAGCTGGAGTGATTAACAACTGACAAATTTGGGGATGTTTGATATCTCCCAGATAATGTCTGTTACTGATTTCAAAAGATAAAGTGCAGAGATTACTCATTTCAGTGTCCATTTTAATAAGGATATTTATTTTTATTTGATATTTAAAATTTTCAGGACTCTTGGGTATATGTCTTTCAGTTCTGGTTACTTGTTTCTTTTCAGTATCAATCCTCATAATTGATGTTTTGATCCTACATTGATAATATGAATCTCTACAATTAAGACATAGAGCAGTCCCAGAGGGATGTTTCACAGAGGTTTTGATGTGGGAGATGTCCCAATTAAGTCTAAGCAAACGTGATTTATCCTAGCCCCTTTCCCCTCTGGTAACCACATACAAAGTTTATGAACTGTATTCCTGCTCTCTCCCCCAGGCAGTCATCTTTTTGTGTGGTAAGATGAGTAACTAAGCTAACATGTATGTATGTTATTAGGGAAAAAACCTGAAGACTTTTGTAAGAAGATGCATTTAAATTAATTTCACGTGACCCCAATTTCTCCTCAAGAAATCCAGGCCCAAGTTTCTCCTTTTGCCATTTATTTATTTTTCTGATTCCTCTTTTTGTCAGAGCTGCAGAAAATTTGTTGATCCGGGTTCAGAAAGAATATCTTAAACCTCAGCAGGAGCTCACTGAACTGAAAAAGGATGCAAGCCAGCTCTTATCAAAGCACAACAGCAGACTGCAAGATGCCCAGGACCTGGTGAATAAGGCGCTTGCTAACATCAATGAGACCAATCGCTTGTTTCCTCTTATCTCTAGCAACCTGGCAGAGTTAAATGTAAGACTGGACAATCCGTGTTGTTGCATAAGAAATACCAAATATGAAAGTGTGTTTAAAAGCTGCTTTTTAGACTTTATTATGTTTGTGCATGTTTAAACCTGTTAATATGTGCAATACCTTAAAAAATCAAAGGAAACCAGACCCCTCTTTGAAAAACAAAAACTGTTTATGTAATATGTGAACTCATCTCTACTAGCTGACTTTACAGACTACTATAAAACACTTGATTTATGCTGTAGGACAAAAAGCTAAACATAAGGGAAAGTGAAGAAGTCTCGACCGTGCTCATTAAAGAAGGGAAGGCACTAGTGAACGTTGCTGCTGCTCTTGCCCAAGATGTAAAGAACTCTACATCTGTAAGTTCTTAGGTTTTAACATCCTCTTTGATACTATCAGGTGTATTTTGCTATTGAAAAAATAGAGGAAACCATTTTATTGTGCAGAACCTGGAGGGCCACCAGGATGGGTTGGTCCTATGGAGCACCAAACTGCGACACCACGTGGATGAACTGGTGATGCAGATGTCTGTGAGAGGAGTGCTTGACCTGGTATACAGAGCCGAGGACCATGCTGCCCAGTTCCAAAGGCTTGCGGATGCACTAGAGAGGTAGGAAACTTGACAAATATGAAATATGGAGAGATGTACGGTAGTATCTATCAAATTTATTTTAATCAGGTAGTAGCTTAATCCACTAAAGGAGTTCCCTGCCCATGGCAGGGGAGTTGGACTAGGTGATCTTTAAAGGTTCCTTCTAACCCAGACCATTCTATGATTCTATGTTCAGTTTTTATTCCCCATTTCAAGTGCTTTTTACTCTTAATGCAGTGTACCTTTATTAAATGATACAGACGGGGTTGATTAGTCTTGCATTTCACGTGGCTGGCTTAAGCAGTAACTGGTGTTACTAGTTCAGAGCAGATACGTGTGTTTAAAGTTTAAATCACATCAGATTGGAAAATTTGCACGTATCTTAAGTGTGAGAACAGAAAATTTTGCTCTGGGTAACACTGAGCAACTATGCTGACTTCACTGCAGCCAGATAAATTCAGTAAAGCAAAATTTAATACAGAATAGCTTTCAGAAGTTTATAATTTCCTCATAGGCTCTGTATTTCTCTACTTTGCCTTTGAGCTCCAGCTAGGAACCAGTTCTGTTTAGGCAATGTAAATTTTTCGCTCTTCATGTGAAATGTGACTTAATTGGCTTTATAAATTGAAAAATTGACCATAACCAAAAAGGAATAATATAGAAAAAAATAGATTAAAACCTTCTTGGAACTGTTTTTTTTTTAGTTCAAAACAATGAACAGTAAAGCCCCTTATGCAACACAGGGCAAAGTGTGCTCATTTTTTTCAAAGTGCATCATCTATTCTAGAAAGATGTGCATGCTGTAACTGAAGACGTGGAATTTAGTGCTTGATTAAGATACTCATGAAAAGATAATTACTTGTTAATTTTCTATTTAGTGGCCTCTCTAAAGTACGAAATGTGACTCTGAACACAACTGCTGCTGTCTATACCCACTCCAGTGTTAAAAGTGTGATTGAAAAAACAGAAAGTTTGGCAGATGATGCATCTAGAGTTATGAATGGCCCCTTGGATTTAGTAAGTATCAATAATAGTATTTTAAGTAATGTCTTTCCCTTTCTCATTTTGGAATATTTTTTCTAATTGTTTTTGCACTTGCTGAAATTTGAGTTGTCTTGATGGAGGGATGTATGTCAGCCTGACCTACCAACTGGTATATACTATATCTTGAATCTCTACTCCCAAGGCAGCAGTAACGGTACCAGATTTCATCTTCTGTTTATCTTGCTTTTCTCTCTGCCACAGTACCATCTGCCTCTTTTTTTGGTTTTTTGTGGGTTTTTTTTTTAGTGTCTAATGCATGGTTAGCTGGACTGTACTTGTTTCTGTGAGTGTGTTTGTATCAGTAATCTGACAAGCATTCCTGTAGAACTTAAGTTCCCAAACCTTTGGTGCTCCCTTCCACTTTTTCCACCATCTCCCTATTTGACCTGTCCCTCTTCCATTTCTATCTAGATATTCCCTACCATGACTATTTTGCTTAGTCCAGGACTTTTCATAACCACATGTATGTTTGTGTGTCAACTGACATCCCTCTGCCTTCCAAGATTATCAGGTTGTTATTGAAACAGTAGATTAAAAAGACCTGAGCAGTTACCAGTCTGACCTTATTACTTTCATATTATTCTATTTCCTCCCCTTTTATCTCTTTCTGCTTTTCATGATTGTAAACCCAAGGGAGGAATGGATGATGTTTTACAGGTGCCATGCACATGACTGGAGAAACAAATATGTGACTGTATTTACATGATAGTGATCAAAACAGTTGGCATTGTTTTCTGAGCTTCTGTGTTTTAGAGCACTCTGCCTTATTAAAGCTTTGTACAGTATAAATCCTTCAAGGTACTTTTGCGGATTTTCCAGTTGGAGAGATGGATTAAAAGAACACTTTAAAGACTGTGCTAGGATTTTTGACCTAAGCCTGGAATAAGAATTCCTGATGTTCCAAATGGTAACACTAAATCAGTAGCAGTGTTCAGACCAGAATTTGGTAGGGTTTTTTTCAAAGTTTTCTCTTTTTATTAACTCACAAAGAGATTCAATGTCACATTCTTGGAAAAATGGTTACTTTTTTTTTTAATTGATGCTTAAGAAGGTAATAAATTGAATATCTCATAAATAATGAGACTGTTCAGTAACCTGAAGTAGACGTCTGCAGATACTTTCATGTTTTCAGTTGATTTTTTGTTTTCATATGTGGCAACTGATGTCTGTGTTTTTCAGCCAGAAGAGTCTCTCAGTCTTCTTGGAAAAGAAACTCTACTGCTTAGCTCCAAATTTCAGAATGAAGCTAAAAATCTGAATAAAAAAAGTGATGGTCAGTTCTTTAGAGGTCACATTTCTGCCTCCTGTTTTGTTGGGTTTTTTAATGTGCTTTTTTTTGGGGTGTGTTTTTGGTTTTGTAAAATGAGCATAAGCTAAGGTAAAAGACTGCATATGACTATATACACATTTTTATACAATTATGATTAATGTATTATGGAGTCATGTATTATTTTAATTTTTTATGTAAGAATACAATTTTTCTCTGTAAACATGTAAAAAATTGGCCTTCACATTTACCTCCAAACAATGCTTTCTTTAAATGGCTGTTTTTCCAAATGTTATGAATTAAATCATTAGAGATTGTGCAGTAGATGAAGAACAAACATAATTCAGTTGATTTTTTGTTAATCCAATTTCATCTAATAAATCATGGATTACACGAGTATGTAGGATGATATATTTAAATCGTAATCATTTTTACTTGTTCTTTCTACACAGCTGAAATACAGAAACAAGCTGAACTTTTTTTTGTCTGTACAAAGTGCCTTTTGACTGAGAGTCCCTCTATAAATTCCAAAATCACTTAGGGTTTTTTTTTTGTTACTCCAAAGAGGCAGCAAAGCATTGGAGTCTGCACTATGGAAGTTCAAAAAAGCATTTTGAACACAGACTTTGTGTGGGAGCAGAGGCTGGCCCTACGGGAAATTTTGGATGAAATTGGACAGAATGTGAATGTCTCACAGAGATAAATTGTAACTGTAAAATAGTTTTTGCTTTTAAAACCAATGGCTTTACAAATATGTATGCATTTTATGTAATTCAGATGGACAGAATACATACCCTTTTTGTTCCTTCTGTTTTAGTGAGAGGATTCTGCAGACAGATCACAAATAAATAAAAGAAAAATGCTTCTTTGAATGGCTTCTGTCAGATATAACAAAAAGTGAAGAGCATCATAAAAATTGTTCACAATTGTGAAATCATTTTAATTTGTAATATTTTCCTGACTAAGTTTCTACCAATTCTGTCTGATGGAATTGGACAAAAAGCATAACTTCGAATGGAACAATGCCTAAAGGAGCTTATCCGTGCATACTTCATTCATTTTGCATTCCTGTTTGTAAAATGCTCTTTCTGTTGAAAAAACGAAAAAAAGTTCCATTAAATGAGTGAATACTTGTTATCCCTAAACATAGGGTTTGTGTGGGTTGTATGATATTTGTTCATGCATAGAAAAATCATACTTATTTCTTCCAACAGGCCTTTTATTTGGATTGAGTGCATTGAACAAAAAGGTAGAAAAGATTCAGAAAAGTACTAATAAAATTGTCAACCAGCTTAATGATTCCCTGTTGACACTAAGAGCATTGCCTAATGGTAAGTGAAATTTATATTGACATTTTCCTTATTACAGAACCATCTAGTACAATACTAATAAAATCCTGTTCACTTTCTGATTGCAGAGATCTAGCAATAAACTATACTGGAGACTCCTTTGGCCTCCTGCCTTACAAGGAATATTTTCCATTCTTTTAGTAAACCTATGAAACATACATAGCTGTGTTGTTATATAAGGTCTGTAGTCTTATTCCCATTTCACACTGCTGTAAATCAGGAGGGGCTCTGAAAGCAGTATAATTACACTGATGAGAAGAGAGTGAATTTCTAGAATATTTAATCCCACATGGACAGAAGCTTACTCATAGAACTGTGAGGTTTTGCTTTCTTTTGATAGCTTCTTTCAAAATTGGATATACTGCGCTGTGAATCTTATAATCTACATTTAAATGTTTTCTTGTTGTAAGCGTGGATTTCATTTAACTGCTTAAAATGTTCTTTCTGAGCTTTTCCAAAAGAAAAAAAAATTCTTTTTAAAAAAATATTATTATTTTGGAAAAAGACAAGACATGGAGTTCATGGAAATTGATAGAGAAAATGTCTTTGAAGTTGTGAAGAGGGCCTGAAATGCTTTGCCAAACTTAATAATGCCAAGTTATGCAAACTTAATAATGCCAAACTTAATAATAAGGTAGAGAAACACTCATAAGGGCCTCCGGCTTGGGTTGTTGAGTTGTACTGTATGTCCAGATCAGAATGCTAAGTCCGAAGCTTTGAAATACATAGCTATTTTACAATTCAGGCCCTTAACTCATTCTAAAGGGTGATATCAGTGATAAAGTTACAATGGATATTAATTGCAGGATGCTGTCTGATGTAGAGCTACACATTGAATGCATTAATTTCTTGAAGTTTTGTCTTTCTTGTTTTGTTTTGGTGTTGTTTGTTTTTTGGTTTTTTTTTTTTGTCTGGGCAGAGATTCATGGTGTTGTTGCACTCTGTATAGGGTACTGGTTGTGAAGAAGGATCCCTGCAAACCTAAATCAGGCCTTTTGTGCCAGCTGCAGCATCTTCCCACTATTTTGGGCACAGGGAGCGTAAGGGGCAGGTTGAGATCTGGAATGATGTGCTCACTATATAAGTGATTGTAGCACAAAGGGTGCAGTAGACCTTCTGCCTCACCAGCTTTCTGTAGGATTACAGAATCACAGAGTGGCCTGGGGTTGGAAGGGACCTCTGGAGATCATCTAGTCCAACCCCCTGCCAGAGCAGGGCCACCTAGAGCAGGTTGCACAGGTGAAAAATGTAACATTCAAAACATAAGTCTCAGACTAGTTACTCTGGGTGGCAACACTCATTTAGGGAACTTAAAACACTATGAGCCTTATGTATTCATATAATCTTCTTGCTGGGATAGGCAGAATCAAGTTCTCCATCACTGCATTCTGTGTCTGTTGTATTCAGAGCTGGTCATGAAAAATATAATATTTTTCCTAGAATTCAAAACTTGGATTAATCAAGTCTTTTGATCAAAAGATGTGAAAATCTAAACTGATGAGTCCTAATTAAAATTCCTGCAAATTCTATTTCTTATTTATGTGTATAATATATTTTATTATTATATACCTCTATGCATGTGTGTGTGTGTGTGTGCATGAGTAAACATAACTTCATCTATATATCCGTATACATATTGTATCGCCAGCTTGGGAACATTTACCATTTTTTTAAGTTGAGGGCCATAGCGAGGACAATGACTGGACAAGAGGTGTTGCACCAGCCTCCTGACACTCCAGTTTTACAGAAGGTAAACTTCCCACTCAGTAAGCCATGGCACGTTCAACAGTTAAGCAAAGTTAGGTCATAGTAGGTCTTGGTTTGGAGTTCCCCTCACAGACTGAAGAACACAAACAAAAAAAATGTAACTCTTACTATGAAAGGAATGTAACTGACAGCATTTCTAGTGTTTTGTCCATGTTTGTACGTGTGTTGTTATGAAGCCAGGCATTTATTACTCCCAAGTAGGTATGAAAGCTGTCATTTGTTCTTAATCTGGGAACTGTGTTTCAGATACAAGGAAATACATGCTTGAGGTGAAAGAGCTGTCTGTGTCTGCAAACACCAGTACTGTGGTAGGTTTAAGTCACTTTGAGGATTTCAGTCAAAAGCTGCTAAATACTACTTCTGCATTGTCCCGAGTTAATGACACATTGAGGAAAACTAGTGAACTTATAACTGATTCATCAAAAGCTGGTAAGTTTGCTGCTTCATTGCTCTTTAGAAATGTCACTGCTTGCAGATGCAGTACTAATATTCAATTTTAATAGGCATTAAATATGAGTCTGATAGACTGAAAGTTTCTTCCTAATTCAATAAAAATGTGCTAACTTTTTAAAAGACCTCTAGAGGAGCCACATGGGATACCCATAAGTATGCATGTTCCTTACTGATATTTAAAATTGCTGAAAACAAAATGATCAGAAACAGGACACCTTGGCTAAGTATTTTAGCAATGAACAGAAGATTTCTCTTTGAACCTGTGTCAACATTTCATTTATGTTTTGTCAGCAATCACAGCTGAAAAACAAGTTAAAGAAGTTGAAGCACAAGCAAGTCTCTTATTGGATCGGCTGAAACCTTTGAAAATGCTAGAGGAGAACCTGAACAGAAACCTGTCTGAAATTAAAGAGCTCATCAGCCAGGCCCGCAAGCAGGCAGCATCAGTAAGTTCCATCATCCCAGACTTAACTGTCCTTGCTTTCACTTTTAGCAGGGAAGTTCTTTAAGAGCCTAAAATTATTTATTGTCAAAGTACCTGGTTGTTCCAGGGTCTCACTGAAGTCCAAGAGCACTGACTGATGCTGAAAACATACCAGAAGGGCTGTTGGTACATTTTATAATTTTAGCTTCAAGTTTTTTATTGCATTTGTGAGTTTGTCAGAATAGCAAGGCAATAATTTATTTACTATTTCCTTTTGTTTCCTAGAAAAATAATGAAATACGGTTTGTTAGAAAGCAATCACAGAGATACTGTGGTGAGAAAGAGACAAGTGAAGGAATGGCGCTGCCCTTTTTAGGACAAGATGTTAATTTCTAAGCTTATTTTAGAGATTGATGTGGGGTGCCTCCATATCACATCAAGTATCATTACAAATCTTTTAACAAGAGTGTTGATTCTATCAATAAATTTGCCATCTGTGCCCTGCCATGTCTGTATGTTCTTCTTTGCAAGAAGCTATGATGCATCCAGAATACTTTAAGACAAATAATATACTTGGTTTTAAATCTCTACTCCCCCCTTAAATACAACAAAAGTGAATCAACTGTACCATGGGCCTCATTAAACCGTGATGGGAATACGAAAATGGCTTTACACTCAGTAATTTTTGGCATGCCTTTGGGTTTAGTAAGTGTATGTTATTGTAAAATTTAGGGAGGTTTTGTTTTAAAAAATAAAAGGCTTTCAGTTCTTTCTGCAAATCTCTTTAATTATATGGTTATTGCTTCCCTGTCACAGTCTACTGAAGCTTAATGAATCCACTGCAGAAAAGAGGGAGTAATAATCTGAAGTGTCATAAACCACAAAGGTTCCTGGCAGAGTGAAAAGAAGTGTTAGCAAAATCTCCTTTTCCAATTTTGAGAGTTTGTTCTGGTATTTTGTAAACTTTTATTAGAAGAGAGAAAGTTTATGTATCTATTCCCATACACATATGCCCATGTGTGCTTCATGTATTTAGTTGTTACAGGCATATTCAATGAGGTTAAGTTAAGGCTTTTCTGTTGTTAAAATGATTTTGTGTCAATACACTACCAAGGTCCTTGGAGTTTGGCTGCATTTAGCTTGAGTTGATGTCCCATCAGTATATTAGGCAGTGTTCAAAGGAGTTAGTGGTATGACAACAGGAATATAGATTTCTCTATTTAATCTTAAAAAAGTTTAACTTGTAATATATTCACAAATGTGTTTTTGGAATAATCATGCAAACTGTTGTAAAACTTTGAAATAACCTTAATTATTGCAGACTGCCTTATAAATTTTTCAAAAAAATTTTCTCTTAACATAAATTAGAAATGATGTTTCCTCTTTTTTTTCCCCAAAGGTTTTGAATTTCTGTATCTTTATTTTCTGATATTATTGATTATTACAATGGCTTTTACTGACAGATGGGCTTCTGACCCAAGATTTATTGTTATTTTATGAGATGTTTGAATAGTTTGATTTACTGGCTTCAAATCTCTTAACTGAATGAGTGAATTATGACAGAGTTTGTTCTATTTGTGAGTCTCTTTGTCAGGTGATACCTAGGAGACTGCTAAGATCTAACCCAGGTAGCAATACTTAGGTTGCATGAAAGTATCTCAGCAAACGGCTTACATTTGTTGGTCAGAAGCTAAGTACCTATTCCAGAAATATGTGCTGTGAACACTGAGACTTGTTTAGATGCCATTTCCTCCTTTCCTCCTCCAGATTAAAGTTGCAGTATCAGCAGACAGAGATTGCACTCGTGCCTACAAACCCCAAATTTCATCTACGAATTACAACACCTTGACACTCAATGTGAAGACTGCTGAACCAGATAACCTCCTTTTCTACCTGGGTAGCAATGGAAAGGTAAGTTTCTGGTGTACGTTTACTGAAGATGTCAAATGTTTTAGATGACCATATATAAGTTTTTTCCTACTTGACTTCAAACTAAGTAGCCACGCGAGGGAGGCGCCTTGCAGACAAATGTGTTCACTAGGGGTGGAAATATTTTTGTGCCTTAGATGATTCCAGAGATTCTCACAGGTAGAGAATAAAAGCACCTGATTCTGTAACATTGCCTCTTGACCATGTCATGAAACTTCACCTTGCTTTTCCCAAGCTGTGCATTATCCTCATGGAGTTTAACGCTCTATGGGATGCTTTCATATAGCATGATGGAGTATATCAAATGATTTGCCTGGTATCACAGAGAAATTACTTGCATTTGTCCCTCATGAGCATGGTGCATCCACCCTCTTGAAAAAGAGCATGATGGCTCACTGTCACATTGCCCTCCTTGTCCTTCTCCGTGTAATCCTAATAAATGCTCAGCTATTAGCTCCTTGTGGCATGCTATCATGTGAAAGTACATTTTCACCAACTGGTAGATCACTTCACATACACTCAGAAGTGCATATTTCTATATGCACTATATAGATATATAAAAACATGATATTTTTATTTATCTATAAAGAAAACATTCACCTACCTGTATATAAGCTGAGTTTTTTGGTTTCATTAAAAGTAAAAATGAGTAAAAACTTACTGGGGCCAATTTTGCTAGAAGTCATCTCCTGTAATATGGGATGTAGGGACATGAATCTGGAAAGACTTTCTCAGTGTTACGTGTTAAATACACAAAACAGAAAGTGTGTGTTTGGTGCTATGTGTTAGAATAAGCCCTGCTGTTTTTTAGACAGACTTCCTTGCGGTGGAGATGCGCCGTGGTAAGGTAGCTCTTCTTTGGGATTTGGGCTCTGGATCAACAAGAGTGGAATACCCTGATTTTCAAATTGACAACAACAAATGGCACAGAATACATGCAACCAGGTAATTAAAATAAGAATGGCATAAATGTTTGTTAGGAAAATTGATTTTATTTTTTTAATTGAGATGGCTGTGGAAATGTCCAACTACTTAGTGAGGGAACTTGGTGTAAACAACACAAACCATCTTCTGAGGTTTTCCAGTGACGAGATTTTTCTTGTCCTTGGAAAGAGAAGCCAGCAGCATGTGTTGATTAAGCCTGGTGATTTCCAAAACTATTTGTTAGTATTTGTACTTGGCAGGTTTGGAAAAACAGGTACACTCAGCATAGAGGAAATGAACTCCAATCAGAAGCCTTCATCTAAATCTGCAACCTCTCCGGGGACAGCCAGCATACTGGATGTTAACAAATCAACCCTGATGTTTATTGGAGGACTTGGAGGGCAAATCAAGGTTAAATTCTGAGATCAGCATTCTGTAAAATGTTTTTATCAAGTTTGAGATACACTTTTGACTTAGAAATAGTTGCATGAGTTGGTTACTTCATCCAGAAATGCCACGTACTCTGAACATAAAGAAGAGATGCTATAAGGATGTTCTAGTATCCTGAAGTTAATTTTCCCTGGAGAAGTGTTAAGTGATAACTAGGCCAGGCTGTGTGTGCATACAGGATACATAGACATTACAAAATGAATTTGTTTTTTGTTTCCTTCTTCCATGGTTCTTTTAGTTTGCCATTGTTATTTACGCCATGAGGCATGTAAGTAGGTCAAGGACATAGTTATTTTTTTTCCCTTGCTGCAAAACTAATCTATTATGATTTAAATGGTAATTGTTAATAGGTATCCTAAAATGTGTTGTTCTTTTATTATGATTTATATCTAACAAAGTTAGAGTTCAAGGAAAACAACCAAACAAAAATTTGGCTGCATAATTTTCAGAGTACTTAACATTAATTGTGTCCATAAAGTATTTCTTGTCTTATAGAAATCACCTGCTGTTAAGGTGACCCATTTTAAAGGCTGCATGGGAGAGGCATCCCTGAATGGAAAATCTATCGGTCTTTGGAACTACTTGGAAAGAGAGGGCAAGTGCAATGGCTGTTTTGGAAGGTATTTGGACTCTCTTTTTTGTAACAGATTTAGAGTAATTTACATCTGTAATATATATTTCTGTGTTAGCTGAAAATAATTAACTCAGACAAATTGCAGTGTTTTATTGATCATTAACTTACAGTTCTGAACACACTAATCTGAATGTGCCACTGGTGTCCAATAATTTCATTGTATGGAATTTTATTACTTGATTAATCACTTTTTCAGAGGAGTTCTATTGCTGTGGTCTACTTTATGCATTGAAAGTAGGGACTGCCAGTGAACCAAACTATTTTGGAATCTTTGCTTTCCAGTAGTTTCCAGCAAGACAAATTTTTCTTTCCTAGGATAAGAAAGAGTATAAAGCAGTTTTACAAAAAAAACCCAAACCCACAATCAAAAAAAACAGCAAAACTGTACCACTGAGCTTGCTACTATTCCTGTAATCGTTGTAAAAGGGTATTGGAGACTGTACTATCTTTATGCTTGACCATATTCCTTTTGCAGAATGTTTCATGTAGAAACAGCAGAGGGTGCTGCTTGATTGTATGAGATATTTTTTGCAAGTATTATGTCGCAGGGAAAGGGGCTAATAGAAAATTTATTGAAAGTGCAATTATGCAAAGCATTTTGATAAATGGATGACATGTTTTAAGTAAGAGGGTGTATGTTGTAACAATTATTTTTTTTCCTTAAGAAATCATTGGGTTTTTTTCATACATCAGGGAATAACATTTTTTATCTTGCATACTTCCTTCCCCATGGCTAAATCATGTATTGTGAGAGTCTATAATGAAAGTGGCCTTTGGCTGGAATCCTTCACTTATTCATTCACAACATCAAGATTCAAGTCTCTTTCCACACTTTCTAATCACACTGACTGGTGGCCACACCAATTGATCTAACCTTTCTTATATTTTATATAAAAATGACTGGAAAACCACAAATTTTCAGTTAACATTTTTAACTCTGTTTTCTACTTCTGTAGTCCACAGGATGAGGACACTTCATTCCATTTTGATGGCACTGGATACTCAGTTGTGGAGAAGGCACTCCGCTCAACAGTGACTCAGATAATAATATTTTTCAGTACCTTTTCACCTAATGGGCTTCTGCTCTATCTTGCTTCAAATGGCACTGTAAGAAAATGGATCAGATTCTTAAGCTGTCAAAAACTATCTTTAGACCACTTGGTGGTGTCTTGCTTTCTTCTTTGTTATTTTTCAGTTTGTGTATATTAAAACAAGTTATTATCTTTATGTAGATTATCACCTGTGATTGACATCATACTCCAAAGGCGTAAAGACAGGAACCCTGGAGATAACTCTTTAGAGCAAATATTCATGTATGCTAATTGCAAAATAAAGCAATGAAAAATATTCTCCATAATTTTTTTTAAATTCTAGACTCAAATTAATGATTATTTAACTAAAGGCAAGAAAGGAAACAGTAGGGACAACAAACTAGTTTTGTTCAATTGGAAGAACCTTTGCAGAATGTAAAATCTCTTGGAACTGAACTTGCCAGAAAGATAATATAAAACTGAATAGGCATATTGAATTAAATCCATAAGACGGGAATTCAGTAAACAGAAATAAATTAAATAAAACTCCCTGCAACAGCAATATAACCTAGACCCATCTGCAGACCTTCATTGTCATGTCATGCGGTTTACCGCATACTTAAGTGGTGGTTTTCCTTTTCCTGAAGGAGGATAAAGCTTTGTTTAGATACAGATTGTTTCAGAATCACTGCATTATTCATTTGCTTTGTTATGTACTTACTGCCTGAATATATTGCACAGTGGTATCTGACTTAAGTTTTACAGTGCAGAGGGGTCACTTCTAGTACAATACAGAAAGTAATTTTTTACTGTGTGAAGAAGCTCTTTTCTTCTTGCAGAAAGAGTATGTTTGATCGTTATGCTAACAGTCAAATCAAATTACTCTCAACTTCACACACACACAAAAAAGCAAATTTAACATTTGTTATTTAGAACTCTTCTGCTGAGTAATCATCAGAGGAGTTCATTTAAGTAAGAATAACAACAAAAGAAAAAGACATCTTTGTGAGGTACATGTAAATTAATTTTCCTAAACATAACAGTTTTAACTAACAAATAGTCTAGGTACAAGAGTTACCAAACCTCTTACGCACAGTAGCCCAAACCTGCCAAGGATGCATCATCCTTTTGGAAGATTTTATTTCCAGGAATTTAACCTGCTGTTCGTTTTTTGTTTTCTTTATTATTTTTTTTTTTTTTCCTCCCAGAGAGATTTCTTGTCCCTTGAGCTTCTGGATGGCAAAGTGAGACTAACAGTTGATCTAGGTTCAGGACCTCTTGCTCTTACAACAGAAAATCGTTACAACAATGGAACGTGGTATAAAATTTCATTCAGTCGGAACAAGAAACATGGTAGGCTACGGACAGGTGTCTGCACATTTACAAACATCTAAGATAGCCCCAGGGAACATCACTGCAACCAAATTTGGTCACTTCTAATGCTGTTTCTGTAGCAGCCACACTTGCATTACTTTGCTTTTAGAAGGACAGCAGTATAAATCTTGTGCGTGGTTTGGCACATCCTATAAAGAGCAAGTAGTGCAGAAGCTGCCAGATGAAAACATATCAACAGTCTTTAAAGAACGAAAGATCTTTGTTCAAGTCTGTATATCAGGGACCATCTTTTCTGTTCCGTGTTTTAATAGTACGTAGTACAACAGTATTTTGGGGCCTATGTTTAGGAAGTAATGCATTACAAATAATACATGCTAATAGCTATAACATATTCTCATGCATATATATTTTTCTGTAGACTTCCCCAGATTTGCTTTTGGCAGAGAAGAATGAATGACTTTAGCGGAATAGCTAGAAGTACAATAAATTACTCATTCTAAAAATAAGAAGATTGTCCATACATGTTAAGTCAATTAATATGTTTTCATTTATTAGAGACAAGACTGACAAAATGGAAGAATGCGTATTTGTGTCCTTCTCCAGATCTTTACTTTCTTTCTTTGCAGGAATTTTGGCAGTCATGGATGCATATAACCTTAATTATAAAGAAACCAAGCAAGGAGAATCTCCTGGGGTTGCCTCAGACCTGAACCGCTCTGATAAGGACCCAATCTTCATTGGTGGGCTGCCAAGATCGAGGACTGTGAGGTAAAGTGTCCTCTTGCTTTCCCCCCTTTGCTAAGGCTCTTGTAAGTAGAGCGAAAGACTTTAACAAACTCTGCCACGTCCACTGAAATTAGTGAAAATCAGTGAAGTCTGAGGTCTTGTTTATGGCTGCGTATACACAGAATTTTCTGTCCTCTGCCTTCAAACTCCAGTATGGTGCTCTACACTGGCAGGTCTGACACTGCAGTTCAGAGCAGAGACAAGCTTCTGTTTTTCCCCTCCATGGGTGACTTCCACAGCAGCTGCCACAGCAGCCGCCTGCTCTTTGTGTCAGACTGTGGCAAGCATTCAGCACTGCTGCCTGGAATGATGCTGCTTTGATCTTTACCTGTGTGAGCCTTGTGTTTTCCAGCTGGCGTTTATGGGCAAAAACTGCACTTCAGGATGAAAGCTCTACTTCAAAAAAGAATTCTTTTAATTTAGTTTTGAAACTCAGAACAGAGGAAGAACAATTGTGAACAGATCAACAAAAACCATTACAAATATATGCATGTCTATATGCATGTCTCTATGCTTTCTGTATTGCACGTCCCTGCTGAACTTGTAAAGTCACATTTCTGCCAGTGGCTTCACTTTGAAAGGATAAACATGGCAAAAGACAATCTAATTAAACTGTCTGTATGCTCTTGACAATAAGATAAATTCCAGGACAATATTCGTCTCTGTGCGGTTATTACAGAGGTGCAGACTTGTTAATCTTAGCTGGCATAGCAGCCTGTAAGGGAATATGGCAGGACAGCCCTAGATTTCTCTGACTTAAACCTGGAACCAAATTAGGCATCCGCCAGACTTAAGAAATGAAAAAGAATTGTGAGGTAGTAGAGAGCTACAATTACCTTCTCTCACAAAAGCCATTACATTTCACCTGAAGACTCACCTTAAAGTTTTGGAAAATGACCTGTCCTGGCAACACAGCACTACACATTTGTATGTTTCCATTTGGGGACAATGTTATCTGACTCTTTTTAAGATCAGAATTAATACCTACTAAGAGTAAAACTCAAGTTACCCCTGTTTTCACTTACACTGGGCTGAATGCATTCTTTAAAACAGAACTCTTATTGAAGAGAACTTAGTCTTTTCTCCCAGGAGATTCTAAATACTGCTCTTTGGAAAAAAAGCTTTGTTTTGTGTTTCAGGAAAGGTCTTAATAGTAGAATGTATGTGGGATGCATCAAGAATCTGGAAATATCCCGTTCAACCTTTGACTTGCTTAGAAATTCATATGGAGTAAGAAAAGGCTGTGCATTGGAGGTAGGAGAATTTTAGGTTTTGTGACCTGATCTTTATTGTTACCGAACAATGAATAGTAATGTTTGTGAAAGAATATAGTGAGTTGAAAGGGGTTTATCATGAAAAATTCCAAGATAATCTAATTTAGACTTGAATTATTTTTCTTACTGGGTGCTATGTAGGGACGAACTCAGTAATTATTTCTCTTCCTCATAAAATAGCCTATTCGTAGTGTGAACATCTTGAACAATGGATATATTGAGCTGGCACCTAAGTCCTTAAGCCCAGAATCAGAACTGATGGCAACTTTTGCTACAAAGAACAGCAGCGGCATCATCCTTGCTGGACTCAGCAGGGGACTGGAAAAGCGACGACGTAGACAAGCACATTTGGCAAGTACTGAAAAGAAAGACATTTTGGTTTTGTTTTTACCATTTTCATTTTGTAATATCAAATCATGTTTTTATGATTTTAACTTGCAAAGAATGAGAAAGAAAGATTTATTTGGCTTAGGGAGGCCCAAATACAGGGTCTAGGTGGGGACAGGGGATATTTAGTGTAGCAGGGAAGAGGTGAAGGATCAGTTAGCAGAGACCTAGTAAAGTTACTAGGACCCAGAATGCTTTTGCGATAAGGAGGAAAATGCATATGAAATGCACACAGAGTAGGAAGACCAGAGAAGCTGTGGGCCCACTGTTGACTGACACAGGAGCCATGGTGACGGAGGATGCGGAGAAGGCAGAGTTATTGAANCCAGCTCAAGAGGGACAAGGAATTGCTGGAGAGGGTGCAGCATAGGGCTACAAAGATGATTAGGGGACTGGAGCACCTCTCCTATGAAGATAGACTAAGGGAATTAGGTCTCTTTAGCCTGGAAAAGAGGCGTCTGAGGGGGGACCTAATCAACACTTATAAATACTTGAAGGGTCGTTGTCAGGAGGATGGGGCCAGGCTCTTTTCGGTAGTGCCCAGTGATAGGACAAGGGGTAATGGGCACAAACTTGAGCATAGGAAGTTCCACCTAAACATGAGGAGGAACTTCTTTACCTTGAGGGTGGCAGAGCCCTGGAATAAGCTGCCCAGGGAGGTGGTGGAGTCTCCGTCTCTGGAGACATTCAAGACCCGCCTGGATACGTTCCTGTGCAACCTGCTCTAAGATGGCCCTGCTCTGGCAGGGGGGTTGGACTAGATGATCTCCAGAGCTCCCTTCCAACCCTATGATTCTATGATTCTATGATTCTATTACTTTCCACTTCTGTTAGTCAGAAGTAGTTACTGAAGGATTTGAGTTGAACAGCCATCTCATATCTGGTGGACTGTTCTGGAGCTCCTGGAATCCAAGGACAAAGATTTAGTAGGAATACTTGCCCCTTCTTACTTATTTCTTCTAAGGGGAGGAATGGAGTGGTAGTAATGTAAAATAAAATTCCTGCATTATAACTTGAATTTTTATCATGACCAGAGAATTTTTCAGCTTTCTGTTAGAAGGCTTTGCACTCTGAGAGTAACCAATACATGCCTACTAGTCTTTCAGTTTCAGTTAAAAGTTTGTTTACAACAAAGGCGGAGGTAAATTTTTCCAAAGTATGTGGTATTTAAACACTAACTGAGTGACAGGAAATTGAGTTATGGTTAAAAATTAATCATCTGATTAAATCTACAGCCCTTCTTTTCTATCATGCTGATGGATGGTCATCTTGCAGTGCATGTTAATGCTGGAGATAGAGCAAGTACTAGAAAAGTAATTCTTCAGTCTGCTAATGGAACATACAGTGATGGACAAGAACACTCTGTCATCCTAATCCGGAATAAGAGGTACATGTGACTGCAAGCAGTACTACCTATTTAATTGTTGTATGCTGTTGTCAGTTCACTGTGTTCTCTGAGGAACTGCCTTTGCTAGCTCATTAGGTGGAATAATCAGGTCTGTGTTTTTCTGCTGTTAATGGAAGTGTTCTGATTTGCATGGTAATTGCATACAGCATACAGCCACTGATGAAGTTGTAGTTAAAAGCTCTCAAAATCTCTAGGCAGCTTGGGCCACTTGAGTGAAGTATACTAAATAGTATTAGGAAAAAATAGAGTTTTCAAAATAATTTTGAAAGATAGCTATCAAAATAAATTAGAAGGATGTTTGAAAAAATTCTACGTGTTAAAAAGTATCTCAAGAAGGTCTTCTAGTTTTAAGATGTTGAAAGAATTATCAAAGTGATGGTATCTTTATTTCTTAGGACATTTTTGAGGCTGAAAGGAATGCTTTTCATTTGAAAATTAATATCCGAGGCCCTTGTTGAATGTTTTTCCTACTTTATCTTTTTCAGGATCATAACTGTACAGGTGGATGAAAGTAACCCTGCAGAATTGAGACTTGGCTCATCAGCAGAAATGAGCCCCATGAATATTTCCAACTTCTACGCTGGTGGCATTCCAGCAGGAGAGGGCATCTTAGGGCTAAAAATGGCCGGCTCATTTCATGGTTGTATCAGCAATCTTATTTTTAACAAGGAGTAAGTCAGAGGGGTAACTGCCCTGTTTTGGAAAAGTGTATATAGTAATTATTTACTGTAGTTTGTAATATCTTTCGTGACATTGTCCGTTTGTCTGGATTTTTACATGAGACAAGCATGATACTGATGATCTGGAGATTATAACAGGCAGAAAATTGATATTATCAGCTACATATCCAAATAGCATTAAACATGCTTTTAATGTGTATAGAGATGCTGCATAAAATGCGGCTTTCTCTACTATAGTTTCATCTGCATTCACAGACAATAGTTTTCAAAGAATATTGTTTATTAATATTGTTCTGTAGACAGATTATCACTTCTCAATCTTTTGGTCCCAGCATGCCACTTCTTTCCCTTTCTCCCATTAGTAGTGGAAGACCCTATAAAATACTCTCCTTGTGCTTGGGAAAGGTTGGGATTTGGGATTTCACCTCTTAAAATGTAGGGTTTTTACAACACAGGCTTTTGTATTTCACCACTTCCATGAAGTATGAACATGTGGATATGGACAGCTGCTTTTTGTCAGAGAAGCCTAAACCAGCCATACAGCCAGAAGACACTGAGATTCAACCTGAACTTCTGGCTTTACCAGTTCCCCTGAGGCCTCTTACAGATACAAAAAAAGTATGTATTACAGCAAAGCTCTATTGCCTCTTCTAGGAAAGTGTTCAACAGCAAGATGCGTTTTAGCTTTGTGGAGAATTTTCAAAGTATGGACTGTCCATATTTGCTTCTTCTATGGTACTAATAGTTCAATGAATGTGGATTTGAAATTGTTATTTCTTGTAGAAAATCTGTGATATAAACCTTTGTAACAGCCTGTTGGCCTTTTGGAAGGGAAATGTATTTCAGGCAGCAACACTAAAAAAGAGGAGAAAAAGTGGAGTGATCCAGCAGGAGGACTTGACAGTAACTATTATCTTCAGTGAGTTCCTGCTGAAGTGGCTCTGTGCCGAGATTTGCATTAGTTATGCAATTCGGCATTCACGTTTTCCTGCTCACACGCATGCAGTCTCTGCTCTGTGTCCAAGAGGGAGGCACAAACCATCCCAGAGACACACAGTGTCTGAATGCAGCTTGCATGGCACCTGTTTCCTCTCACATGGTCCCCGTTCCCAAGAGAGAAGGCAGCGTTACTTCTACTGCAGCTGCACATCTTTATAATGAAGTGTTTCCAAAGCATCTTGAATCATTTTTCTGTGGCAACAGAAAGCAGGATTTTATACATTTCATACAAGTCTGCCTATAAAAAGAAATAAGCTGTCTTAGAGCTAAAGTATAGCTTTGGCTCGTGCTCTGTTACTCAGCTCTCCATCCTTCAAATCATAACAAAAATGTGCATTCTCACTAAATGAGAAAATATTTCTACCAAGTCCATAAGATTTTCACCCTGAAATTGTACTCTGTCTTACAGCATTTTTTATCAAAAGGACTATCATTTAAGACAAATGGTTAATCAATTCTTTTCAAACTACAAACATTTCTCAGTAGAAAAAAAAAAGTGCCGTCCATGAGACATAGCTTAATCATTAGAACTAGTTCTTTCTGAGCCTAAAGATAGCTCAGAATGATTGGGAGTTTAGCTAATTGATGTTGCTGTATACTTTGTGGTTATCATGTGGCTCAGTTTTGCTCCTTACAAAGTTCTGCATAGGCACATTGCCGTTCGGCCTTTGCTGGTCAGTACCTGGTATTATTCTTCTTAATAAAGCCCTTTCATTAACAGGTAGTCTGTGCAAAAGATGAGCTACCTGATCATGTTCAAGGTGCCCATCAGTTTGGACTTGCCAAAGGCAGCCACTTGACACTGCTCTTCAATCAGTCTACTGTCAGGAAGAAGTGAGTATATTCCAAATCACACGTGCACAGTGTGTTATACCATATTGAGCTACAAGAAGTGCAGTGCTGTTTTTCATGAATGATCATCACATTACCAGCTTTGAACACGGCCCTTTCTTCAGGCTTCTGTGGGTTCCTCAGGGAAGAAGGTGTCATGACCACCACAATGTAATTAATGTGTCTTTCCCACGTTTGTGGTCATGAGTTTAACTCATGGTCAGAGTTCTGCATTTTTTGCCCTCAGACTTAAGAGCCCCACTGTACCTTCTGTAAAAATTTTGATTTCTCTTTTCCATGTACAGAGCTCAGCTGGTCCCTGCACCTTTGACTGATGCAGATAACATCTCACTCTCTCCTCTGGATTTTCTGCAATTGCACCTTCCATGTCTGCTTCACTCCCAGGTCACTGAAGGAGCTGACTACTGAGACAAATCATTCTGTTGAGACTTAGCATGTGATATCCTCTCTGCCGCTCTTGTTTGTTTGAGAGGCTCCCAAGAAGGTCCCCAAAACACAGCCTGCAAGCCACTTACATATGCTTCTTTCAACTCAAGAAGCCTCTGCAGGCATTGAGGAAAGAGCCTTTTTTTCCTTCTAGCCCCTCTGTTGCAATTATTGAACGTAAGAGCACTGCAGAGAATTGATACTGTGTAGTCTGAACCTACTGTCTCCCTAACAAATGGCTCAATCAGCTCCTCTACCTTTTAAGCCACCCTCTGCTCTCAGTCTGCCCATTATATCCCAGCAAGCCTGGCTAATAGTAATGGATGCCATCACATTATCCTGGAATTTGTCCCTTTCTTGGGGCAATAGGCAAATCTGCAGTCGCAAACAGCTGAGCCTGTCCCTGTTAAAGCCCATCTCACTCTGTGACAAGCACTTTTTCTGTCTCTGACAGGTACAGCACTGATTTCTATTATGAAGTACATTATAGGTCATGCTTTCTTAGAATCAATGCAAATTCTACTTTTCTGGCCTTCGTAATAAATTTTCTTTCATAATAATAAATTGGTTGCAGCTGTTCTCTGCCTCCAGAAAAGCTATTTATCAGTGCAGAAGAAATATCTTTCAGTAACGCTGAATTTTTATTGTCTAGACTTTCTGTCCAGCTGAATCTCAGAACCTTTGCCTCCAGTGGCCTGATTTACTACATGGCTCACGAGAACCAGGTTGATTATGCGGCCCTACAGCTTCATGGGGGACAGCTCTATTTCTCATTTGATCTAGGCAAAGGAAAAGCAGTAGCTTTTCACCCTGCTGTTATCAGTGATGGAAAATGGCATACGGTAGGTAGTCACCAATCTTGTACTTCATTTTCTTTACTGGTATGGTTTTTCCAGGCCTTTCCTGTATGTTTTCTGTGTTGCAAAGACGAACAGGTTTTAAGCCAGTCATGAAACCATTCAGATAGCTCGTGCTTGAGTATAATAATTTCATTTAAAAATTCTCATTAATTATGCATCAATTACAGCATCCAACTACTGTTAAGTATCTCAGATTATTTAGAAATAAAAGAGTTCCCCAACTATGTAATGATGGTCATCTTCACCAGAGAAGAACACAACAGAGAGGTCTAGAAACTCTGACTTTTTCCACAGAAAGCTTTCCATGCAGAATTTCACTAAAGGCCTGCAACTGAGTGTGTGAAAGGGTGAAAGACATTTGTGGGTGCACAGTTTCTCCTTTCTCCCACATATCACTTAATACCTGAGCAGGTCATAGCAGGTAGTGCTAACAGGGAAGCATTCTCTTCCCTTTCCTTGGTTGATGCAACATGAGAAAGGTAGACATTTGGAATGAACGGAGGCTGGAGAGGGAGGATATGGCATAAGGAGAGTTTGAAGAGAAATTATGGCTGCAGCTTTCATGCATCACGTAGCATTCAGGGACCTCTGTACAGAGACTATTGGCCTAATTCCTCTGAGCAACCCACCCGCTGCTGCCCCTGCCTTTCTTAGTGAGAAATTACACTGATGTCTGCATGAGTTTTAAAAAGCAACTCTGACCACATAACTTTTCCTTGAGGCAGGTGAGGATGACAGTATTCATACTGCTAAGCTTCCCTTCCCTTGTCCATATGTGAAGCCTTAACTCCAGGAAGTGGCTTCTGTGGGACAAAGCGATTGATGACACAAAGCTGCCACCTCTCCTAGGTGCCTTGGGAATCAGCAGAGTGTTATTTTTGCTTTTCGTATATAATCAGCAGGAGAAAACACAGCAAAAACTAATGTAAAGAAAGCAAATGTGAACTTCTGTTAGAGAAAGATATCACAGTTAAGGTCTGCTGCCTACTCTGAAAGCAAAATGCCTCCAGGATTTACATCTGTGTGTTTAAAATTAAATATGCTCACACTATCCGCTTTTTAAGAGATGAACAGATTCCATAGGAGAGCTGACTTACCTATACTACCCAGGACATAAAAACATGAGCAGTAGCTCTACAATCAATTTAAGCTAATACATGTTGCTGCCAAAAGAAGCACTTCTTTTCCTTCTCTGCTATCTGCTCATATCACCCTACTGTACCACCACTTTATCCCCTTATCAACCCAGATGTTTGTGAAACCTCATGTTAAACTTGGTTAGGATTCTGAGTGGGGCTAAAAGTAACCAGGGAAGAATAAAAGGCTAGCTGACTTGAAATGAAGTCCCTCATCTGCGTGCCAGTAATTGCTTTAGTGCAAAGAAGGCATAGGAGCATAAGCGAAAAAGATAGAACTGGAAAGCTTTTTGGTCATAGCGAATTCAGCGCTGCCCATCATAAAATTACAGCGTAGGAGTGTGCACTTCAGAGAGCTAAGATGGCTTAGCTGGTGGGCAGCACAATAATTGCAGAAGACCAGTGATGTACTCATATCCTATGGCAATAAACTAGCGGTTTTAAATAGTCGTTGTTAAGACACTGAAAAACTCACACAGGACAACATGCAATCATTGGGAGTCCTCAGGGAAGCAAGGAAGTTTAGCTGTTTAGCTGCTCAGCTGCATTCTGAAATGGCCTAAGCTTCACAAGGAATTTCTAGGTAACTAATTGAGCTTACTGATTCGTGTTTGCATGCTCTCATTTTTTCCAGATAAAGACAGAATACCTTAAAAGAAAAGGTGTAATCATTGTGGACGGACAGGAATTAGCAGCAGTCAGTGCTCTGGCAGATGGTAGCACTTTGGATGTGGAAGGGAAGCTCTACGTGGGAGGACTGCCCTTAGACTACGTGCCGAAGAATCTTGGAAATGTAAGAAGGTTTGGGGTGGTGGAGCATCTCTGACATTTTGCAATACTAGAATGAGTGTACTGCATCAAACACATCTAATTCAGTACCCTGTCTCTGATGGGCAAAAAAGAAGTACTTAGGGAAAGAAACAACAAAGAAAGTAATGACCCTTTACCAGATAAATCTCCCATCTTTCTATGGCTTAGTGACTAGCTAGAGCGTGTTAGATTTGTTTCTTCTATCAATGTCTGTGTTAAAAATGAATAAAGAATATAAATACATGTGTTTCAGGGTATAAGATAAAAATATGACTTTGAATCTCTAACATCTTAGCACATAAGTCCTGTTGCATTCAAACAGGAAATAGGTGCCTTGATTATCTCTGAAAGGCTGGGTTTAGCTGTCTGAGATTAAAACATACTTTTTATACAAGCTTTTTTAGAGGGTAGGTTTTCACAGAATCACAGAATGTTAGGGGTTGGGAGGGACCTCTGGAGATCATCTAGTCCAACCCCCCTGCCAGAGCAGGGCCACCTTAGAGCAGGTTGCACAGGAACGCGTCCAGGCGGGTTTTGAATGTCTCCAGAGACGGAGACTCCACCACCTCCCTGGGCAGCTTGTTCCAGTGCTCTGCCACCCTCAAGGGAAAGAAGTTCCTCCTCATGTTTAGGTGGAACTTCCTATACTCAAATTTGTGCCCATTCCCTCTTGTCCTGTCACTGGGCACTACCGAAAAGAGCCTGGCCCCATCCTCCTGACACCCACCCTTCAAGTATTTATAAGTGTTAATTAGGTCCCCCCTCAGACGCCTCTTTTCCAGGCTAAAGAGACCTAATTCCCTTAGTCTATCATTTCGGCGCCTTCCTCCTCCTGGAGCCCATTATTTCAGGGAGTATTCCGGTAATGATAACAATATTTCTCAGTTCCTGAGCATGCTTCCTTCACCCATGATTTTTAATTTTGGATAATGGGGCTAACAAATATTGTAATACTTTGAATCTGCAATTGCTGAAAATAGTAATAGTGAGAAATTCTAACGAATCTTTTTGCTGGACAGAAGTCTGGTGACCTATACTTGCAAAATGTCATACAAAAAAATCTTGATTTTCTTGTAAATTAGCTGAAGCATATTTGGAATGTCTTTAACTGGGCATAATCCTGCTCACATTCAAGCAAGTACAATTCTTTCTATACATTATAGTGTATACCGTGTTTCTAAACAGTATTGATTTTGACTCTGAGACATTATGTACATTTGTAACCTTGTAGAAGTATATGTAATAAATAGAAATGTAATTATGTAAATATTTTAGATCCTGCTGTGTTTTGGTCAGAGAATTTTTTATTTACGATAACATCAGGTGAATCACAAAGAGAGCATTGCAGAAGTTTGTATTACACATTAACTCTTATATTTCAATATGCTTAGGTGACTCACAGTATTCCTGCCTGCATTGGCAGCATGACGATTAACAGCAAGCAGCTGGACAACGAGAGCCCTGTCTCTATCTTTGCTGTGAATAAATGCTATGTAACAGTGCAGGATGGTACTTTCTTTGATGGGAGTGGCTTTGCCGCTCTTGGTAAGTGTCATTAAACTAAAGCAGTACCTTACTGAATTAATGTTAATGAAAACATACTCTTTTTAGGCCTTGTGGGAACTGTGTGTGATTAATTGACTCCTCACACAAAGAGTGCATGCCCTGTATATGTGTTTCTAGCCTGGTCCCTCTACTCCATACGTCCAAAAGTGGCCATTTCTGCAAAGGGCTATCTTCCACAAATGAAAGAGCTAATGATTCTAGCACTGGGAAAGAAATGAACTACCTCTTTCTTCAGCTAAGAATATCCATGTTCATTATGCCAATGTCTGTTTAAGGGTATGGAGACGAAAGAGGTAGAGGAATTGTGAAATAATGTGAAGGATTACATTAATATGTGGTCTTTACTATTTCTTAGAAACGAGATAGACTGTATTAAATCTAAATTAATGAAAGAAAACTTATTTGGGAATTTATCTTTTCCAGTATAAGATGTGAATTCTGACTTTGGAAAACTTACTTTACAGAGGTTCTGCAAGGTCATAGCCCAGCAGAGAAATTAACAAGCCTTTTAATGACAGTATACGTATTCTACTTTGTGCTGTGGGTCACAAGTCTCCTGTTAAAAGTTTATAACTTCTTTTCAGTCCGAGAAGGTTACAAAGTCCGGTCTGATGTGAACATTACACTGGAGTTCCGTACAACAGCGGTGCATGGCGTTCTCCTCGGGGTCAGCAGTGCTAAGGTTGATGCTGTTGGACTGGAGATTGTAAATGGGAAGGTAGGCTGCCCCGTGCTGCCCCCGTGCCACCATTTCACAAGGTTTGCTTAAAACTGGGAGGACAGAACTGTTGGGTAGCACCAGTGACACGCGATGGAGGCGAAATGTCTGAACCAAATCCCCACAGAACTAGTATGGGATAGACTTTCAATCTCAAGGTTTCTCATCATCATCATGTGATAAAATGTGAGATGAGCAGAAGTCACTGGAACTTTTTGCCTCTGTAGTTAGTGTAATTAGTGTTAGTCTGCAGCCACTGTGGCCGCTTGGACTACATACCTTGTATGTTAGACCAAATATGTACCTTTCTTGTAGCTTAATGCTTTTTCTGCCATAGAGCTACACTTGTCCTTGATAAACATATTACAGCATGTACAAAGCACTCTGTTTTGTAATCTCTTCTTCAATTTTCATGAGCAATTAACTCACTTTCTACTTCTACAGGCCATTATGCTCCATAAACCTTTTAACAATCAATACATAGTTGTCCACTTATCTACTGCATAAAAAATGTATACTTGATTGCTCTTAAGTATTTCCTTTTCTCAGAAATAGCTCATTTTTTATTCAAAACTTCCCAGCTAGAGACAGTGTTAAATATCACTGTTTCTGTGGGACATACTTTCTCAGTTAACATTTGCATATTAATCCTTACCACAGAGTTGAGGAAATGTCTACTGCTTTGAAAAATAAATACATGAAATAAGTACATGTATTAGCAATGACATGTGCTCTTCAGTTAGATACAGTGGATCTTTTTCAGATCTGAAGTCTCGGCTTCTGTGAGAAAAAGACTTGATTTTTATTTTAAGAAACACTGAAATCCCAAGTGAAGTATACCCAGCTAAACCCAGAGCATTGCATGAAGAGATCTAAGTCTTTTAGATTTTAATGATACTTCAATAAGGACACGCTCTATCCATCAAATTAAAAATTAGCTTTGCATAATTACCAAGCATTTATTAAAACAGAAATCTCTGCACCAGCACGATTGTGCTTTTATCTGGGCAAATTAGTTCCTGTATTCTTACTTTATGTCTTTATTGGCATCTGGCTGTTTATACAGGTTTTATTCCATGTCAACAATGGAGCTGGCAGAATAACAGCTACGTATGAACCAAGAGGCACAAATAGTTTGTGTGATGGAAAATGGCACAAGCTTCAAGCAAACAAAAGCAAACATCGCATTTTGCTGACAGTTGATGGGAATGTGGTTCAAACTGATAATCCCTACATCCAGTCAACCTCTGCAGATACCAACAATCCCATTTATGTTGGGGGCTATCCTGGTAGGTACAATAATATTTCTCTTCCCTTCTCTCCCTCCTGCTTGCTTTCTCTCTCAGAATGATTCGTAACACATGTGCACTCTCTCTCTGATTTACGAAGCTCATGATTGAGTTATAAATCACAGTTACCATTTTCCACAATGTTGCTGAGACCACAGCATATTGATATTTGTGCATGCTATCTTTGTGGAGGACTGCGTTTAGCTGTTGAGTGTGTTGGCAAGATCAACTTAACTCGTATCACTTTCCTACACAAACCTGCTCCTTAGTGTCTGAGAAGGATTTCCTACACGTGGTTTGTCTTTCACAGTCTCTCTCAGGCTTCACAACACCCTGCCTGTTTATGTTTAGGTGTGATTCTCTTGCAGTCAAGTTCAAGTTAAGGCTTTCTTTCACATTTTTCTAAGTAAGGTTTCTATAGTGCTCTTCTCTACTTTATTTTTGCGAATGTTTTGTGTCAGGGGCTGTGCAGGCAGAAGTCAGGCTGCTGCACAGGAACGTCTGTTTCCCTTGTTCCATGCAAATTCCCTTCTGAAGTAACTGTCAATCATTTTACGATGGTAATATAAAAAGATAGTAACACAAAAAATGTATAATCGAATTACTTTTCAATTAAGTTGTGCAACTCATCAGTTGATAATTTGAGCCAAGGCAGTGTATTCATTAAGAGGATTGAATTTCGAACATTATGAGTTTGGCCTTTTTGCAGGAATAGTTTTTAATGAATGCATCAGTACTGAGAATGAGCAGGCTTCCTGTGGTTTTGAATACCTTCTGCTTTTAAAGATAGCCTAAAATGCCCATATACGTTTGTCTTTGAAACAGCTGTTACAGTTTATCAGTTCAGATATTTACATTTGTGTGAAAACAGAGTGATGAAGTCTGAAGGGCAAACTCAGCTTTTAAATATTTGGAAAGCTTTAGGGATAATAGCTTGAAATATTACAGAGCCTTCTGTGGGACAAGATTTTGGTGTTTTTTGAAAAATGAATTAATGCTAATTAATCAGATCTTGATTCATATTTGGTCTTCCTCGAATACCTGAGTGGCCTTATCAGCATCTTATGAACGCTTTTTTTTTGGCTTGGGTAATGTGATACTGATTGTTCTTTCAGTGCTCCATCTGTAAAGATTAGGGTCCATAGAGAAGAGAGAAATTCTTCGGTTTAGTCGAGTACTGCAGAAGTGGCATGAATTGTTTCACAGGCTGTGTGTGAAAAAGAGTTGAACTCTCTACCAGCCTCGTGTTTTGGTTTGCCAGCGGAGTCCTTGACTGTCTACAGCTCAGATGTTGCTTCACATTCTGCCAGTTTCAATTTGAACTTGGAAGACACCTATGTAGAGTGGCTTTCTCCTCTCTTTTCTCCTCTCTTATGTCCCGTTGTCCCCTGGGACAAATAATTTGTGCAAACTCTGCACAAGTTATCCCCTGGCATGGCCTACTCTTGAAGGCAGCGTTGACTGTCCGTGGTGGGATGTTCCAGATCATCCAATCCAAGCATGAATGGATCTTGGTGCTCCTCAGGTGTTGTTTTTATCTCCTGTTTGTGAGGGAGGGGAAGCCGTTGAATAATAACTTGGATCTTTGTATTGTTTCAGTTCACCGGGAATAGATTCTGCATATTTTGTGTTTGTTTTTCAGCTGACGTGAAGCAAAACTGCCTCACAAGCAAGAGCTCATTCCATGGCTGTTTGAGAAACCTCGTGTTGACCAAGGGCCAACAGGCAGAATTGTTTGACTTCAGCAGAGCTTTTGACCTGCGAGGAGTCTTTCCTCATTCCTGCCCCGGGGCTGAGCACTGAACTGCAGCAAGCCTGAGAGGTTTTTTTTTTTGTTGATCTGTTATTTTTCATTCTCATTTTGTAATGAAAAGAAGAATTGGTGAGAGCCTGCATCTCTGATTTTCTGGTGGTTTTCCAACTCAGGTCATTTATTTTTTTTAGTCAGAAGCTCTATGTCTGCATTTGAACTAAAAGGTTTTAAACAACAGATACCTCTACTACAATGTTAATGGCATTAATTTGGTATTTTTCTTTTGGGAATTTTTATTAATCAGTGTTTACAGTATGTTTTCTTTTGATTACTTGACAGTATTTCATTTTATTGTGTGTTGGTCGTTTTATAAAAAGGTATTAATTTTGGACGGCATAATAAAACTACAATAAACTCTGCATTATTTCATGTAGTTCAGTTGTCCATACATTTCAGTTAGAAAAAGAGCCAGACGGCTCAGAAATTAAAAGTACAAGTGGATGGAGTCCAGCAGAGGGAGCAGGAGACTAAAGGCGTAATTTTGTAAGGCCCGGATTCAGAGTCTAATGAACAGAATTTTCTTATTTATACTTTACATGGTAGTTCCGATCCCTTTTCCTTCTGCTTCAATATCCAGTGCTGCTGACCCCCATTATAGCCACATTGCCTGGGAGGATTATGTTTATTCTTTTGCACAATCAGCTGCAGGACAAGCAGCAACTCCACAGCACGGAGACACACATAAATGTTGTGTTGGTGAAGGAACGATTTGGGTCTGGCTTGGGAACACCTGGCTAATTCGGCAGTGAGAACTAACGCCTCTTTCTTGTGAAAACAGTGTTTCTTCCAGGACACAGGGAAGCTCCCTTGGTGCCCTGCGATTCCTAATTCACAGTCAGTCTTTGCCTTTTCCTACCGCGCCTGCCTCTGTTTCTAAAATGAGGCTTCCAGCAGTTGCGCTTGAGCCAGGTTTGGGGGACACGTGCTCAGTCTCACTCAAGTAAGGACACTGTTTATTAACTGTCCAGGTCATTGAGCAGGGACAAACACGTCTCATACTTGAAGATGCATCTATAATAAACGTGGCTCTTTACAAGTCACTTCCATCTCCTTTATTTTTTTCTCTTTGGACCAGCAGTATGTTTGTCTGGTCCTTGCAAATTTGTTTTGCTTTTATTATACATTTTTTACAATTCATTCTAAAGTCAGTTTTGCTCTATGTATTTCCAACTGGTTTAAAAGATACTGGCTTAGATAAACCCCGAAGCAGATTGTCATGGATTTCAATGAGGCAGGATTCCAAGTAGTGTCATTTTGTACCTTGCATCGAGGTAGTCCAAGAGAAGAGCTTCTGGAGTAAAGAACTGCTGCACTAGAGCAAGGATGGCAGAGTGTGGCCTTTTGTGTATCTAGGTGTTCAGGTACTGTAACAACAGAGTCGCTGTTAAGGCAGATTCACCACTGCTTTTTGCAGTTCCTGTCACCTGCTTCTATCCCAAACCCATGTGTTTAGACATGAAGAGTTTGCTTTGTTGGTATTGGTTTTATTTTTGACACGGATACAATACAATGGACACGTTCTGCCGTACAAATGCGCTTACGTGTGGGCTTACTTCAACAAAAGACATGACGTAATGAGGATTGTAAGGGAAACGTACATACAAACATTTTGCTTTGATTAGTGGCATCGTATTATTTTCCAGAGAAGTCACACGTTGATGGAAAGCCATTGAAAAACAAAAACGGAAACACAGTGTGTTTGCATTTGTTATCTATTAACCCCAAGATCTGGACTCATAAGGTTCACATTACAAGCAGTAATTGAGGCAACACGGTTTAGATAAAATTTCATGCATATCCTGAAAATGTCTTTTAATATATTTTTTTTTTTTTTTGGTAATTTTCGAATTGAAGGATAAATACTTCATCAATATAAAAGAATAGTAGAGACTTGAAGTTAATAATAGAAAGTTTTGGAGTATTAAACCTCTTAAGCCAAAATATTTTTCCTGGAAAATGCAGAGTGAGGTAGTTAATTTCATACATAGACTTTGCCACATTTGCACACACGCACACATTCTAACGACGTTAGCTGCATAAACGGGTCAGAGTCTGTTTCCAATACCTACTTCCAGTCTGTTTCCAATACCTACTTCTTGCAATACTCTCTCTCTCTCTCTCTCTGTTGATATGCAAAATGCTGTCTTTGTAGAACCACAGAGTACATAAATGCTTGAGGCATCTTTGGTGTTTGCTGAATAAGTTTCCCTGCTTGCTACCACTTTTTTATTAATAGCTTTCCACATATGTTGGTTTTTTTGTTAGGTGCAATCCTATCATAACTTGGTTTCGACTTCAACTGCTGTTAGGAGGAACAAAATTCCAGGTGCCTCCACCAGCATTCTGAAGTATAAGGCCTAAAGTTCAGACCTCATATTCAAAAATGTCATAGAGATTGTTCGGTTTGTCTGTTCCATAGTAAATCAAGTTCGTGTACCACGACAACACAAAGCAACTTAATGTGAAACAGTATTAACTGTGGGACACATGGGTCATTAGGTCCATTTGTATCAAAAAAGAATTTTGCCATTCTGTTTCAGAGGCAGCAGGTACTTGGCTGTGCTGTAGCAGTCTGGGCACTGAACATAGACTCTAGTTCATCTGCTGATAGTCACGTCTTAGAAAGTTACAGGCGATTTTAGTATAAAACAAATGTTCACAGGGTGGGATTCATTACATCAGACTTGGCTTTCCTAAGTTGCAAAGTGGTAAAAGGTGAAAGTCTTTCAAAACCCTCTTTCTATCCTGTACGGAATACAGTGACATCTAATTCAGAAGTAATTTTGATGAAGTCCTCCCTTCAGGGTTCAGAACCGTGTGAGCACGTGGGTGCTCTGCGCTTTCCCTCACACGGCCACTGGCAGCACAGATTGAAGTGAGTGGGCAAGACGGAGGAGGTCAATGTATTTGTCCGAAAGTACTGTAGCAAGTTATCTCATTTGCTGCGACGTTTCAGATTCTTTAGTTAATGTTCAGGCCTTCTGTATAGTCATAAAAGCTCTTTCGTTGGCTATAAATACGACACTTAGCGTTTATATGACGCTCTTCATATTCAAAGCACTTTCCACATAAAATCCCTTTGCTGAGTTTGTCCTTTCTAGATGGATGTTTATAACTCCTCTTCTGCTCAGGGAATGGTTTGGCTGCATCCAAGAGCAGAATTTAACTCAACTAATTCCCATGTTACCTGTATGAGGGAAGTTCTAGTCCTATGTTACAGGTAAAAGAAAAGGGCAGCTTAGTAGAAAGAGTTGTCCATTGCCACAGAGGGAAGTAAAGGGAATTGGGAACAAAGCACTTGACAAAACGTCTCTGCTTAGTCCTGTGAACAAACCACGGGTTTACTCTCTCTCATATACTTAAAATAAATAGTTGTCAAAATAAGCAGCGTATTTTATAACACCGCTGTCCTGGCCTTTTCCTGGTTGAGACTATGCACCCATTAGTGTTAAGGGGGGGGCGAGGAAAAGGAAAGTTAAAGATGTCACTATTTTAAAGAAAACGAAGATAATGTTGCTAAATTTTATCACTTTTATCAGAAGGTAAGAAAGAAAGATGTGGTCTGCCCTTTGTAGACATTACTGTTGCTGGTAAAATTACTGATTCCGTGTTGATGTCTGCCACTGAACACTAACAATGCACATTGGCTACGGGAGCACATGACTAACTGAGGCCCAGAAGCAGGCTTTCTAGAACGTGAAAATCTTCATCGCCCGGCTTCGGCAGAGCACCCCAAGTTACAGGCGTTCTCTGCAGGACAGTGTATTTTACGTTCCCCTGGAGGACTTGGTAAAACGTTGCTACCTGGTAAACAGAGCACCGGCTTCTACCTCATCTGTGTATCCAACTCGGGAGCAAACCCCACTCCTCCGCCTGCGGGTGAATTCCTTGTGCAATATCGTCATCCAGTCGCCGAGACATTGCAGTGCAGTTAAAGGGGTTAGTTCCCATTTTTTGCGTAAGACAAAGATGAAAAAAATACATGCTGTTTTCCAGAGACTTCTGGTTTCCCTCCTCCACCAGCATGCTCGAGTTCTATAAAGCATAGCCCGAAACCAGAGGATTGGGTGAGGAATGGTGCTTGTGACTGGCTACAAATGAGACGCGCTGCCTTACATACGCTGTGCTGGATTCCCAATGCAGTTGCAGCCCCCTGTTCTCTTGACAGCCTGTGTGTTTTCGTTCGTAGACTGCCTGCCATCTGTAAAAGGAGCTGCAATGTGCTGTGTATTTGTAAAAAACCCAACACAACAGGGCCTGGTTTGGTAAGGGTTTGAGGGCCTGAATGTTTAAAAGTTAAATAAGAGTATTAAACCCCTCTGCTTGTTGGAAGCTCTTTTCCTTCCCCATGCTGTATTATATGAGATCCAGACAAGGATCTCCCTTCTCAATGCAGCTGAATAGTATAAAAGTTGCTTACATATTAAAGCTAAAATAAACAAAAGGAAAAAAAAAGGTTACAAATTAAGAAACTATAATGTTTAACAAAAAAGGTGATGGCTGTAAGTGGCACCATTAACACATATCTCGTATTATGGCATTACACGGACTTAAATCTGAGAATATCAAGTAAAAGATCCAGGGGGATAAGCCCCTTCTCACCCAGCATTCCTCTCCTGAAGCTGGTGTGTATGACAGGGGAAGGAAGGAGAAAACGGTTTGCGGTGCTACAATTGCACGCAGTGATGTGATCCAGACAAACGATTTTGGAAGACGGGTAGTAATATACACAGCGGTACGTACATAAAGCAGTATAGCTGTCTATACGGTAGTTCTTCCTCCCACCTGCCTCCCTCCGCAGCATCAGGTACTTGTGAGGAGCGACTGAGAGACAGAGATGTTGCAGGAGCACAGACGGCACAGGTTTACTGTCAGCAGAAAGGTTTGATTTTTGTCACACTGCTGCGTCTTGGCACCGCTGCAGGCTGAGCTCCTCTCTTCCACGCTCGACAGATGCCTTCTCTTCGTGAACGTCTCTGCGTTACGCCATGGTCGGTAGTGTTTCACGCATCCGTGGATGCCGCTGGATTCTTTCCAAAAACTCAGGTTCTAACACCAGGTCAGGAAACGAGCAACTCTGTAGGCGACAGGTTGTTTTCTGCGCACCGTACCTTGGTCCGCCCTCCTCAACTCCTGGGCCAACTGGCACAAGTGTAACCCATAGTGGAAGCGTAACTGGTATTTTCAGATGGTCCAGAAGCTGGAGTGATAATGCTTACACCGAAAGTAGTACGTGGCGAACATCAGTTGGACAGTACAGTAGGAAGGAATGTTATCCTGTAGCTACCATTTTGTTTCGTCTCTGCCAAGAGCTTCTTAAAATGACAGGCATCACTCTTGTCCATTTGGCTTTTGTCCAGCAGGCCAACAGCCTCCTGCTTCAGCTGGCTTTTGGTTTTATCACCCACTCTGCCTGAGGATTTGCACGGTAAACGTCTAACATGTACGCATCCGGATCCAAACAGTGCTGACCTGAAACGGAAACCGACAGCCATGAATCAGAGGATGTTTTGAGCACATTAGTAAATGGGACAGCGCTGCGTTACAGCGTCCTTGGATGTACCTCCGACTCGCACAAAGCAAGCCTCGCCTGGTGTGTCCAGCTGACATCTTTCCTGGGTACAGAGTACCGTGGGTACAGGGGCTTTGGTAAATTTGCCCGTGATTTTACTCCGTGAGAGTCATGAATTCCCTTTCACTTCCAGGCATGGCGCCCTGCATTACACTGAGTTACGGACAGGGCATTTAGTCGAATGGTGAACAAATATTGTGGTTTCTGTAGAAGCATTAACAACACTGTTACTATAAATGCCACAGTAGGATTTTTTTAAAAATTTCTTTGGATTTACTGGGCTGGAATTACAACTCTGTGAATTCATTTCCGCACTATTTTTAAATGCTGAAAAAATTAGCTCTCTAAACCACGTGTTCCCATCCAGCTAGGTTCTTGGAAGAAATATAGGGACCATATCAAAGTATTTGGCAGTTGCTGTTTTACTGGTTAAAAGCACAAAGTCCTCCGAAGTCTGTCAGTTTGCAGGTTTCGTCAGGTGGTGACTGGGAATAGGAGTTGCCTGGGGAGTCCCTGCTGCCTTTGCCACAGAAAGAGTCATTTGGTGCCTCTTAATTGAGTAATAAGGCAATGAATTCTCGAGTTAGGTTGATTTGTTGGACTATACTGCGTTAACACTGAGCGATGAAGCCATTTAACTGGTGAGGTTACATTGCCGGGACACAAAGGATTATGGTAAAATTTTTGTATAGTTACTTATAAGGTCACAGAGGTCCTAATGATTTTATTAAAGTGAAAGCAATATAAATAATGCATAATCAATGGAATATGGTACCCTGGAAGATCTAGGAGTATAAAAATAATTTTAAATGACAAGGCAAATTAAATGTCCAGATTTTTGAAAGAGTGCGGTGGGAATACTTGGGGTTCTTTCACAAAGCCAATAGGATCTTCTCCTGTTTTAGGATCGGTTGGTTGTCCTGTTTGGCCAGGCAAAACAAATCACTAATCAAATTTAGCTTTGTATGAGCGTATCTTCAGTAATAAAGACTTTGCTTCTTGACTGCTGCTGAAGCAAGTCTGTGATGTTTTGTAATAACATTATAGAAAGTGTTTAGAGCTGAATCTAGAAGAATTAAGGAATAATCTAAGCAGACAGTTGGCAAAAGACTCCAACAGAGCATCCATAATTGTAGTGTGAACAGAGAAGGGAGAGTCGGGACTGTGCAATATCAAATTAAAATCTGGTTTTTGACCTTTAGGCCAGGAACTTGTGTGGCAAGCCGCTGTTGTTGTTATTACAAAAATGTCACTGCATGAAACACGGAAGAGGACGAAATCCCTACTGCAAGGAATTTACAATCTAAATAAAGCACACGGATTAGTATGAGTATAGTACCCCCATACAGGCAGGGGCAGAATTCTCCATTTCGTGTTTTTTATTTGGAGGAGGTTAACACTTACACACAATGAGGAAGACACAGGTCTTGGGAAAAGGCTTGATGGGGACGTGGAATGTGCTCGTGAGACGAAGGCTGAGGATCTCTTAACCATGGAAAAATCCTTGGTTGTGAGAGTGAGAGAGGTAAGTGAAAGGTCAGATGAGTTTGGCAAGACTGTCAGGAGTCCTGCTGAGACCCAGCCATCAGGTCACTCTCTCCTGCGGGATGCCCTTCCAGGCATGCTGGAGCTGGAAGGAATTGTTACATTGATTTTAACAGCTTTTGAGTCAGACTCCTTTCCTGCAGATGGGCTGGAGGGCAGGAGAAACCCATCTGTGTGAAAACAGCACTGTCCTGAGGTGTTTGAGGAAGGTAAGGACATTCAGGATTGAATTTTCGAAAATGAGACCTACCTATATTTCCTCCAATTTCATGTAAACTTTGGATCTGGCCTCTCACGTTCTGTGACGAACCGCGGCTAGGATAGAAAAAAACCTTCAGTGTGTCTTTGTGTTATAACCTGATCAGCCACCACCTATATGAAGCTAAAAATTGATATTTTTGCCCCCGTGAACTTATCAAAAGCAAGGACTTGCACCAAATGGAGCACTGCAGAACACCGAGTCTGCTGCAGAGGTAGGTTGCTGTGTCACAGTTAACTAAACCTTCTGTTACATTATTTATTTGAAGACCAGAATTATATGGTAACATGGGAAGACTTTGCAGAAAGGACTTTCAGATACCATTTACCGTTTCCCATAACTGTTAATAATTATTACCTTACAGAAATAAAAACATTAACATTTTATAGGCAGATGTAAGACAATCCCTCTGGGTTCTCTGTGCAGCAAGTCTATAAAAGGTGTGTTTTCAGTAGTGGCATAACAGAGGGCAGATTGATTCTGTATAGGAGCCAACTATTAAGTCAAATATAAAGAATAAAATCAGTGGTTAAGATTTCTTCTACCAGCGTAACCATAAATTAGCAATTTTAGATTAGAAAGAGAGCTCTCGTAACACAATGAGTCTTTGAAAAAGGGGCAATCTATTCATTAACGGGTCTGGCATTATTGTTCAGGAAAAACAAAATGTTCTGGTTTACCCACCTGTTTTCACAGTGGAATCGAGCCAGGATGTCTTTGGCTTTTGTTTGGCTGGTGAGTTGAATTGCCATAGAGACTTTCGAATGTAGTGGAGCATAAACTCGTATCACCCCCTCGGGTATGTCAGACTGCAGGTACGGGGGAAAAGTGACAGCTCCCTAAAATCAATATTCAGTAGAGTAAGTCTAAGGCAAATATTGCTGTAGCTCCATTCAGAAGCAGTTCTGCTACTCTTTTGAGGTTGCTTGCACAACCCACCGTCCTGGATTCACTTAATTATTCAAAAAACATACTTACAGTCATACAAACACAAATTTATAGATACAGTGAGGTAAGATAGGACACAAAGACACAAACTCCTTGGTAAGCATCACATAAATGCATGCAGAATAAAGGGCAGTCCTTGAATTTTAATCGCTTGCAGCAATATCGAGTCAAGTTGTTATCTGAGATTTTTAAAGTTTTTTCTGCTAACATTGGTCAGTGACCCAACTGCTTATTTCAAAATACATAAAAATGACTAGGAATATCTGATCTTCCTTTTGAAGATGAAATTCTCCTGGCGCATGAAGATCCAGTACTCTGTTCCCACTTCCTATAGCTTCAACAAGATTGAAGCTTGTGTACAGTATCAGCGCACCATATGTTTTCTGTTAATTTGAAATTTGACCTTGCGAAGGGTTCAAACAATCATCTATGAAGTTTATGCACTCTTCCATGATTAATGGCAGATAAATCAATTAGCAAGGTTTGCATTCCAGTTCTAATCCAGTTAATACCATGCTGAGCAGAGTACAATAGTCTCTCCAGTCTCTTTCCCTGTGTAATTTAGAACATCTGAGACCCGGGGTTTGTGTTAAGTGCTCTCAAAATTCAACTCAGTTATCCAAACAGAGGTTGCCTCCAATTTACCCTTCATATTTCAGCTACCTGCCATGGCTTATTCTCGTATTTATTAGATGCAAAGCCAATTACTACGATCAATGAACTTGCCTTCCTGAAGGTGCAATGACTGCAGTAACTGACTCTCCTCAGAAGCTCTCTCTGAATTCGTTCCAGGGTTAGTACAGCTTTGCAACACAGTAGTCTGCACCACCATTTTGAGCAAATGCCTCTGTCTCCGTCTGCAGCACAAATGTCTGTCCTACCCACAATGTGTTTCAGTCCATGCTGGCAAATGAATTCTCCAAAAGCCGAATAAGCATGGATTCGCAATTCATACATCTGATTTCTCTTTCTGTTTTTCCTCAGACATTCCCTTCTGCACTTTCTCTATTGTCTGTATTAGGTGGCTTATTCTCCCTTTCTTGTAATCTCCTAATATCACTCCTTCCTAATTTGTCTTTTGTTCTTCAAGACTACTTTTCAATAACTACAGAGTCCATGGCCAGATCCTTGGTTGATTCTTTTACAATTCACCAATCTCTATTCTTTTAAATCTCCATGAAAGACACTACAGACTTTCTCTCCAGCTTATTAAAGGTAGTTACTACATGGAAATACTACATATAAGCTGCTCTCGGGACTATATATGTTGTGCACGTGTACATAACATGCTTTCTTGCCCAAATTATATGTTACACCTAATACATAAGTTACTTTTAGGTGTCTATTGAAGTAGCATAGTTCAAGTAAGTTCCTAAACTCCAATTCCAGGCAGTGGAGAAAAGTTGTTGGCTTTAAAACCTTCAGAGGAAGATTTTTGTATCAGACTTTCCTAAGTCTGAACTGCTCTTGGAGCTCTGTAAATGCTCAGAAGTATTAACCTCTCTCCTCTGACTATATGGGAAATAACAACACAAAATTCTTCATTCGGTGCTTAAAATCTAGACATTTTTGGCACCTATGTTAGGTAAACTGTATTTTCTCTCTGCTTAGGAAGTTAGTGCAAAGTTATAAAACTAGATCTTGCAAGGAGAGTATCAAGTGGCCTGGACCAGGGGATGCATAAGTGCAATTAATCTTAATATGGACCATCCTACTGCTCAGCTACAGGTGCATGCATTTGTTGAATATCTACAGATCATTGCTGTCAAGGACAGTCCACGTATGACCATTTTCTTATAAAATTGATACAAAACCAGCATGTGTTTGTAACAGCTTATAGCTTGAGCTGCTGGAAATCATTCTGCCTTCCTCACCTTTTCTCAATCAATTCCCAAAGCTTTGTCTTATCAGGATGTTGGACTGGGAAGCACATCTTTCAAGATAGCTCCCAAATCATCTTATTTTTCATGGCAAAATTTCTTCCCCACCCCCAGAAGCTTTTTTGAGATAAGAAAGGAGGGAGGCTGGTCAAAGCTGCCCTTGAAAATGGTATACTTTTATCACACCTCTGGTCTCTCAGGTCTCTCCCGTTCCATGGTCTTTCTTCTCAGAAGTTTTCTCACTCCTTTGTCAAACATCAACTGCCTCTTGCTGTTGTTCATTGCTGCCTCATTCATTTTTCTCACTTGGGAAATCAGGAAGGATGGGACCTAAAGGGAGGTAACCAGAGCTGAGAATATACAGTAATTTTTTTCCCCTTAATATTGGTGTTGGGGCTTTAGAAAAGCATGCAATTTTAGGCCACAGAAGCTCTATTTATTCTCAGAAGATAATGCGATTAGTAGCTCCCTCTAACAACCCACAGATTTTCCTTTGGTGAAACTGTACATCATCTTTCATACCATTTGAAACTTCTAAATGATGTTTGCAATTGTAGGAACTTTATTAGGAAGTAGTCTTTGCAATCCCCATCATACACTCTCTCTGCTGTGAGGAAATGAGCTGACTGTCATCATCTTCATGCCAGCCTTCGGAAGTCCAGCAAAGATTACGGGCTAAACTTTAAACAGTCATTTAATCTCATTCAACTCTAGATATATCACCCAGGCATCAAGATTAAATCATTCTTCTATGCACTCTCCTGTATAGTCAATATTGTGGGATAGGTACCTCCAGAACGAAATTTGTACTAAAATGGATGCCTCAGATAGACGAGGTAAATCTCCATAGAGTTTTCTGTCACCCAATTCTCATCCTAGATATAGACGACTCCATCCAGTTTCCAAACAACAGATAACTGTTTTTTCTAAGAAGGTCAGTTTACTCTGATTTCTACAGAGCTGCTGCATGTAGCAAAATACTTCTCTCTACTGGAGCCATAAAGAAGGAACCAGCATTACTCACTGTCCACAGGATGTCCTGGTACCGAATTAAAAGCCGCACGATGTGCGCTGTGGTGGCAGCTGCTTGCATTTCTTGTTGGTTTGCACGTTTCCCTTTGTAGATGAAGAGGTTTGGTGCAACAATCATAGAAACATTCCACAAATTCATTTTATTTTTCCCTTCATGAGCCACCACCTTTTTCAGGAACTGAAGAAAGGCCTGAAAAAACAAAACTTGTTATGCTGAGTCTCACAAAATAGTTTGCTTCTTGAATACAGCATTTTCAAATGCACGTCTGGCTCTACAGCTGCTATATTTGCACTTGGAGATGAAATTCAGGGTGGTTTTGCATTCTAATTTGGCTTACTCTGATATTTGCTGGCACAGCAACCTGTGTCAATCACAGCGCAATAGTTAATGTTATCCTTATACACATTCATAAATTATCTATCACTTAGAGCATAATCCCAAATCCATAAATCAAGTACAGTGTCTGCACTAAGGCTCTGAATCCTGGAGTAGAAGAAAGATATAAAGGTGTTTCAATGGAATAGTTAATTTCTCCAGAGATTTCAAGGTGTCCATTTTGACCAAGGATTTTTATATTGCAATCACCGGGATGATCAGCCACTCTTCAAATGTGCAACAGTCCCATGTGTGATATAATCTGACTAACTTCTGCCAGCAGCCCCCAAATTTTTAATCTGGGATAATGAAAGCAAGAAGAGCTCAGTGGTTGTTTGTTGACGTCACTTCTGCACATGCATGGTAGAATCAAAGGAAACTCATTTCCCTTTTGGGCACTTTATTCAGAATTTTGCTTGAGTGACTGAATAAGATGGATTGCAGCTGTGGTTAGAGTTGGGGTCTGCCAATGAGTCCTTTTGCAACACCATACCATTAAACCCACTGTATTTGTACCCTGACATTGCAATTAGAACATTTTTACAAAACCAGGAATTGCAAAACAGAAACTGTTGGAGAAATTTCTAAAATCTCATTACAGATAGCAAGTAGAGATCCATTCAGTTTTGTCATCACTTCTATTTTTGAATAAAAGCCTAGTAATAATTAAGACTACTCATCTAGCATGTGTTTTACATATACAAGTCTATATCAATATGAACTTTGGAAGAAGAAATAAACTTCATTCTTCACAGAGCACTAGTAGAACTCCAAAGAAGAGAGTTGTTATTCTTGTCCCTTGTTATTGTATAAATAAATACAGATAAAGAAGGCACCTGGACAGATAAAGCTATATCTAAACTTTCAGAGATGGGGGACCTGCAGGGTCCTGATGAGCAGAGGACCTGATGAAATGTCTACGGGCTCCCAGGCAGCTTGTTTGCCTTTATGTGGAAACAAGTCCAAAGACACAATGAGTGTCTCTTAGGGTCAGGACACAGCTGCAGCCAGATCTGGGAGTTCCCAAGCACCCAAAATGCTTGTAGCTATCGTGACTGTATCAGGAAGTAGTACATGGGTGTGGGCATGGGTTTGTAAGGCAAACCAGCTGAGGCTGAGGTCTTGATATCCATGCTACAGATACACGTTTCAGGGGTTTTTACTTCAGACTACCTCCTCCAGTCTGGTCCAGTGCCCTGGGAGCCCTTCAGCACTGGGAGTGCCCTAGGTGAGCTCCTGGGAGGCAGCTTCTCATCTCGGAGAATTCCAGTCATGCAGAAACCCAGAAACTGAACCGTGTTTTTTCCAAACTATGTAAGGAACATGCCTCTTTGAAATGGATGAATGATGCCTGGGAGCCATTTACTGACACCAGCAGTTGGATATCTCCAGCAACTATTTCTTAATTGCTTGTAAGAGAAATGACAGCCAGGGGACTGGAACATCTCTTCAAAAAAATGATAAAAAATACAGATGAGTACTTTCACAGTGCAGCATCTGATCACTGACTGCTAGAAAAAAAACCACGTGTGTCTTTTAAAGTCAAAAGCACCACAGATGGCAGGTGATAGCAAACAAAGAGTTTACCTTGGCCGTGTCTCTGTTGGCTTCAGGCAACAGCATGATCAACAGATGCAAAGCTTGTAGCTGTAACTTGATCTTGGAGATTTCTAAGAATATGAATAATTAATATTTTTCAAATCCTAGTTACAATCGGTTTATTCTAAAGCCCTTGTTGGTTGGCAGTGCTAGAAGCACAGCAACCACTAGCCAGTTGAGAGTAGCATGTGTAGATATTATTAACCATAATCTTTTCCCAAAATACAAAACCAATTGTAATAAGTAGATTTTTTTCTCATTGTCTTGGGTCTTGTCACAGGGGGAGACAATGCTCTATAAAATCATGTCTAAATAGCAGGGAGCCAATATTTTTCAGTACTAGCCAGTTTCTCTTTGATATCATGGTCAGAATTCATTGTATATAGATCAAGTATTTTCCCCCTTTCAAACTGAAACTGATACTTGTTTTCAGAAAAAAATTGGACTGTTGTTATTAAGTAATTTGCTGAACATTTGTGCCATTAGAGTGGAGACTGAATGCTTGTAACTTAAAAAGTATTTGTCCCAAGTCTAGCACTCTAGATAAATGTAGAACCCCTTGTGCATTACAAAACGCCAGTTTTCAGCAACTGGTACATATCGATGCTGTGCAATGCTCACTGTAAGAGCTGGGTGGAGAAGATTGGAGACACACACACACACTAGAAGATTGGAGAAGATCTGTCATTTGCTTCCACTCAGGGTGGATGAGAGAGGTTTGGAGAAAAACAGTGTGTGTTGCGGACAGTGCATCTGCTGAAAGGAATAAAGTCACTTTATTCTCCACAGACAGCTCATGTTCCGTCTTCTCCAAACTGCTAGGTGATTGTAACTGCAGGTGGTCTGGGATTCATAAGGAGCACACTCAGTTACGTGAAGGTTGCAGAAAGGAGCACCTCTTTGTGCCCTTTAAAATACCTCATAGAGACACTGAAAACTTGGCTGCAACCTTATATAAAGGTTCTAAGTTTTCTGTACCAATTTGCCTAATAAATTCACCATCCTGATAGTTTCACTCTGTCCTCGCTCAGGTGAATTTACAATGAAGTCAGCAGGTATTGCAAGGTACTACTGTGTTCTGGCTGGAAGAGAACTGAACAAAATGTACTGAGGAGGAGAGGGTGTATGTACACTGAAAACAAAACCCTTTCGCCTGAAGCTTTCTGTGACCACATATATCTTTGTACGAATATTCTGACCTCAACATAAACCTGGAGAGAAATAAAACAGATCCAGTAGAATATCATTTAAAGGGCAGTGACCTGAATTTACCTTGCAGAAACTTTCGTTTGTCAAATCTATAATTTGTGTGAATCAGAGTCTATATATGAAAGTCATTGCTCAGCCAGCGTTTGCTCACAGATTTCAAATCTCACATTAAACAGTTGTGTCACTCACAAAATGACTTTATGCTATTAGCAAAATGCAGAGACTCTTTTCCATTTGAAAAGGAAAGCTTGCAGAAAAATTAAATGTATTAAATGTTTAGGCAATGTAGGAGGCCTTTTTTCTCTCGACTTCAGCGAGCGGAAAATATTACATGTTTTTTTCTCTCTACTTCAGAGAGAGAGAAAAATGTAGTGTCTGCAATTACATTTTATCTAGATCAGTCCATACTAACTCCTTTTCCACCTACTTTCCACTAGTGTGATGAAAGCAGGCAGATACTCTACTGTGAAGAGGGGGCTTGGGAGTTCTCTTATAAACATTTTCAGCAGTCCGGCTGCATCATTATTTCGTACTTGGTCCCAGTCAAAAGTGTCTTCATAAAATTTTGCTTCAAGTTCTTGATGGAGATTCTGAAAGGTAAAAGGAACATCTGACCTTTAATCATTGCTTCTGACCCAGCAGTTTGAGATCGCTTCAGAAATCCCATTATAAACAACAGGCGGGTTTACAGCATAGTTAAATTAAAGTAGCCCTAAACCAGTAGCAGCCCAGGTACAGCCGTGTGGAGTTCAGAGCAGGTTCACAGATCAGCTTCCTGAGGATATTTTGCAACCCTGGCTAAATTTGGTTTGCATTAGATAGATTTCTGCCAGTGACCCATTTGAACCATTTTGAAGAAAGACAATTTTGTGCAATGTCTTAGAACTAGAAACAGAAAATTCAGTTAAACACGATTTTTAGCACAGCTGCTCTTTTTGTTTAAAACACTCTCCAGAGGTTTTGACCCTTAAATCACACAGGAGTGGCTTTTCTTCCTCAGTGCTGAACTTGCTAGACAATCTGTTGGCATCCGAATCCATGGGCCTTGAGCAAATGGCATTAGCTTCAGGTCTTCCTGTCTTTAGAAGGATGTTTTCTTTTAGAATAGCTATAATTAGATTTGGTCACTTCATAGAAAAATAAAGGTATCAAACTATTACTATCAGAAAACCTCCACTTAATACATGCTAAAAAAACCCCTCAAAACCCGTGAGATATCTAGCACAGAAATGACTATACCATTTTGGGGGCCCATTTAATCCTCTTGTTCTCCAATGTCAGCATCTTGCTCTGTACCAGAGGTCTGTTTCATTCTGGAGGGTAACTAATCAATGTTTCACACACATGTGTGAATGGGACATGTTCAGTAAGGTTCCTCGTAGGAACAGAATTTGGCTTTAAATCCAGGTCACTGTTTAGAAAATGCAAGCTCCTCAAAAATTTGTTGGGTTAATAAGATTGAAGGAGGCTATTGTCACAGAAGGATATCCATAAATAATGCATCTTTCACAATTATTACTGGCCAAACACTGCCTTATCTATAGGAAGTTTGTTGCTGCTTTCTGTGAGACCATCTATGACAAACCAAAACTGTAGCTAATACTCAGGTTTCAGATCATGTTTTTGTCAAAAGTACTTTAATATTACACAAAAACGTTTAGTCCATTCAGACAGAAATCTTTAAATAATGGATTTTGTTTACTGTACCTCACATGAATGGAAGGAAATTACATATCAAATATGGTCACACATAATGAAGTGAAAGGGCTGGCACAGAAGGAAATAGAAAGTCATTCAGGATTTCGTATATAATGTTACAATCTCATTTTTACTAGCACATTTTACTGGTTGTAATCTAGGCTATCTCAGCTTCCTCTGTATTCACATCCTTTGCACACAATCCATACAAACACCTGGATTAAATTCACTCCTGGTAACTGACTGGGAAATGTGGAACAGAAATCCTCACCTCATCAAAATCACAAGGGGAGAGAAAAACTATTCCACATTTTTTGTGGAGAACTGAAATAGAAAGCAAGATTTTTGAAACATAAACATTTAAAATATATATATATCCACACAGGCAAGCATATATGTACATTTTATACACTCCCCCTCCATATACATATGTATATAAATACTTTTAAAAAAAGCTCTTGCAATTTTTTATTAAATATGACTGATCCTACAGTAGACAATCATGCATTTTTGGTTCACTGGAGCTTTTGTTACAAACTAGATTACAGAGGGAAACTTGTTGTTCTTTCTTCTATTCTTTGTTTTATAGAAGAGTAACCTTTAATCACTTCCATATGCCTTTTCTTTCTCCAAACAAGACTGAAATAAAATTGGAATGCCCTCAAATCCTAATGTCATAATAATGTATGAAGGCTTTGAAGGATGAAATCTGGATCTGCTTTGAAAAAAATCTCTCTTGCTGGTTGGCTTGTTGGACAGACTTAAATGAAGCCAAAACTGGAGTAATTTAAAACTTGCATATGAGCAGCCTAACTTACCACCCAGTATAGGAGAGTTGCACATAAAGTTGTATCTCATAGCAGCTCCCTGGATATAGGTTGTGAGTAAGAAGTGAACAAGACACAGTAGAATATATGCAAAGAATATGAAAGTAATTTAATTAGGTTGAGCACAGCCCTGCTGTGTAACCTCCCCGGAGAGGTTGGAAGAAATTGTGTGAAATAATACTTGAAGCATTTGAATGAAAAAATGAGGAAGCTGAAAAGTACAGGCCAAATTTGGAGCTCCCTTCTTTAAGATGTGGCATTTTGCAAGGTGCTGGGTGCTTTTATCATTCCACAGATTCAAAGGGAACTGGGGTGCTACTTATTTACTTTGGTGCGTTTCACATAATGCTGCTTTTTCTTGTACAGTGATTTTTTATGATCCTTAGCCCGTCAATGTTTAGCAATTCCCAACGTTACTTTTTATGTGGCTGCCACGATGTTGAGACTTCCTGCCTCAGAAAGCGAACTTTCTTGGGATGCACTATAAGAAGTTGCTTAAACCAGATTAAAACCAAACAAACCTAGAAAAAACCAAATATCTGGGAAAGAGGTAGACACTACTAAGCCCAGAACAAACTTGTTTTTCTAATTTGCCTCTGCCAAAGGCTTCCAGCTCCTGGAACCAAGTTAGTCTGGAGGAATAATTGCAGGCATTACTGCAGCACAATGTCAGGTTATTGGGTACCGACTAGCCTGTGTTCATAGCCTGCAAATAGCCTGTGAAAATGAAGTACTTGAGGCTGCCAAACAGTAAACACAGGCCAAACTTCTCTCACTTGGAACATGAAATTGCGAGATCACAGAAGATAAATGAGAAATAAAATGACATAAAGGTTAAAATTACATAGAATAAGATCTTTATCTGGAGTTTGCTCAGTTTAGCAACTCTGGATTTCTGAAATAAATTAAAAGAGAGATAAGATCACAGAGATTTTGGATGACTGAGATAAACCAAAAGAATCGCTCAGTGTTTAGTGGAGAAAAACTGCATTCAACGTCAAGTCTGTGCTTTATATAGAACATTAACAAATGCAAAGCAATAGAACACATGTCCTGTGATTTACTGGTTCCCAGGAACCAATCTGACCTTTCACTGGTAGAAACAGAAATGCTGATCTACACACATCAGTTATTTATGTGCAGTGTGCATTTGTGTGTGCTCTATTATTTTACATAGGGTCTGTGGTCCAGGAGACAGAAAACTGGCACAAGTGTGTACCTTGACTCTGGAGGCAGATCCAGGCACTCGTAGAATTCCTTCAGTTTCTAAACCTGTTTCCTCAAGCTTGAGCAGCAACTGAAAAAAAACAAAACAACAAAACCAAGGAAAATACTCAGAAGCACTTAAAAATACTATTACCTTTTTTTTTTTTCAGTCTAGGTATCCTTGAAACTGATTTGAAAAAGATACATTTCTATGTAATTTGATAATAAAAACAAGCCAGCTCATGTGAGTAAGCCTTCCTAATTTGTTCTCCATATTCCTGACCCTGAAATACAGAGTATGCAGAGTACGGAAAACCGATAATGCAATAGGCCCCTCTGTCCTTGATTTGAGACTTGGCACTGCTATAGAACAATTAACACATAAACTTATTAATAAAAGGGCAGATACACTGGGTAAAACACAATGGTGTTTTGAGGGAAAATTAACCTCTGAGAAATGTTTAAGTCTTTCCCCAAGGAGCACAATGGAAAGGTCTATAGATAACATACGTTCCTGGGAACTGAGAACTCAGATTAGAAAATGATCCCAGGATATTTTAGTTTGAAATTTCTGTGAACAGACAAATAGGCTTTCCACTTGAATTCTTTACTTAAAAAATAAAGAAGATTTGATTTAGCATAATTTGGAACAAGGGAAAAAAAATCATTCCTAACATGTATTCATACAGCTCTGGATTTTCACCACCAGCTTTGCTTCCTACCCTAGCTGTTGGATCCTGTGGGAGCTTTGGAGCTGATTGCAAAGTCACGTAAATATTCAAGTCGTGTCAGTCCTTCCCTTGACATTCCACACCACTTCCCTCTTTTGTCAGTATTTACAGGGAAATGTGTTGTAATTTCGAGTCCACGTAAACCTGTGTGCTTGTGTCTGTGTACCTGTCTCCAAGACATCTGCTGGATGTCATTGTACTGTCAAATGACTTACATAAATGACGTTGACTGGTCATACAAACCTCAATAAGATACTACTTCCATTCTGGAAATAATAGTTAGANTTCTTTACCTTGAGGGTGGCAGAGCACTGGCACAGGCTGCCCAGGGAGGTGGTGGAGTCTCCGTCTCTGGAGACATTCAAAACCCGCCTGGACGCGTTCCTGTGTAACCTGCTCTAAGGTGGCCCTGCTCTGGCAGGGGGGTTGGACTAGATGATCTCCAGAGGTCCCTTCCAACCCCTGCCATTGTGTGATTCTGTAATACCTATGATTTGAATTCATGTGATATGAAAACTCCTGAGACAACTCATCTCTGCCACTTCTGCACACATACACAATTTTGCACAGTGCTCCAATTTAATGAGAAAGGGAAACAGAAAGCCAGACATTTCTTTCCTGAGGTTTCTTGTGTGGCATTATATAATTATAAAAATTGAAAGAGGTCCCCACCACAGATAAAACACACAAAGAGAGCAAATTTTGTCTCCTTGTCACAGTGTTTTACAACCACAACATACATACAGACAGACAGCCTGTAGACACTTTCAAGTCTGTAAAGCCTGCATCACCTTTTATCTGATGACTGTGTGTCACTGACACTGACTGTCAGTGCAAATGATAGAAAAATTAATCTTAGTGGCTGGGCAGGCTGAATTATACTCACTTTTTGGAAGATGAGGGGAACTTTTATTCCAGGAACCTTCTTTTGATCATTCTCCAGCAATATGTTGAGAGGGACTCCAAACAGACCATTTTCTTAAAAAAAATAACAGCAAACGTGAAAGAGAGAAAACACAGTCTCGCACGCATCTTCTTAGCTATGCTGAGCAGCACCCAGGTGGCCACCATGGGGATGCCACAGCACAGTACCTCGTCCCCGCACCCTCTCTGCGCGGTTCCTCTTCAGCTCCACCCCCAGGGCATCGTAGAAGGCCGTTAGCTCAATCAGGGAGAGGTAGCGGATCTTCTTCATGTCTTCAGGAGAAAGGTCTCCAACCTCCGTCAGTCCAAACCGGCTTTTCCGAACGATGAATTTCTACAGTGGAGATGGGTTGCATCTTTATTTGCACAAAAATTACAGGATGTGAATTTTTGTTTTGAAAGAGATGCCCGTATGGGGTAGGAAGTCATATTAGGGTAGATGGGTAACACTAAAGAGCTGAACTACAACCCCATATCTTGGTCTGGTACGTTGACATAACTCGCATCCACCTGACACACAAAACTGAGCTTCTTGCTCACCATGTTCCCTTGCAGTTTGACTGGTAAGTGGTGCTGGAGCAGAGGTATCAGCCTGCGTGCCTGTATTCCAGTGGGACAAATGAGCTACGTGCTACTTAAACTTTTGCCCAGTCTCAACAGGATATATACCTTTGCTCTGCATCTGCCTCTGCCTCCCCCAGAGCATCTTTGAATGCTGTTGAAGTAGCTGACATATTTCATATGGTTGTATATCAATTGTGTGTGTGTTTGTGTAATGAAACCATGCCTGCTTTGCATGTTACTATTAATTTATGAGGTCTTATAGGACAGTTCAAACTGAAGATCTGAGGAAAAGCCTAGAAGCAAAATCACTTAATACTGATGCCAACCTACCAATTTACTGGTACTTTTTATTACTGAAGAAGATTTAGGCTTAGAAACAGGACTCCCAGTAGCTAAGAAATAATTTATTCAAGTAGGCTTGAACTAAATGATACTTAGTAGTTTGGGGGCATGTGAAGATGTCTACATATTTTAGAAACTGCAGTGCTATGGACCAGAGCCAGGAATGCTGCGTCATGACAGAAGCGTTTGTACAAATGTCAAAAAGAACAAATACCCATCAGTTTTTGACATAATTGTTAAACATAATGACAAAGTTATAGTAAAAAACATGTTTTTCAAAAAACTGTGGATCTTTGGTATTGTATGTTTTTTAAATTTAATTGTAATTTAAACCAGTAATTGTTAGTCAGAGGTATAAATAAGTAGTATTACAAGTCGTCTCCTCCCTTTAGGGAACTGAGTGGAAACTCAGCCTTTAATAATGTTTTGCTTCTGGATATTTCATCCCCGGCCTCCCTTTTTTAAACAAATATGAACTCAATAGGCTTAACCCATCTTTAGATGAAGCCAGTCAAACAAATTAAGAAAAAAGTAAACATAAAAAGAATTAAACTTACACTAGATTTTAAAAGTAAGAGGGGACAAAGGATAACTAGATGAAGTAGGTTAGGACTTCCTAAATCACATTGCACATGGTCTTTCAATAGGAGGTAATCACAATTGGGGGATAAAGAGTGCAGGGGATGGAAAAACTATTTTACATGCTGTTGGTGGCATTTTAGGCCACAATCTTCCCTCCCCAGAATGCAGCAATACCACTGTTACTCTTATGCTGAGACTTAATAATGTAGTAAAAGCTACATGGAGGATAGTCTTCTGAAGACACAGAAAATACTAAAGAATATCATGTATTTTGGTTCCAGTGATGAAAAAAGTCCAAAAGCAGTCAAAGCACAATAAATCATCTTGAAAATAAGAAAAAGTCATGCAGTATGTGTATATTTTCTGAGAGGAAAGAGAAAAAATATGTTTGCCAAGAAAAAATGACAAACACTCCAAAACTGATTACAAAGGATAGCTACAATGATTTTCCGTGGTGGCTGACTGTGTCCCAGGGTCACAATGATGTGATGCAGTGTTAACACAAGGTTTGGGGCTGGGCCTCTTTCTACTGTCCAGTGTCACAATTTTCCAGTGATTTTTCTCACAAACAGTAGACTCACAATATGCAGCACTGAAGGAGGCTGTGCCATCCTGAAATTAAACTACTAGTGTTTTGGCTAAGGATCATGTCTGATATCGTGTGACATGGTGTTTCGATGTGGAACCATACAGTGCATTAAGATAGGCCTGAAATGCTTACTGACTGTTAGTTCTGTAATATCTTCCAGTCACATTGATCATGGTCCCACACTGGGGGAATTGCAGACAGTGATGTTGAGTATGCTCTGCTGGAAGCTGCAGGGGACATGCTATTTTATGACATATTATCTTTCTCCACGCAGCTCAGCATGTGCTATCCATGAAGCTAGTTATATTAATGGGTCAAACCTGCCCTGGAGAACCCACTAGCAAGGAAGCGTGGTGTTGTGCAGACTTCACTCTGTCCCTGTTGGCCCACCGAGAGAAAGGTGGGGACAGTCCTTCAGAGTTTAGGTGACCGGTCACTCTGTATAACAGAGCAAGAGGTGATTTTTTGCTGGGGCCCATTATCATCCGAGCCACTATGTGAAAAAACCAAATACCGTGAGTGGCAGCATATGAAATAAGAAAAATGCCAAAGTCAACAGCTACAATTGTTGACTTTATTTAGAAACTCTCTGTTGGTGATGACCTGGCATATTTCTCACGTACTCTTCCAAGCACACAAAATGACGCCCTGCATGCAGAATAGTTCATCTCCAGCACAATGCTGGCCTTTTCTAACAGTAATCAGTTATGCATCCACAGGTCCATGATATTCAATGTGGCATCTTTTCTTCCCCATTTGTCACCAGTTTCCCTGCTCTAGCAACTGGAAATTGTGCGAGAAGTTGCAGAGAACAATTTTTGTGTATGTATTGTAGTGAAGGCTGGGGTCCTACGTTTCCTATTTGAAGGAGCAAGGATGAACCCTTGGTTTGCCAAAATCATGATGAATGCAGAGACCATCTTACTCTACAGAAGACACCAAGTTATCCACACCACAAAAAAAGCCAGACACATCAAAGCACAGGGATTTTGCACCAGNAAACCTCCCACTAGACCAGGCTGCTCAAAGCCTCATCCAGCCTGGATTTCTTCCTGATATCCCATCTAAATCTCCCCTCTTTCAGTTTGAAACTGTTACCCCTTGTTCTGTCATTACACTCCCTGATAAAAAGTGCCTCCCCATCCTTCCTCTAGGCCCCCTTCAGGTACTGGAAGGCTGCTACAAGGTCTCCCTAGAGCCTTCTCTTCTCCAGGCTGAACAACCCCGACTCTCTCAGCCTGTCCTCATAGCAGAGGTGCCCTCTGATCGTCATCATTAGTTCAGGACCTCAGGACATCACAACATTTAGGAAATGCTTCCAAATAATTTACAGCTATTTCATACATTTCACTAAAAATCTGGTATTTGAAGCATAAACCTAATGCTCCAGATTTCAGTAACAGAAGTTGTGAGGTCTGAAGGAAATAGAAAATTGAATTCCTTGACTTGAAGAAATAATTTCGGATAATGACATCATTGCTTGGTGTATGTCTGGTTGGATGACATGATATGATAAAATAAACTTTCCTTTAACCACTCACATAGTATCCCCTATAGCGTAATTGCACTGAATACTAATTGAAGACAGCAGTACTGCTGCGGGACTAAGGCTTGCTTTCCTCCCTTCAACTGTGAAGCGACTTTAAATCCCTATGTTAACAAAGGCAGATGATCTGTTGGGGAATAAAGTAGGAAAGCAGACCAGTAATGAAAATGATTGCTAGTTTTAGTGCTGCTAAGTGGTCTTTATTTCTGTGTGAAAAATGTGTGGATGATGCAATATTTGTGGATTGAGTTACACACATTCATCTGCAATGGGTACAAGTAAAATCTGGGCCTGAACATCCAGTTGAGCTTTGGTGCTTTTCTGGGAATCAGTCACAAGGAGTAGGAAGTCACAGCAGGCAGCCTCGATGAAGCGCACACAGTGAAGGACAGGTAATGCATCCTAATGGACTCTGATGCGCTGGGCATATAAAGCAGGAAATTACTGGGTTAAAGAAAACAATTGAGGAAAAACGTCAAGAACAAACTTACAGGCAAAGCAGAGTCTTCCTTTTTGAACCTCTGGTTTTTGGGCCATTCTTGAGTTTTTGGAAGGACCGTAATGGATTCTGAGAAAGAGACCTCATAGGAGAGCTCCTCTGTTACAGATGGGCTGCCTTTATCTAGTCCGCAGTCTAGACAGCTATTAGCTGAAAATAAGGGAAAATATATATGAATGCTCAATATATGTTTGCATTTAGTACAGAAACATTAAAAAATTCAACCAAGATGACAAAAATCTTGAAAATGTAATAAAGGAAGTGCTTCAAAAGGAATTTCAGTGTAAACCACAGCATGTTCCTGTTTTGTCTGGAGGAAATAACCCCTTAGAAATAAAATCCCTATTTTCATTTTAGATTATTTGACTTGTTGCTTTTCGTGAGAAAGATAGTCAAGCTGGAACTTCCTGTTTATCAGCAATTATCAACTTTTTGTACTCCATCCTTGTCTACCTAGGCCAGCAAACTGTTGGCACTTGTGTAATGAACAATTAAAAATAAAAGTTCCTGACAGAAAAATGCTGTTGACATTTTCTCAGGTCACTGTTGACTTATTTACAATCATAAGACACTGTGCATGTATTTATATGCTCACATACATCTATTTCTCACAGTCGTTAGTTTAGGTGTGTAGCACCTAAGCAGGACTCAATGTACAATCTTCCAGTTTGAAAAGCATTACATCTACTGGAATTTCTGGTAGATATTGTGAAATTTGTTATTGCTCAGCTCTAAAATTTAGTCACCTGTGGAAAATTAGTGGATGCCAGGGGAAAATTTCTGAAATCAGTACAAGCAAGTACAGAAATACTCTATTGTCATGGAGTCCAAAGTGTGATAACATGTCTGAGTTCCAGTGTTGCCAACTTTCATGATTGATCTCTCACATCTCAGGACAATTTTACATTTTCCCTTAAGATCCAGCTCCTAGACACATGCAATTGTAACAGAATCATAATTTTCATTGAAAGTGAAGTAAAATTTCAGCCCCCAGGACTGCAGAGAATAGTTTACTCATGTGACCCAAGTGCATTCAGAAGCCATGGAAATCAGAAAATGAATTAAAAAGCATTACATTTTTTATAAACATGTGCATGCCCCATGATTTTTGATGATCTGTTGGGGCAGATACATTGCATTTACATATACAAACATCTTTTCCAATGCCTTTTGTTTTGGAAGTATAGTTTGAAAAAGCTAAGTGTGTTATTAAGTGGCTTCTGGCTTCTGAACTGTGGCCTTAGATGTTACCTAATGGCCAAGCCATTTAAGATGCTTTCCATCTCTCTTTCCATCCTTGTGCCTGGGACCACAGTCTGTCCATGGTACCCCATGACATTTGGTTCCCCAAATGTACAACTACTTGCAGAGCAGAGGTATCAGCAGAGCAGCTTTTTGCAACCAAGGAAAATGTCTGTGGCACTATATCCAGAGATAAATATCTAAAAGACTAGTTTTAAAACTCAGGTGTTGATATCCCTTTAGTTAAGCCCTGAACAATGGTGATGGGAAGAGCTTTCAAAATAAAAGACAGACATTCCTGTGGAAGGCTGCTGACAGTTATCCAGGCACTGAATAGAGCAGAGCTATCATTTCCATTAGCACTGCCAGTCACTGTCAGGGCAAAGTGTTTAAGTGATGTCCAAAATAACACCACTAGTGGACCAGAATAATAGGGCAGAACTAGAAAAATGATAAATTTTGAACACTATGATTTCTGCAGTACTGGAGAAGAAATGTGAAGGAAATATGCATGGTTCTTGTCATGATTTGCAACAAGAAAATACATTGATGACATATTTTGGACAAATTCTGCACCGTATTTTTTAGAGGTTATTTTTACATTCCCAGCCTTGCAATGCTGAGTACTTTTTAGTAATCAGTGCTTCAAGAGCAGCAACCTGTGTCTGTGCAACACCAGTCTTGAATGGGAAACTTTGGTTCCTGCATGACAATAAGCCGTCAATGATTGTAAGGAAATATATGCAGCATAGCCCCAACATGAAAGAGGAGACTAACCTCAGAACCACAAAAGGATCTCTCTGTCTATCATTTTCCTAGGAGGAAGCGAACACTGGTTACACATTGGCATACTCACAGCTAACTGATTTCCAAACTGGCTTCTGCACAGGAAGCTGGATACCATTAGAAGGAACTGGTGACACTGGAACTGTCTCAAATGTGGGCTGATAGGCAAGGAAAAATGATCAGACTGCAGTAAAGGTAGACGTCTATGGACAGAAACTGCTAGAGTTTAAGCAACAGCATTATCATTCTCAGCTTACACTCTTTTGCCAAGTTTAAACAACCTGTAGTGATTCACCAGAGCACATTTTTCATAGCTAAGCCTAAAAATTAATCTTCCCCAGGCTGCACAGTCTTGGATCATGTTGAGGTCAGTAATATTGCAGCTCACTGTAGCTAATGAGTCTTGTCCTATATAATGACTGAAATTAGCTAAGTAAATTGCTGTACATAATTGTACTAAGTCAAAGGTCCTCATCAAATTGTAATCCATCCTGCTTTTAATCATTTTGGCCACAGATCTTTTTGAGGACTCTCTGACACGTCAAGCATCTGCTGCTCACAAGCACCTGTCAGAAATCGGGCTGTTCCACCCCTTTCAGGATTTGAGCAACAGTAAATTATTAATGGAGGGATGTCCTCCCATAGGTTATATACTAACACTTCATAAGTGAACTGAAAAAACAGGTTTTGAGGAAAAAAAACCCTTTTCTATAGTCAACTTCATTTCTTTGCTCCAGAAATCATTCAGCACTGTGTGAAAATGGGGAGAAGTGTGTGTGGCACAGCAGAGATGGGGCTCTGAAGCCCAGGGGGTGACTTTCAAGCACTGTCACCGCTTCTTGGCAGCCAAGTTTTGCCCTTGCTCTCAGCAGTTTTGGGACTCATCGTAAAAGCAAATCTGAGCGTTTGTGTGTATGCGGGGCAGCAGCAGCTCATCTGCACTTTCTTGGGTAAAAAATTCAAATGTCAGTAATTAAAAAACATTTACATAAGGGTACTCAGTGACAGTAACTACAGTAACGCAAACCAGCCTTGTGTTTTTTGATCTGTCTTTGTATTCTAGTGGTAGCCCTTGCACCCCCCCCCTCGCCCCTCGCCTTTCTCAAGCCTACTGCCTCATCCCCCACAGTCCTGATGGAGCAGCCCCAGCTTTACAGCTGAACCTGCAACTGAGGGACCCGATGGGCCCAGAACAGCCACTGCTTAAATTGCTCTTTAAATTGCTAAATCGGCTGCTTATCAACAAGCAGCAATGCCTCAGGGCAGAAATTTTGTCTTCCCCATTTGTAGCCAATGCACAGGAGCAGCATTCAAGCTGCTAAAAAATGCCAGATATTTAAAGGACAGGCAGCTCTTCCAATTGGAAGCCTGAAATAATGTTGCAGTTGTTTTACTCAGTCTTATCCTCTGAGCTATTTGGGTAACATAGTCAAATGTAACATGAATAAAATCTCTCCTGAGAGAGTACATTCAATGGCCTGCAAACTTGATAGCAAACAGGATTTGAGTCACATAGACTTCCTTTGCCAGAAGACTGTAAGGACCGTTGATTTTTTTTTTTGAAAGGAGAACTGTAGGATGCTTTTATGATAAAATCCCATAACATTTACACAAAAGGTTTTAGGACATAAAAAGCGAGATAAAATTCAGGTGAGAGTATGGAAGTACGGGGAGAGTTAAACTTGCTGCAGCAATTTGGGAAAATCAAACATAAAAGTAGCTGTTCTCTAGGTTAAGATCCAGATGGAGAAATGATGGTAAACATTAGCAACTGGCTTTTCACTGCTCAAAATGTCTGACCTGATGAACAGTATTCAGCATAGACTTACAGTAAATTAAGTTTATTAAGAAAAAACAAATCCTTCCAGCCTTGTTACACGGCTGAAATCAATAGTGAAGCAGCTGCGGCAACCAGGTCTGGCTAAGCGCAGTGGAGCTGGTAGAGGTGAGCTGTCAGCACAACTCTGCCTCACACCCAACAGTGCTTGCAAGAGCCTGCAGGCTGCTCTAGCCTTTGGCAGTTGAGTATCATGAATCAGGTACCAAATCACGGGTAGCTAAAAACATCGTATCCTTGGTCTCATTTCCCAGCCTCCACTGGAAGACTGTATAAAGAATGCAAATCTCTGTCTCTTTTGTGAAAATCTCTTCCAAACAGGACCAACAACCCCTCCTACGACCCCCTTTTTTTTTTAATCTTAGGATATGATACAAAGAAAGGGAAGACTGGCCATAAAGCCTTTTTAATACATGAATTTTCAAGATCCAGATTGTTCCTTTAGTAAAAAAGAAGATTAAAAAACTTTGGGAGCTCATATCTTAATGAATGTGAAAGGCCAAGAGTCAAATTGTGTCCTTAGCTAAATTGGGACAGCTTTATTCATTTGGTTGGGGCTCCAGCGAAGGCAAGACTTCTCATGTCCTGATTTCTGACTGAAAGTGATTCATTAGACAGTTTTCATTATCCAATAATAAAAATAAGCCCAGTGCTTACTGGCACAATGTTAACAGGAATTTCCAATGGGAAGAGGAAACCAGAAGAGCAAGGAAAAGATGGAGATGAGGTAGATAGTAGCTCCCGTCATTGCAGAAGACGTAAAACCAAATAATTGGAGCACCAAGTGACCAAATTCTATTTTCAGCCCTGTAGCTAAGTGAAATAAAGGCAAAGGAGGATAGCTCTGGTCAGGATACAAGTTGCCCATGCTTTAGATATATTCCTATTTCCGAGCACAGTCATCACAAATGCCATTTCATGCAAATAGTACTGGGTTAGTTAGTGATTCTTCTTTAATTAGGACATCATTTTCTCATGCACTGCTCAAGTAAAATGCTCCTAAAACTCTTGAAGAGTTTTAGCTGGTGACAATGTACAGGGTTGGGCTGTTAATGAGCAAGATGCTTTGTTTCCTCCCTCCAATAATAAAATCAACGTTTCCCCCCAGTTTGTATTCTGCTGCTGATTTTCCTAGGCTTTGAGCACTAGCAGAGCCGATAGCTTCTGATGGAAGCAGCGGGGTACTAGCAGTAAGGAAAATCAGGCCACTGTGATTAATAAACCATCCAATTTAAATCTCCGTTGTGTGGCTGTCAGTCAAGCCTGCTGCAAGCAGGCCTGTCTGAAGAAGAGCGAAGGCACCTCAGCTAGTGCAGGCTGCTCCACTGAGGCATCATTCTTGGAGCGGTGAGGTACCATGGGTGCTGCGTTTTGTTCCCAGGATCACAGGACCTTCCCATGGTGGCCAGCAGGAAAAAAAAGAACAAACTACAACCCCCCCAAAAGGAGATATGGCTTCGTTTCCTTTCTTTTCAGTCCACTTGGGCTGTTGAGGGAACACTCCTGCCCTGAGGGGATGGACCTCAAGGCATGACGAGGGAAAACCCTTTGCTCTGTGTTGACCCACATAGACACTGGCCACCGGGCAGTAATATCAAAACATTTAGCAAACAAGTTTTTTCAGAACAGAGAAAAGAAACCAGGGCAAACCTATGTTGGGTTTTTTTGTNATGCTTCTTCAGTGGTTCCCTAAATCTCATCTCAGGTTACCCTATTGAGATAATCACCTTTTCTGTCATCATTAGCCACAGAAGAGAGTAATCCTTCCTGTGACCCATCCCTCTAGGCTCCTGTAATGCTTAGGTTGTTGGGAAGAAGATGTAAGTACATCCTCCTAATGGGGAGGATTATAGAGTTAGGTGAAGCAATTAGAGCTGTTTTCCTATTTGCAGCATGTTTACTTCTTCCATTCCCAACCGAAAAACAGGATGGGAAAGTAAAACTCTTGCACATCATTTCAAGCAGACTTTTTACCAGCCTGTTCTCAGCAGCTTTGCTGGAAAGATTTGCCCCTCTCTTTTCCCTTTTGCTCTTCTTTTTTGGCTGTGTGGTTTTTATCCCAGATGACTTTCCCACACTGATTTAACCCAAAGATTCACTAACAGCTGTAGTGCCATGCCCAAAGAGGCAGCAGAGTGTGAGCTGACACACCCTTACAAAGGGCTGCTCAGAAAACCCTCAGCTTTGGGCACAACACACACCCCTCCCTGTGATGCGTCCCTGAGGAGTTGATAATTAGGAAAAAAACTTTCTAAATCCCTTAATAAGCAGCAGAGATAGGAGCAATAGTAAATGGGAATGCCCAAAGGGTTTTGGGAACCTTGCAGGCTTTTAGAAATACAATCTCTTTTGCAGTCCTTTGGAGGGAGGTGATGGTGTGCTCTGGAGCTGTATTTGTGTGTCTGTGTTTAACATTTAGGTAATCATCCTGCAGAACTGCATATTTTTGTGGGAAGAAGAATTAGAAGTCTTAATTACTTTTTCAGTCTTATCTTTCAGACTTTCAAAATACAGAAGTAGTGGGTGAGCTGAATTTCAGAGGAGGTAAAACAGTGATTTGAAGGCCAATGGCTCTGAAGCTCCCCGTTCCGTTAGCAAGTGAGAAACAAAGGTGAAAGATAAGGAGGTCAAAACCAGATCAATAACATGCTCATCTGAGAGAACAGGTACATTTATTGGCTGATTGAAATTTATTAGGAAACTTAGGCTTTATTGTAATTTTTTAAAAATTTAAAACGTATTAAGGTTTACAGATACTTGAAACGGGAGAAGTTTCTAATCTAATAAGAAGTGCCATCAACTTTTTAATGTTCATGCAAACATGTCTAAGGATTTCCCATGCAAAAAAGTCTGCCCACAGGAAATTACTGGTTGCTTCTGGATATATTTGTGAGGTATGTTCAAGAGGTTCAAAAGAGCCCAGATACTTAAATTGGAGACAAATAAGTTAAATCCCCAACCATTGTGTCTTTGTAATTTTAGTATAAGTATGCAGCAACAATTTTGTCTCAAGTTTTTTGCTTTAAATTCGTTCAGGGTGCCAAGCCTTGAGGAGAACACAGCACCAATAGCAAAAGACAATACAATTTCATGATGAAAGAATTTCTTGAAATTTTGTAACAGCAAGAACTTTAATATTAATTTCAAAGGTGAACTTTTGAGTTTATTGGTGACTCATTTAAGATATCATGAGTGACATATCTAAAGTCACGTGTGTGTGTTGCTTTGAGCATTGGACTAAACTCACACTGCTGACTGCATTTACCAAAATCAAAACGTGTAGGGACTGGAAACGGTGTGTTTAGAGCTACCCTTAGGGAAAAGTGCATGAAACCACCAGAGTCAGCGCTCATTTCTGAAGCCATGGAGCAAATGAACAGTTAATAGATTTTCATTTGCTACGTAAGTGAAATGTAACTGCCAGTGTACCAGTTGCAATCGTGCTGGCAGGTGTTTAATTGCTTATGCATATTTGAACCCCAGTTGCTTCATTACAGAAGTTTTACTTCTCCGCTGAGACTGCTGAGTAAATAGCAAGTGTCCCCAGAATCCAGCAAAAATTTGAATAGCTGCCAAGTGTAACTCACCAATTTCCAAAAAATAAAGGAGTAAATGTTAGTCTTGATAGGAGATTGCAGGAGGAAGGCTGGCAATAGATACAATGTTATGTTACAGGTTAGTTGCAAAACTCTGCACCATCTATTTTATTTAGTTTCTTCTTTTCCTCTCAAAATATGTTAAATACAGCATTAAAAGTCTGGACTTAGTGTCAGGTACTGCTGCTGGCTGCCTGTACATTGTCAGCAGAAAAAGCTCCCTGTCTGGTAGAAACTTAGATGAACTACTTGCAAAATGCATAAAAATTAAGCTCAAAAGCATTCGCTAGGATGCATTGTCTACTTACAGAAGAGTCACTGGTGCCAAAGATGTCTCGCACATCCCGGACTGTGTGCTTATTCTTCTTCCTCAGAGTCTGAGTGTAGGTGTTGTACCTCTTCTGTACAGCAGCAGCTTGAGTGCGAGTCAGAGTAGACAGCAGGGCTTGGCCGTCCTCCTCTTCAGCTCCCGAGATCAATGTAGACAAACCTACATCTTGCAGCCATTCTGCCTCCAGCTCCCCTTCTGTAGAGGAAGAGAGCGTGTTACCAGGCCTGGCACGGGAGGGAGAGGGGGCTGAAGGAAAGGAGGTGGCCTGGTGGATTGCTGCCTTAGCCTTTACCTTGAGAAGACTCCGCTTCCAATCTTAGGCCGTAAGTGTAAGTCAATTTAATTTTATCAACACACTTTGTTGACCAACAAAACAACTTTCAGTTTGGCAGTGTCTGCACAGGAGAGAGACTTAGGAGAAGAACAGAGGAGGTATGTTTAACCTGAGCATCAATACACTTGTGTGAAGAAAGCAGTAGAGTGCCCAGCCTGACACAGCAAGGTTGTTAAAAACTAATCCCTCATTCAAGAGCATAAATCCCCTCAGTTACTGTTTATACCATGTTGTACTGGATGAAACCATTTGGCAGGTGGAAATCAAACTCTTATTCCAATTAAAATAACCAAAAATACTCAAGTGGTGTATACAATAGAATAATGTGTTTGCACACTGAAGATGAGATTTAAGATTCCAAAGTCATCTGGAAATCAGATAGCCAGTGAAGAGGCCACACTGAGAGAAGTGTGGTCCACCTAGTCCAATAGCCTGTTTTGAACAAGATGATTAAGAGCCAGAGATGCTCACTAAAGAACAAGGGCAGGTAGGACAGGTGTCAAAGAGTTCAGGTAGGGGTGGCAGATGCAGAAATAGCTATCCTTGCATGCCAGGTATCATCCTGATTTCTAATAATTAAAGACTGGCTAGCACTCTACAACCCAGCATATCCTGAATATCTTCTTAAATTTGTTCAATACCTGCTTCTCAACTGGTTCAACATGGCAGCTGGTTCCATAGTGAGATAATGCACTGTGTGAAAAAGTATTTTCTTCCCTGGCTCTGTTGGCCATGGGGGAAGCTTCTGGCATCTTCTCAGAGTCACCCTTGCAGGCCCTCCCACTATCAAAACCTTGCCATGCAAATCCAATACAGAGTTTCAGCTTGCTGCCTGGGACATTAAATGACTATCCCCTGTCACTGCAGGACAGAGAGAAGCTCCCATTCTACCTTCTCTAAATCATTTAGTAATTTTAAATTTTGCTGTCATTGCCTTTTTATTTGTTTGCTTTTTAAAATAAACAGCTGTAGTCTTTTAAAATCTCTCTTCACATAGGAGATTTTGAGGGCCTTCATTTTAGCTCTGTGAACAATCCTAGCTCAGCAATGGCTTGGGACAAGACAATAATTGCATTCCAGCTTTGACTGGAGAAAAGGTATTGCAAATAAACATGTCAAACAGGAAATGGATTAATTTGCAGCATGTTCTATAAAACACCTAGTGAATGCACTTATTGTTCTTGTCCCAGCACGAGTCTTAATGGCAGGTTGGTATTTCCACTCTCCCTTTATTGCCTCTTCTTGACACCAGAATGCTGGCAGATTGATAGATACCAGTTTGCTGCACTTTGGCAGTTGGATATACAAAAAAGAAAATTACAGGGCTGGACCGCAAGGACAAGTGAAAGAATCTTACATGTGTGCCTTCACTGACTTCGCTGTTAACTGCCTGGTCTCTTTACAAAGCTCTACAAAAATATCTGCTTCTAAAATCCCTGCTCTGTGTTAGATGAGGTGTGACCAGCCCTGTATCCTGTGAAACAGCTTTTCTCCACTCAGATACTTTCTTCATCCATGGGTAGGATGACAGGCCGTTCCTTTCCTTTGCAAGCTTTGAACCTATGGTTCTTCTCCTGTCCTCACTCTTCTTTCTAACAAGGTCTCATTTCTGCGTTCTGCTGCTCTGGCCACATCCATTCATGTTCCACTTTCTTAATTATATTCATTTTGGCTTTTGTTCTACATATTCTTTCCAAGAATTTAGTTTTTAATCAAACTTGGCTTTCATGATGCTATGAAAAATAGTAAAGCAGACATGAAATTTTGCCTGCTTACCAGCCACCCTTGTGACTCGTTTTCTCTGCCTATTGCCCTTTTCCTGTTCCAACAACTCAAAAACAATAGACTAAGAAATACTGACAACAGCCAGAGGGGTATAACTATTAAAGAGGAGGAATTTTGGCATAAAAAAACCCTCAAAATTTTATGACACATAAGTTTAAATAAAGGCTAAAAGAAAAACATGTTTTTTAACAAAACATTATTTTACAGCGGTAGCTACCTATACAGAAGGGTCTTGATACTGTGTTTGATTCTGCTCTGCCAGAAGACAAACAGATAATCAAGAGGGCTCCCTCTGGTTGGTATTTCTCTTTTTCTCATAGAGATTGCCAGGAAAGAGTGTGCCTTTCTTTGAATTTTAGATATAACCCCAAATAACAGCATCCTAACCTTGTAACACTGTTAAAGCAGTTCTGAGCATCACTGCCATCTTAAGTACCCTATGACTTCCTCTTCCCCTATATTTTCATCTCTCATATCACTTGTTATGATCTTCTGTTCTTTCTTGACCTTAGTTACTAACGTCAACAGAGTAAGTATGCTGATGTCTTCCCCTTGCACATGTGGTCTAGCAAAAACCAGCTTTGTAGTTTCGACAATATCAGTGGTGCCTGGCTGCTATCACCCTTTGGCTTCCTTCTTATGGATTCTGCACCTCTTCCTCTCGAACACAACTCAAAAAGATGATGAATATTTGTTTTTATTTTGCCCTGAGGACTTCTGCATTGATTTTCAGTGTTTTGATCCTCAGCAAGGAGTATTATCCTATTAGAAGCTTAATAGAATTCACTATTATTTCCAAGATTTATAATCCCAGACTGAATATATTCCTGAAGTTAATAACTAGAACAAATGCTGCCTGGTTGTGTGTGAATGTATGCAATATATATGTGTTTAAAACAACAGTATGAAGGTAAATTAAGTGTGGAGATGTATTGCATTTCACCTTGCAGTCTCATTTTTAATTCAGGACAGAGGGGAAAAAAAAATCAATGCAATGTAATGAGCTGTAATCACACAAAAGGTAACATGGCAGAGCAGCAGAATTTGCACTGTTGTGAAGATTTAGCTCATCAGTGATGAAACTGATGGAAAAGTTTCTGAGAACATGGCAAATGGGCTCCTCTATTGCATTGTCCTACTGACTTACCGGTCTTGGTAACTCACAGATATGTGATATTCCCCTGACCATGCAGACAAGTCAGGGACACCCAGTTCACACTGACAATTGCATGAAGGAGACACTGAGAGGTTCACAGTCTCTTTCTGGAGTGTCTAAGGTAGAGAGCATGATCAGACAGTAATTTTCCCAATAAGGTCAAACTGATTAAGGCAGATTGCTTTTCTGCCTTCCCATAACAATATCCATAAAGTTCCAGTGTTACAACATGATTTATTTTTATTTGAGACCACAAGCCAGCACAAAGCAGTGCAGTTTGGATTTAAGCTGCCAGGCCATAACCCTCATAGCAGACCGAGATTTCTGGTGAACGGACGTCTTCTTCTTTTGTTTCCAGGAGTCCCCTACCTGGAACTAGTGAGTGGGAGGTGTTCCCCATGGAAATGGTACATGGTTGGAGCTAGATACTCTGTCGGATGCTTATCATAACTGGTTGCATATTTGGTTGCTTAATAAAGTAGCACCCTTTCCCCTCTTCTACCCTTCTTCCAGGTAGCAGAATTAATGACATCCCATTGCATGTCAAGGTAAGAAAAATACCTTGCCACTTGTGTTAATAATTGTATAGATAGAACACACCATTGTTTCAATATCTATCCCTAGATCAGTAATTACCAGACTAGTGGCCATGATTCACTGAAGGGTTGCAGCAGTTATCAGTCGGTCATGTCCTCAAAAAAATTTAGTTTCATCCTATAGTAACACTTGAAATTTTGTGTTGCACAATATAACGCATTTGTAAGGGGGGTCATAACTGGAAAAAAATGAGAACTGTTGTTCTAGATGTTATCAAATCGTCTAATACAAAGCTGCATTGCAATAAGCTAGTTCAGACTATTACATGTTTTTCCAAAAACATCACGAAAAATGAGAAGAGGAAACATTAAGGTAACAGGATGAGGTACTAATACCTTCAGCATAATTTGTGTAAGTGACGAATTAATTTTGACAAGTGGGGAATTTGAATGATGCAGGCATCCATCTATTCAGACTTATCTCTAATCTCTCCTTGGGTTATATCTAAATGGGACAATCTCAGACAAACAGCCAATTATCAAACTTCTGATAGCAGCAAATGACATCTAACTAAAAAACTACTTCAAGACTTTCATAACTTCTGCATTATATCCTACCAAAAGCCAGAAAGTTGAAAATTCCAGTACACTAAATGAACTTTTTGATCTTTTTATATGCTTTGGTTTACTTTATTTAATGCTGGAGATTAAATTTTAATTTAGCGCCTCTCTTTCATGAATTATACCATTTCTGTCCTCCTGAAGTACAGATAAAAGTGGTGCAAAAAAACCTGCTTCAGAAGTCAATTAGCAGCTCCACCGCAAAAATGTGAGTTATTTTTTCTCTGCAGTGGTCTCTCATACATTGACTGTAATGTTCAGAAGTAGAGCTACAATGATCATAGACTTTTGCTCATACTGGATGACAATAGGAAGGAGACCAGGGCATTACTAAAGAGACGAGGCAAAGCCAAGGTGTGAGAAGAAGTGGTGTTCCTGTGCTTACCATCAGCAGGTTTGAACTCCAAAAGCGTTGCTTCTTCAGATCCATCTTCACTGCTCTCCTTGATGCTCTCCACTTCGCACCAGAAGTCCTCCATGGAGGTGCTGTCCATAGAGGCCTGTGAGTTGGAGCGACTGAATGCAGGAGGAGGTGCCGAGTCATTGGAAAGCATCCTGTTAATTCTCCGATAACGAGAGAGAGACTTTCTGAAAAGAGAGAAGAGATGAAAATTAACATACTCTATCTTTCTGTCATGCTAACTTGTACCACACAGACAAAGCACACAACTAGGGCTTCGACTGTGACTGCACCAGGGAGCAGGGAACAAGACCTTGTCAGCAAAGTGCATGCCACCATCATGAAGGCTGGTGGTCCTCATGATGTCTGTTGCTTGTAACTGTTACGGCTGGAAATTTATTTTGCACCTAATAATTTATCTCTTTAATATCCTTTAATGTTTTATACCCTAAAGGGGGATTCAGGAGACTCAATTTCTATTACTAACTCTGATACCCATCTAATGAGACACTGTAAAAGTATTTTAACTTCTTTGTGCCTCAGTTTCTCTTTCTGTCCCTTCCTGTTTTACTTACGGGCTGAAATGTTTCAGTGCAAACTTCTTTGGAAAAAAATAATCAGACTTGGGAAATATTTTTACAAGCTCATCTTGGCTCCAGAAAATAATTAAAAACTTGGCATATTTTAATTCAGAAGAATAATTACCTTTTATTTGAAAATCCTTTAAAAAATATTCCATTTTAAAAATGAAATTAAAATAAATGAAATTTTAACAAAATCTGTCTTGGAAATGAAATAGTATGTTTTAGGCCAAACAGAAGGTTTTGATCACAGGTTCAAAAAAAATTATGATTCACTAAAAATCAAATTTCAAGTGATGATTCAATACAGTGATGGAATCAAAACAAAGTTTGTTCCTTACTCCTTTGTTCTTGTCTTTTCCCACTGTAAGTTCTTACAGCTGAAGACAGTTAGACAAGTTCATACAAAATCTTGTAAAATACCTACCACAAAAGTCTTGTCTGACTTTGTTCTTTCACATTATTGCAATTGCAATACTGTAAGAAGCTTTTGTAAGTGTAATTAGTAGCAGTTACAGTAAACAGTAATAATAACCATAACAACATTTGTACAAAGGAGTCAGGAGGTAACGTAATCACAGCAGAGAGCTAGACTACAGGAATTAATGGAAAATTCTGTCAGAAGGTCTTCTGGCCTTCACTTATCTGAATTAATTTCAAATGCAGTTTCCCTTTCTCTTCCTTTTCTTTATGGCATCATCCTGCCAACAAGCCTTTGTTTAAAACCACAGATATCACTTTTACTCCACTAAAAAAAAGGTACTTCCTTTTCAGTATTTCCCTCCTTGTCAAAGTTTTCGTAATGGACGCATAAACACTATATTACTTAACAATGCCGACTAGACATGTTTTCACTCCCTTTGCGCTGGTGCCTCTCCTGCATCCCCCCCCTGTCCAGAGAGGGGCTGGCTGCTTCCCCGAGGCTCCTGGAGCCCCCTTGCTTCGTCTGGGTGGTCCCAGGCCATTCCTTCTGGGTTAGGTCTGAGCCCCAGGCTGGGGAGGCTGTGGTGGAAAGGAAGGAGCACAACAAACACAGCTGGGGATATTACCAGGGTTTTAAAAGGGCAAAGCTCGGGCCTTTGCCCCTTTTTCGACCCAGGGAGGTGGTTGTACAGATGCTTCAGCGACCAGAGCTGGGAAGCAAAGCTTTCTGATGAGCGGCAATGTTTCAGCAGAAGAAAACGTACTCTGGTGCTGTGGAGATACATGTCCCCCAGGAAGAGAAGTGCTATCTATCTCCAGTGTTTCTATCCATTTTTTTTTTCCCCATAAACAGCAAATGGTTGTTTGCTTTTAAGCCCAGCGCTGAAACTGTTACTGTTTTAATTAGAACAAGCCACGGTCACCAAATCTGAGAGGAATTTGTGATACAAGCGTGGTTAAAGCTGTTTGGGTGCTTTCCATGCAGCTCTCCCTCTGGGGAGAGCCAAGCTTTTCAGTTGGCTTGTGTTTACAAAGCCTTGGATGACTGGGACACCTGATAAATGGCAATCACTGTAATTATGAAACTGGACGTGGTGGCCTCTATTTTTTTTTTTTCCCCTTCCTTCCCTGCAAGTCTCACAGGTCTTAAGCATCATGAATGAACGCTGCACCGAGCGTCCCCGGGCAGCGGCTGTGACCGGCAGAAGCAGGACGCCTGAGGAACCGCCATTAAAAACCCACCTTTTCATTTGGGAGCTGGTGGGGGACGGGGGAAAGCGCTCCGGCCAGCCAGCCGCCTGCTGCTGTGAAAGGCTTACTGCTCTTTTGTTCAAAAGGTGATAGTGAGCACCAATAAGGAAAAAGGCAAAACTTCCTGGCGCTCTAACAGTATTTGGGGCCCCTTTTCACCGGGCGCTGTACAAGCAGAGAGAGAGGCCAAGGCCTGGGAGGGGGGGGGGGTCATCTCCCACCTCGGCCTCCCCTGTGGCCCAGGGCTCTGCCTGAGCCCCCCCGCGCTGCTGCCCATGAAGCAATTCGTATCCCTGCTTAGTACAAACCCTCGTGAAAAACAGATCCCTGCATCCGCAATTTAGCCCAGCCCAGAGCTCCCGGGCCAGCGATGGTAAGAAGGAATGCTTTCGCCAGTCTGGAATCAAACCCGCGCTGGGGTGAGAAGAGGGCTTTTTTTTTTTTTTTTTTTTTTCCCCCCTGATAGCATCGCTGGCTCCCGTCTTTTAGTCGTGGTCAGGGAATTTAAACATTTCCTGCCCTCCCAGTGTGAATCTTGACCATGACCCTTGTGCTCTTCGCGCACCACTCCAGACTGATCCTTGCTCTTTGACTCCATCGGCACTTCAGCGAGCTCAAACCAAGGCTTTTTATTTCACCATATTAGGAAGAAAGAGGCTTGGCGGGTTGTCTCTTTTCTCCCCACAGCGAGTACACTATTTTGTAATATTACCATACCAAAAAGCTAAATGCAAAACAGACCACGTAGCATGGCAACAACCGCTGTTGACAACCAGATTTACCAAACATGTCTAAGGTTCCCGGGTAGTTAACATGTATTTATGACAAAATTAAAAGCACAGAACTTCTTTGGAAAATCAGCTGAACAAAGTCTCCCGCGAGAGGCTTGTTATCTCAGCCCAGATTAAAACAAGCTGCGTAAAATTCCTGTAACAAGGAAAGGTGAGGCAGAGGTGCTTTATCCTTGTTGGTAAACAGCTGAAGCTTGCTGCCAGGTGGTCTGGGACAAACCTTCGGCAATTATTCCGAGTCTGCCTATTAAAAGCTCATGCGCTTGAAAAGACCTCCAGCTGCCGGTTTTGACCTATATACCTGTGGCTTTTGTCCTAGGGGAAGTGGTCTTCCTTTTATGTGATAAAGGCAGTTGTCTCCATTTCCTCCAGCCAAAGCTGCTCAAAACAGTTTCAGGAAAAAAAAAAAGTCCTACCAAGGAAGCAAAGCATATTCTTCATCACTTTTAATTCATTCTTGAAGGACACTCAATGAGCACTGACTCAGCAAGATGCCATCCTGTCTCAGAAATATCTCAACAAGCCCAGGTTGCCTGTCACCTGGGAACTCTCCTAGCAGAAAACCTGTGTTCCCAATAGCTTTTTCACCCTCAGGGATTTCTGGCTTGTTTGCTCTTTTTCTCAGTGTCCATAGAGAACTTTAAAAGAATAAATTTTTTTCACTGAGCCTAATCTGTTGTTACAGTAAATTTGAAAGCCAGTCTTGTTAGGTAAGTAGCAATCATGAAGCTCAGGCTTGGTTTCATTTGCTCCCTCACACACCCGGGCAGTGGTGAGCTAATCTGTAAGGCTAACTAAATTAAACACAGGAGGGATCTCAGATCCTGGCCTCCTAGATGGAAAATGCTGGGAGAGAAGGACGAAACTTAAAGCACCGAGCAAAAATTACAGTGAGTGTACTGAATGAGCTGAAATTGTTTTCAGGGTGGAATTAAAAAGAAAAAAAAGCTACACGGACCCAGACCCAAACCCTTGAAAAAGGAATGAGAAAAAGAGGGAAAATATACTAGAATGTTATCAAAGAACACCTCTGTTACTGGATATTGGTCACCGGAGAAAGGGTTAAAGAGTGCCAGTAAGGAGAAATATGATGATATCATCTAGAAAGCTTTCTGTGGATAGACTTTTGCAAAGAAGCAGGGTATTTCCATGGGGCACAAGGAGGCTGATTCAACTGTGTGTGACTCTGGTTTTGCCCTGATCTATGTTTATAACGCTGATGAAACGCAATAGCAAACCAGGCCCACTGAACCTATATTCTATGTTCCATATATTGTGCAGAAGTGTGATATCAATTTCAGGATAGCCAAGCCAAATCCAATAACCAATTCTTATCCCACCCCCAAACTGAGAGTTTGCCAAACCACACAAAGAGCTGGCTTGGTGATATCTAATGATTGCTCACAGGCTGACTAATGATAAAGCCAGGCTTGTATTTTCAGTTTAATTAAGTAATGGGTGGTAAAGAATCCATAAACCAAACTGGAGCAATAAAGTCATCTTGCAGTTAAACCCACCATTTAATCCTTCTTTACACAGAGACACAGGACATCTCACTCTTGTGGGTCATTATGCTTCATTTCATTCAGTGTGTCCTGAACCTGCTTCACCACAATTAGCCACATTTATAGGAATTGGGAAGATAAAGGAAGCAGAGTTTCCTGGTCATTTTAGGACTAAGATCCACCTTTTCATAGTGCAATCATTCTATCAGTATAGTCACTTAATCCTGTGAAGTCAGTAGTGCTTGAAAAACATGACAGTGTCAGAGTACAGTGTTGTTTCCTGTACCCGGATCTTTCTATTCTTCAGTTTGTCATAACAATTCACCTGCTTCTGACAAAAAGTAATTACCTTTTCTCTGCTCAGCTCTTCCCAAATGTAAAAAAGGGGATGGTAGCTTGCATTGACAGGGAAACAAAACTTATTGGTCTTTATTAAGAGCTATATTTTTCTCTTTTCTGAAATGTTAGAAATTACTCATGTGCCAATCACTTATGTCTTTTTTTTAAAAAATAAAATGTATTCAAAATTCAGGCAAATGAAGAGGCCAGCGACTGGAAATGGTATCTTCATGCACAGTCCATGGTACAGTTCACTCTTGCCCCAAATCTCTTGGCTTCTGTTTCCTTCCTGGCGACCCTGTTCTAGCACTGTTTGCTGCCTGCTTGTTTCCTTCTTTCCATGCTTGGTGGCTTCTGCTCACAGAGAGGGACATACCTTGGACAATATCCCCCCAACTCCGTCTGCACGCTTCTGTTTCTGATTATTTTGCAGATGTTAGCCAAGTTGTAGACAGTAAATCCTAAAGTTTCCCCTTCTTTCTCTAATGTCTAGCATAGCAAATATTTAACCTATAACGTTCATTGATTTCATGGATGTGTCACCTAGCCTCCCTTGTAACAGAGTAGTTGAGTGAGAAGCAGAATAGGATTTTATTTCATTAATCATTTTCCCATCCTGTTGCCTACCAGAACTCCAATATCATATGAAACTCTTTTCTCTTTGTTACAAAGCTGGGTTTGAAAATGAGCTTAGTTTTCACCTTCTTGTATCAGCTAAACTTGAAAACACAGGAATTCGGTACTTTGCATGGCTTTGTATTCTACAAAACTTTCTACAAAATTTGCTTCTATCAGCTATTCATTTTACTTCTAAAGCTGCTTTTCTGTCTCCACAAACATCTTTTGGACCAAAAGGACTTGTTTAATGAGTCTTAAGATTTAAAGACTTAAAAGAGAAAAGACTTACAAGATTTAAAGGAATTAAAAGAGTCTCAGTTATTTATTTATAACGCATCTGCAATTCATCTGGATGCTGACAGGAGTTAGGAGATTCAGTTTGCTCACGAGTGTTACCTGCCAGCTTTTAAAAATGCATTTCACCTTGCAACTCTCTCTTACGCAACTTCTTCATAAGTGATATGGAAGTCCCCTGTCTGGAACAAGGGCCGCGTTGTAGCCACTATGTGGCTGAACATGGAGATTTCAGAAGAATCTCTCTCTGTTTGTGCGTGTCAGTGTGAGGGCTCTCACAATCAGACCCTTTCAGCTAGGGGAGTGCAGGGAATATACTCTCTAGGTATTGCCTGCTGGCAACGATGACCTTTGGGGACATGACCCAGACCTCTCCTCCACACTGGCAATCACATCACTTCAGCGCTGGCCCGATGCACTGGAGACAGTGCACTACATGGCTTCAATGTGTCTGTCAAAATATGAAAGGGACTCTATTTTGTCTTAGTTCTCCTAACAAGGCTGTTCCTAAAGGGCAGCAGGGATTCCCAAACGATGAGCACTAACAAGAGTACATTCGTTAACCTTTTTTTTTTTGTTTCAAGTGAATTGGAAAATTCTTTTTGTATAGATTAAGAGGCAGGAGAATAAGCTAGTTTTGAATGATGAAGAATTATGGACGTGAGCAGACAATGGCAGAGTATGTTAGAAGTAATTTTCAATGGGTATGGGAAAGATATAAAGCATCTAGACATGTCTGACAGCAGGAAAAAGCTGTTTTTGAGAACCAGTTTAAATACCATAAACATTTAAAAAACATTTTTATTGTTACCGGTGACAAATTCTTCTGTTGTGTTGGTGCTTCCTTAGGTCCAATTACTTTTATGTGAAACAAATCCACGCATCTAGGGCAGACGAAGGTTTTCCAGGAAGAAACACAGGCACGTGGGCCACGTACTGTAGGCTTAGGAAATCCCATGCTTCCAGGAAATGTTTGATCTGTTGTGCTTGTAAACTGCAAATTATTTGTGTCTGAGCAATGAACCCACTGGATGAGGCAGTTTGCTGTACATACGCCTCAGAGCTGATGAAGGCCTCCAGGAGCATTGGGCTCACTCTGTGCGCATGGTACCATTTATCCACTCGTGTTGAGTAGATGCCTCCAAAAATTCCAGCTGTCTGGTACTCACTCACAGAGGTCACCAGGTGGCTGAGCACTCCAAAATCCAAGACAAACCCTTCAAATTCCACCTGGACTGAATTTGAAATCAAGATGTATGGCAGCCCTGGATTTACCACTATAACTTTACCAGGCCTTGGCATGAATTACCAGTTAAGCCACACAGTAAGCATGAGGCAGACACATGTCATTCCACAGCTTGGCACAAACAGCTACCGAGTGTCTTACCCAAAGTAGCAAGCAAAGATGAAGCAGAGTCACGTGAATAAAAAGGAGCAGGGGAAACACAAATGCACTAGATCCTGTGTAAACTCTGGTACTGCACGAAGTTTAATGCTGTTCACTGCATTCACTCCGTCCTTCCTCAGAGAGCTATCTGCTGTAGTGAGGAAGCTCTCACAAAAGGTGGTAGAAAAGCTGTATTTCTCTTTTGCTTGCTACTGCTCTGGCAGTGTCACTTTTAAGGTAAGCAACAGACCCGTAAGCACTCCCTGGGGATAGCATCATCTCAAGCCAACTCGAATATGTCAAGCCACTATGCGTGCATGTGTGTGCAGCTACAAATGCCAAGGAGGGTGGAAGGAGGAGACTAGTGTGCAGACTAATCCAGAATCTTCTCTCACAATAAAATTGATAAGCCTTTGCCAACAATGCACTCTTAGCCAGACTCATTATTTATAGCACAACAGGATACAGTTAAAACTGCAGGAATGCACAGGTTCGAGAGCTCCGATGAGGCTTAAATCATTCAACAAGCAAAGAAGCAAAGCAAGTAGAACCCACAGGGGATGTAAACTGGACACTGTTAAAAGATTTTTGGCTCTAGAATCACAAAGTAGATTTTCTACAGAAAAATAAATATTAAAATAATCATCAGGCATGATGAAACACTGAAACGTAAGGGGTCAAACTTTCTATAGCTTTCAGTACAGCTTCTAAAATTGCCTGTGTTTATATGGCACTTGTGGAAGAATAGGTACTTATTTTTATTTTAGATTGTTCTAAAGGAGTACCCTTTCAAACAGCATGATTATTATCATTAAGGAGCTCGCAGTATTTATAGGACTTTGTCTGTCTGAAGCACTTCAAATGACAAGTTCATTCATTTTGGTTGAATTAAGGTAATAACATAAAGAACTGGACAGTACTGTCTACTGGAAGGCCTCTAATGCAACTGTATACATTGCAAGTGTAAGCTCTTTAAGCTCCTGACATAACCAATGAAGAGAGGCAGATAATTCTAGACGTAAACTAATCAGGAGCTGGAAGTAATGCTGCAGTCTTCGAAGTTTTCTTTGTGCCAGCTGTTACTTTCTCCCTTCTGATAATTAATGCACCCTTTTAAGTCAATGTGACCACTCCACCCATTACTTTTTTTCCAAAGGCCTCAGGATCTAAGCAAAAAAGCAGTACGTATTTTCATTAGTTATTGGGGTTTCCCTTAAATGTATTTCAATGTATATGGAAGGCAATGGTTGAGCTACAAAACATGAATATGTAAACTCTCTAATGTATTAGTTTACATTTAGTTACCCTGCAAGTCACAAGAAAACATTTTAAACATTGTGCTTAATGGTATTCACAGGACTGGACTGAAATAATGTGAAGCAACACGTTGAACCTTTAAGGCTAAGCAACACACAACTTTTAAAACTATTTTATTGAAAAAGATGCTTATGCAGTGAAGACACTCTTGAATCTTTTGACAGAGTGAGGAGCAACTTCACATTGCCACTATAAAAATCCTGGATCAGATTCTCAGATCATTATAAACTGTTACAACCCCGCTGGCTTAATTTATCCCTTATGTTTAAATTCAGAACATCTTTCTTTGTGGTACTGCTAATGCTGAAGTTATTACAAATCACAAAAATTTCATGAGCAAATGTACTTCTCACTGTTTCGAATTTTCTCAGCAGCTCTGGGTTGGCTGTCGGGCAATTCTGAACTCTCAGCTTGTATTTTCCATGGTGTATTGTACTTTGTGGCATACTGAATCAGTCAGAAGGAATGAAAAATTTGCTGGAAAATGCTGTAGCCAAATAAAAATCAAGATGTGCACATAATTCTATTTTTTGCCTCTCAAGCACATTGGTAAAGATTGTATGTGTTACTTTGGAAAGAGTCACAAATTTGCTGAATAGACTGTTCTTTTGTTAATGAGACTGCTGAATAAAGCAGTGTAGATAAAGAATGTGCAATGAATAAAGATGAATCTTGGAGAGTATCTCAAAGCACCATGTTCCTATTTTTACCTGAAGAAAAATGGTTACGTATCAGCTGGAAACTGATGGAAAGTACATCCACATGGAAACTTGTCAATGTCCTGAACAGTCTGCAACTTTATTCTAGATGACTTGAGGCAACATAAGGCCTCATCTCTACCTCTCTCTCCCTTTCCATCCCTCCATCTGCAGCCATCTCTGAACCCTGCCTCTTTCTCTTTCTTTTCCATTTTCTAGAAAGCAAGAGGTGCTGGGCTGGGTGAGAGCCTCAAGCAGAGGTGGAGCAAGCAGGGAATCTGATAAGGTCTCTGTGCAGAGAGTAGGTGATACCAGTGTGGCACAAGGGGACCTGACACAGGGCAAGGGATGGGGATTGCCGCTGATGGATGTGTTCCCATATGTTTCTCCAACAGCATTTGACTGTCATATCTCCTTATTAGAAGGCATCATACACTCCCTCTCCATCCGGTTCTAAATATTTACAAAAATCTCAGAGTCAATGCAAATATGGTACTTTACCTTCTAAAAAAATAAACTACTAAAAAATCACAGACAGCTAGGCAACATTAACAGACGTAAACCCTCTTGACTCTGCTGAAGACAGTAGAAGTTTTGCTAATGCAGTGCATATTTCACCTTTATACTTTAAAAAGCAATCTATATTAGAATAGGTTTTTGACCAACACTTTTGAGGGAGACAATGAACAATTAATTCTTCGCTAATTCACTCATCTTCTTTTTGGTCAAAATTTTAGGGTTTTTCACTCACTTTAAAATTAAATAACAGTATATTATTTGGTAGCCTCTCCCATTCAGGACTTCAATAACAACAAACATAATTGTGTAAGCATAAATCCGAACTTAATGCAAAAGCTGGTAGAAGACTCCTATTGGAGATTGGTCTAGAGAATTTTAATTTATAGTGTAGGTACAAAAATGTGTTGGCAAGAACCTCTTGAATTACCAGATGATACTGGTAGCAGTACCAGTACTATGAAAGGTCATGGTGAGATGATAGGAGATGTAATCATAAGAAAAGACAGACCAGAGCTGAAGATGACAAACGGAAACGTAAATTTGAGGGAGACAAACACAACAGACAGGGAACACCAATTAGAAGATCACAGGTCTCCAAAGAACAGATATTCCCATTTTTTGAGGAATCAATAGACCACAAAATCAGATTTAGTTTATTATATTCTTAGGTCTTCAAAAGAGGAATGAAGAGGGAAAGGAAAAAAACTATTCATGTTCTTATGCTTTGGCTGCAAAATTCCAATCAATAGGGTATAAAAGGTTTCCTGTGAACTTAAAGTGATTTCTAGGCTTATGCTAAAGAGAGAAGGAACATCTTCACGAGAATTTTCAAGGCAACACCCTAAATTTCAAGTGGTATTTTTCTAATTTGTGTTCAAATGTTTGTACTACGTGCCTGTGAAAAACATGACCTTTCTATGCAAGGAGCCAAACAAATCAGCGATGCTTCCAAACCACTTAAACTCCAGGGAGACCTGGAAATATTTGACTAGGTTACACTTCTTTACAATGCCCATAAAAAAGGTAAATAACAGAATAAGAAAAATCACATCTTAAATGGGAATACTAGTACATGATGAACAGCAGCTTTCCAGTTTCCTTCAACTACCTTTTTTTCTCCTGTTTATTTTATTCTAGAGGTTTATCTCAAATACTTCATCTACAAGCACTCTGAGGAAAGCTGCAGCATGCCAGGTATTTCAAAGATAACTTCAAATATACTGCAGCTCCTGAAGCTCTTGGAGCTAGGGAGACCACTAATATTTACAAAATATCACAGAATCACAGACTCTGTGGCACAAATATGGTGCCTTTGTCCATAGTTCCTCATGAACAATTCCGAATCCTACAAGCAGCCCTGATGAAGCCAGCCAAATGACTCTTGTGCGTAGGGTTTGGAAGTTCAAATGTCTTAATATTGATGCTGGAGGAGTAAGAGGTAGCTGTTGGAAATCTCTGCGGAAAATGGAAAATGGGTTCACATTGAAGGGAAGTCTTCAAGGCTCCGAAGATGTCGAAGGACAATATTATCTTTGATTCAAGCATCTTAACATAGGTACAAAATGCCTGTTCACGTTCTCTTGTGAAGCGGAAACCCTAGATGGTGCTGAACCACGCTAGAAAGTTCTAAAACACGTTTTGTAGACACCATGTATTACAGGAAGGGGTTGCTCTTGGCTATTTTGACAGTTAATGGTTTGTTCTGGTTTGTTCTAAGCTGTTCTGGGTTTGCACAAGGTCACATTGGGGGAATGGAAAGAGGACTTTGGAGAATTGCCTCTTTAAGCTGTGTTAAGTTCTCCTCAGTCACAGCTGGGAATCTGAACCCAGATACCAAATCATCATGCAGTGGATAGTAACAGCAGAACCGATAATTTGGTAACTACTAAAACACCCAACCACCCCCTGTAGCATTTAATTAACTCTCAGGGCAAGAGCGAATTCATCATAACAAGACCACAGACATGTTGTCAAATAAGAATTACGGAGGGAGGTAAAGTCATGTGTCTAAAATCACACACATGTTTTGCCACAGAAGAGGGTTAAATATACAAGCGCTAGTTTGTGACTTAAAGCTATGGTACACCGTGAGTAATAGAACCGCTAATCTTCTGTAAGTCCTGCAGAGCTTGGCTGAAGTTTCTAACTGAGCTTTGTCAGCCCTGTACATATTCTTGGCTGGATAGCCTCTAAAAAGTAATTAATATTGCTATACAAACACAGTAAATCATGTCTGAAAACTCACATGCTCACGTCAAACGAGCACAACTAAGCTGTTGATGTGCCCTCTGTCATTGTGAATACATACTCCTCTTCCCACTCCTGACTAGATAAGAGTCATGATCCATGATAGGAGGTGAATATTCGCTGGGCATTCATCCATCTTTTAATGATCGTGTTAGATCTTTCACTGTGCAGGCACTTTATGAATGTTGTGAAGCTGCAATGCTATCCTTCCCACGAGGACACCGAATTACTTATCCATGCTTTTGATATAACGCATCTTGGCTGAACTGTTGCAGCTCTCTGGCTCTGGAAGATTTCCAGTCGAGGGCTACATTTACGTCAGTTACAATTGATTCAAAATGCTTCCACAGGATCTTGAACAGGCTAACACAGCTTCACCAGTTTAATCCAGAACAGAGATGCCTTCCAGTAAAACAGGGAATCATGCTTGTACCTCTAGTTCTTTGGTTTGAGTTCATATCCCTGGTTGGTATTCAGCCACTGCTTGGACCAGTATCTTTTCCAGACATCCAGGTGACTATAGATTATGCTTCCAAAAGGGATTTAGGAGGGCAGTCACCTAACTCCCCTTTTTAGAAATGACTGAAGGATTCAGGAGCACAAACCCTACGGACTTACAGGGGGAGTAAATTTTCCTGCACTCAATGCCAATTTTAAAGATGGTACTAGGCTTTTAAGTCACAGACACACTTCTTTTGAAAATCAGCCCTCATCTGAATTGTATACCGCTAATTCCTTTGTCCTTGTCTTTTTTTGTTTGTTTGTTTGTTTTTGTTTCTGTGAGCATTCAGTTTACCCAGTTTTCTGGGATTTTGACCACCTAAATTCAAGCCTTATCTTTTAAATTTTGGCTTTGATTAACACAGCTGTTATTTATTCTTTTGCTTGGCAGGAATTACTGCAAGACCACCATAAAGTCAGCCTGTTTGTACTGTATTGTACTGTTAATCTCTTTTTCCTTTATGACATACATACACAATATCCTAAGGGGAAGATCACTATGTATATATACGGATTCAGACTCGCATATAAATTTATGTATGAATACATAGCAACAATGGGAACAAAGGGAGGGAATATTTTAATAATCTCCTAAAAGCCTTTGTGAAAAATTCTAGATAACACATAAAATGTAATGGTTTGTACATCACGAACTGGGGGATCAACATTAATTGGTTGCTTAATGGAAGCATAATTCAAGATAAAAATGGAATAGACTTTATTCAAAGTATTTGGAATCATTTGGGTGGAAGAAAGATCTGTCAAATTAAGAGGCAGCTATATCATTACAATCACTAATGCACAGCTCACCACTTAAGGTTTTCCAAAATGATGCATTTGAAGAGACTTTCTAATAAAAAGTAATTAGCAGAGTTGAACAAAACACAATGCTTAGAGTTGCTAGGTTAATTTTCATCAGCTTTTGGTCATTATCTTACAATAGCATCAGCAGTGGATAATTTCTATCTATCTAGAAACATCTATATTTCTGTGTCTCACAGAGACTTTCTGAATTAGGAATCACTTTGCAATAGCACTGAAAAAGCCCTAACACCCAAGAGTGAGCTGCCTTTTGATTGCATGGACGGGATGACCTCCACTAAGAACAAACAGGAGCAAAACCAGGGATGGGAGATCCCTCAGAATTCTTCCATTCGTATGAAAAAGGAGTCACAAAAACCAGTTTGGACAATCATTTATGCCAGTAAGCCCTATCTCCCATCCTGACAGAACGCTGCTGGGACTCATAATAACACTGTATTCGCTGAAGAAATTCTATTAGTGCTAGGAGTATAACAGTCTAGCAGAAATTTCACAATAATCCTGCTGATCTGATTCTCTTTTCTAAACAAATCATTCAAGAATCTAGGTAGCAAAATTCAAATTTCAAGGGTTATTAGCTGCCTGGATTTTCTTTCAGTGAGTCTTCATGTTCGACAAGGGAAAAAGAAAGTACTTACTCTTTCATTCTGATCAAAGTCAATTAAATCTATTAAGTACTCTTCATACTGAACCATGATCATCATATTGTGCTACTCTGCAGCATCTGACGCCATTTCAGACTTCCCTTTGACCCCCAGTATAGGCCTTGTGCTGCCCCTACAGAGGGAATTACAGGGGAAGAAATGCTTGAAAAGTTTTCCCCAAGGCAAGGAGTATTATTTCTGCTGATGGTCATGACCCCGGCTCATGATATTTTGCTGCAGGGGGACTTCGGAACCGGAAAGGTTACGCTGGCCATTTCAGTGTGTGCAAACTGCCATGGAGCAAGAACTGCTAAAAGAAACTCCTCAAACACTCCTGATGTTTGCTCTGGAGGTGCAGAGCTGTGAGCGTCACACCAGCCAGTGGGTGAGAAATCCTCTGGAATCCCTCCGTGAGGGATGAGAGAGCCTGGCCGCGAGTGCTGGATTGATAGTCTATCGTTTGCATATATTTAGACGACATAAACAAACTTCCAGTTTCCTCAAAAGAATGTGGACAAGTCCTAGCTTCCATCTCTCTTGGATTTCTACAGTTTTCATTGCTAGGTAAACAGTTTTTGCTGTTTTTCACCACCAGTCCCCTAATGCCCTCGAGTTTTCCCTGGTTACCAGACATAAAGCACCTTTAAACTGAAAGCAGCCATTAGAAAGAGCTTGCATTACCTGCAAATCCCTGCCTGCCAAGTGTACAGAACAAAGCAAGATTTGCGCACAGTTTGAAAAATGTGGATTAGGATAACATATTTGTGAATGTAGGAGCACTTTAGCTCATTTAGCTATGTAATCTGTATGAACGCATCACTTAAATTGTCAGACCTGGCTTTCCTCCCATGGAGTGTTATCAGTCCTAAGTTTCTTCTTTCCTCACAGCCAGGTTTTTATAAATCACTGCATATGCAAGTTAGAGTCTGGTCGTGACAATGAGCTGAAATACACATAATTATCATAGACATCTGTATGACAACAGCAGGCAAAAGTTGAAAAAGGCAAATTTCTGACCCCGAATCAAATGAAAGCGCAAATGGGAAAAACTGTGATTGATCCAATTTGAAGTAAAGATTCTACTCCCTCTGGAATATTATTCCAGCAGAACACATTTTTAAGCAGAGTACAGGGTGAGAAAAAAATTGTACCATAACAGTATAATTTTCCAGAAGCACACATTGTTAATAAAACCTTATTATGTTAATAAAACCTTATTATGTTAATAGATTCTTGAGAAGTATTTTCATACAGCTTGAGTCAATGCAAAGCATGCATATGCCCATCCTGTAGCTGCTTTCGCTTGCGCTGTCTCTAGTTGTTTTTCTACAGTGGATTTTTTTTTTTTTGTCCCCCTTTCCTGCCCGGTAAAGCTGGAAAATTCCACTCGTGATAACTCTGACAGCTTGCTCCCCCTCCTGTCACTCCTTGTTTAAGAAAACAAGAGGGAGGGAACAGGGTCTGCGAGGCTGAGAAGTTACTGATTTAGTAAATTCTGCAAGTCTTACCTTGGAGCAGAATAAAGCCTTGGTGTTATCCTTAAAGGAATAAAGCAGAGTCCTTCTGAAACCCAACTTCTTCATGCTCCTAGTGGCAGTGAGTCCCTCCTCAGCCTATGATCACCAAGTCGCATATTCTGGGAGCTATCTGACAGCCTGTGATAGGGTATTCTGCCTCTAGTCATACAAGGGCTGCGGGAACAAAGAGCAGTGGAGCTTCTGGCCCTTGTGGGAAAGGAGCTGACACTGCTCCATCAGTATTTAAAGAGTAGATGCCTCCAGGATAAATCCTCTTACTGTGTTTTCCTGTTTGTGTCAGAACTTAAACCCTTTATCCATTTCCTAAGAGGAGAAATAAAAAAGTAATCAGTCCTAAGCTGCGCTGTAATACAGGAGAGTCCCTGTGGGGTGGCTCAGAAAAAAGACAGAGTCAATTTATGTGTTTTCTGCTAACGGGATATGAGACACTACCATTAACATAATGCAAAAAAAAAATCGTAAATGGCCAGATGCAAATTAATGAGGAGCTCTCTCTGCACGGAGATGGCTGCTCCACGCGGAGCAGAAGCGTAGTGCACAATGCCAGCGAGGAAGGAGAAGCGAGCCAAAGTACAGCTGTTAAGAAATCAAATATTTATGGGGAAGCCTTTCTTGCTTTTCCTACAGTGGGACAATCAGTGGGAGGCCCAGATGAATGCTGACAAAAGCATGCACCAGGTTTCGTATGAACAGTGGCCCAGAATTGGGTTTTTGCCACAAGAGAGATAAAGTCTTGAAATTTGGGGACGATTTTAAGCTGCAGCTGAGGGGATGAGGAAACACACTGTGCAAAAAGTTCCCTACCACAGGCTATTAGTGCCATCAAAGGAGCCCTAAGAAATAACTCTTAAGCATGGAAAGCATATGAGACGATCAAACTTTCCTCCCTCCACCAAACCTTTGTTTATCCATTGAAATGCTTAAACTGGTCTGTCAAATTTACAGCATTCCTGTCGTCATTCCTCCAGCCCGAAATACAGGAGGAAAAGCTGAATTTCTGGTTATAAGCTTTTTGATATCCTTCACTTCCTCCAAAGACATGGCTAAAGCCCTTCAGCAGAATAAAGGGTAAAGAAAGCCTGTTATTTAATCAGAGAAAGGAAAAAAAAAAAAGGCTGAAACAAAGAAAAGAGAAGGGAAAGGACTTCCTGAATCGGACACAGATTTCCTACGGGGGCAGAAAAGAGGAAAACCAGAAGTGGTTTGGTTTTACAGTTCATCGTGAAGTCAAATGTGCGCTGTTTTAAACTGGACTTAATGTCACCTTTCTGTTTCTTCTGGTGAACCTTTAGGATTACATAAATCCTTGAAAACTTCCAAAACTTCCCGTCATTTATCACTGTCTGTAGGTCTGTTTAAGGATTGGTAGGTTACACTTTAAAGGATAAACTGCAAGGAAGAGGCTGGCTCAGAAATGTGGAAGTGGACTGTGGGGCTGTTCATGTTACAAATCCAGCCGGTGTTGATGGCAGCTACTGTTGCTTTGCATGAAATAATAGTCGTGCTGGTCCATATCATCCTGACTAAATATCTCTACAGTGTTACCTCCTGCAGGCCTTCAGAGGCAACCTCCTGACTGAATGGTCACCAGCCTGCCCTCCCTGCTTCCTTCAGGGATATTTTCTCCCATCTTTTTAGTTAAGTGACAGACTGCTGCCACTATTACTCTCCTTGAGCTGTTGCTGTATGAAGTAAATAAAATAATTTTTTACCTAATTCTAGGCTTTGTCTGAACGGTCAGATAAATACTGGTTTAGGATTGCCTTTTTCCAAAGTCGGCCTCTCTTGGAATTTAAACAAGCCTTGGTATCAGCGATTTAGGTTTTCCTAGGAATTAAAGTGAGATGTGGCTGCATTTGGTAAATACAAAGGTGGGTTCCTCTTTGCAACCCAAGTCCTTTGCAGCTCACTGCATGTGCAGTGCGGAAAAATGCATTCGGGGAGGGAGGGGAGGAAGCACAGTCTGGCTTTTGCAGCAATTCATGTCTTCCCTCTGGCTGCTCTCAGCAATTAAAACACTCCCTGTGTTTCAGTAAGTGCTGGATCCTCTTGTCTAACACTAGGTGTTGAAGCGGGACATGTGAGTTAGGGCCCTGCTTGCTGCGGGCTCCTGATCACAGCCAGTGGAAAGAATTTCGCCTCCAAAGTGTAATCCAGCTCACCTATGGATGAGATGTCTCTTGTGGGGAGAGGGCAGTGAGGGACTCGCTAAAAGCTGCTAAATGCTAGAAGTGGGTAAGTGGTCACTGGGCATTAGGTACACTTAAAATTAAGGGAACTGTGACCGTCTCCTTGTAGTGTCCTTGCGCTTAACATATTTTACATCCAAATTTAAACAAACCTTTAGGTTAAAAGTCTTGCCATAAAACTACGTAAATATGTTTAAACGTGTTTTTTTTTCCCTCATTCTTTCTGGACCAGCACGATGGAGAGCCCTAATCACAGCTGTCCTACGAAAAATAAACAGTGGTGAACTCGTATACACAGGTGTCCCACCATAACATGACACAGAGATCTGCCTGCACTGGTGTCTTTATTCATATTTGAGTGTTCTGTTTCACGGTTTGTACAAAAGTAGCTCTGAACTAATTCTATATATGGGACATAAGGATGAAATATTTCACCAGATATACTGAATGTCATACAACTGATAAATACTGACACATGTGGTTTCATGCTATTCTTTTTCTGAAATTAAATGCTGAGACATAAAATAAACCTGCTTTTGACTCCATTTTAAGACTGCAGAAATACATAGATAATCCTTACAATGAGACAAATGTTCAAGCTTTTTGCTGCATCTCAATGTGAGAACCAGGCATAAAGATTTAGCTATGTAAATAACAGATTATTCAGGGCTTTGGCCAAACGAGTAATTGAACAAAATCTTAAAGTTCATCTTAAACAAAGCCATTCGCTTTTCCTGTAAAAATTCAGAACAACAATAAACAGTTTGATCCCAGAGACTGTTTTACTTCTCTGTTGAAAGTTAAATCCACATAAATTAGAAACAAAACAGCTCGTTTAGAAGATGTTGCAATGAAATGTTTCAGCTTTTACTGATTTTTGTATATTATTTTTTTTTGGCTCAGAAAAATGCTCTGTAAATTATTCTGATCAACCCAAACCTTTTTTTTTTTTTTTTTTTCCTGAAAAAGATATATTTCTTTATGTGTCTCACTTCTAAATACAGTCTCCTGCTTTAACAGGTCACTGCTGCTGTGGAATAGCTTTAAGGCCTTGTCTAACTGATGTCATATGGCAAGCATGAAACTAAAACTACAGGGAAGGAACTGGAAGAATTATCATTGGATTAATTATTCCACAGAAATTAAACTGGCATGATCCTAATCCTGTGGTGGTTTCTTCTGCAACAAGATTGCTATTTCCAGCAACTCTATATATTGATCTATTCCAGCTGTTAGTGAAGAAAAATCAGAGGCTCTTCTCCAAGCTGGATTTTACATTAACACTGGGATACATTTAGCACACATGCTCCAAATCTGGCTTGTTTTTCATGGTAGAAAAATGGCAATATCCTAAAACTTAATAAGTGATGTATTTGAAAGCAACTATGTAGATAGGAAGAAGATAGTCATTCATGGCCAAGCAGTCCAGACTTGACATCAACTCCTCAGATGCCATGAAAGATTATACCTTCTCTTAGGGGATCTCTGAAGATCTGCTTTTTCTTTCTGGGCTTTGGCAGGGGATCTGTGAAATTTCCTACCTACCTTCATGATTGATTAAGATTTAATTGTGGTCTTAGCTCTACCTAGGAGACCATTAATTTACAGAACAGGGATTTTTCAAAAGAAGCTACTTAACCTCCAGACCATTTAGATATAAAACCAGTCAGGCAAGAGGAGAAGGTTTACAGAGCGTGACAAAAGAAGGATTGCAAAATGTGGAGTGCCGACGTACAAAAACTGTGGAACAGAAAATCCCTCACGGTGCCTGTAGGAAGGGGTTTGGGTTTTTTTTTTTGCAACGTGCCTTGCAGGAGCCCCGTGGCCGGACGCTGAGCTGGGTTTCACAAATACGCTGAGACGGCATTCTTTATCTGCAGTAACACTCAGTGTTGGCTGTGAGGTCACCTTGGCAAATGAACTTGCACGGTGGAAAAAATCCTCCTCCACCAGTAAATTAGCAGGAAGGGACTGAGCTTGTTTTCCAGTGCCCATTGCAATAACCACAGGCCAGAGACATATGTACATTGTAAACAGTATGTGGAGCTGTGTGACAGGGGAGTCATTTTTTTGTGATGAATTTACAAACACAGAGGTTTTTCTCAGGTGGCTCTTTGATCTTTGGAGAAACACTATTATACACCTCAATTTTTAAGTCATCTGGTGACTTTTGAAAATATTGTCCCATTAGGTCCCTACAACAAAAGCCTGTCTTGCTTCTTGCATTAAACTATATCATAGAGAAGCTGTAAATTATCCTAATCCCAAAGATTTACAGTACAATTCCCTAGGGAAGCCACTTACTTTCTTTCAAAGCTAAACAGGCCAAGAAGTCCAAGAATATAAAGATGACGATCTGGTGGAAGAGTCACTGAGTCAGGAGGAAACAAACAACAAACCCCATCAGTCACATGGCAAGAAGATGAAGAAAATCATTACTTGCTACTATCTCAAAAATTTCAATGTATTTTCACTGGAAGAGAAGGGTCTGAGCTGATAGCCTGTAATGCTACCATTTCCACACTCACCAGGAAAAAGTTATCTATTTCACTGATCCTTCCCCATTTCACTTTTTCTATCCCAAACCATCTTCCCAAACTGGTCTTTCTGCTAATTCTTCTCCCTTATGTTGCTTCATGTCTTTCATGCACAGGCAAATGGTAGGGGTAGGGTTCCTGCAGTCTAAAATTATTGCCTGCCTCTCTTCTCCAAAACAAGATTATTTATAACAGATGATGTGGGCTGAGGGTTCAAAGATTATTATAAAGAGTATAGAAAACCCAGAGTGCATGAGATCAAGGGCTGGAGGATTACTGCAGCTTGAGCAAAAACAGAGGAACTTTGTCTAAACCCAAACAAAGCCAAGCAATGGGTAAAAGTCCTGGCTTACTGATTGTCAAATGTAAGACATTTATTCCCCCTCCTCCTTTAGATGTTAACCACCACCGCTATACTAACTTCAGCTAGACCGCTGTAATGTATCAGAGATATTTTTATATTAACAGATGTTCTTCACTAATGTGACTTTAAAAGTAACTGTAACTGCCAAATTCGTGTTTGGCCAGTAACCTTTATTTTAAGAACTGGAGTGAGTTTCTACTGAGTTTCTAATGGTCTATCGACCAATTCATTTCTCCTTATAGGTGAGGTTTTAATTTGAACTAAATATCTTACTAGTTTCACCCATTAGGTAATACTAATTTAATCAGCAATATTGCTTGAGGGGTGTTTTAAATCATGAAATGTATTCCAGTAAAAGGACTTTAAAAAAATCCCTAACTAAAAAGGTATTACATCTGAGAATTCTGTTGGACGCAAATAGACAAAGGAAAAAGGGTTTTACTTTCTATAGTTCTATTCTATCTCCAAAATTCATTCCTTTAAACAGAAACATACATAAAAAAGATATATCTAATTACCCTGTATAACATAAATATTAGATTAATCTAAAATTTTGTTAATTATTTGACATGAAAGCAGAACTGAGCTTGGCAGTCAGGTAGAATTTGAGAAGCCTTTCTTGTACAGTGCAGCAAAAAAACAGAGAGGGAGAAAAGAAACTTCTACTAGCAAGTTCAAAAGAAGGAATCCATGTTAACCACTCCACTCTGAACCATCACAGACGTTTCAACATCAAAAGTAAAACCAAAAAAATTAAAAAATATTAGCATGAGATAAAAAAGAACAAAAAGCCCAGCATCTCCCCTCAAAATTAATGTAATACTATTTTTCACCGTTACCACAATTTGATGGCATTAAGAGAGTGACAGTAGCTGAGGCTACAGATTTCCCTTGCCTGACTTCAATCCAGAAACCCAGAGCCCACTATGTTCAGGGCTTGTCACACCCAGCACAGCCAAAATAAGTCTGTGCCACCTGAGGAACCAGGACCATTGCTAGCCCTCATGAAAATGCTGTTTTCCCCCTACTTGTGCAGGTCTGAATGGCTGCAGCGTGTGCAAGGTAGTGGAGACTCAGGCCCCCAGAGGCACTTTTATCTGCTTGGGAAACGGGAATAAATCTCTTCAAACACAAATGCCTTCATGAGCCTGAATGAGGTTCCTGCTTGCTTTGAAGACCAAGGCTTTCATCAAGATTTATGAATCTCTGGTTTCACCAGCACTGTCCAAACAAGATATACCCAGGCCCATGGTTTCCAGGAATGGTAATACAGAAAAGAACAGTTCTTCAGGGCCAGCTGTCACCTGCCTTTTCCAGCTTTTTTTTCTTACTCCCTCTCACACTTGCAGAAATCCAGCCAGGAAGCCTGAGGACACCAGCCGTGTGACAGTGTCACAGGTTTCATGTAGTCCTACGAGATGGTTATCTGAGAGCTATTTCCTCTTGCAACACTCTCTTGCATCAAAGTGCTTCGGGTCCCTGTTGTTTGTGTAACAACTGGTGCCGAAGCCAGTGCCAGCCGTTTCACCGGCAGGGCTTTTTTGGTATTGGCAAGACAGCAGAAAAATGCTCATTATGACTAATAGAAAGTGCCGGATCAGAGAGAGGAAAAATTCAAGATATTTGATAAGAAGTGGTGTTTCAAAAAGGCTTTCCTGGCAGCACTGTCAAAGCTGCAGGAACAGCCTCCCTTCCTAGCGGTCGCAACTGTGAGCAGCCATCTTTGGATGCTCTGATGGACCAGTGTTTCAAGTGACCCTGGTTCTTATTTTTCTGCAGATTTGCCTGAGCTGAGAGGGCAACTTATGTCTTGCAGGATATGCGTTATTATCTTATTTAGCTGTGGGTTAAGGCAGATGGGAAAAAGCATGTGTTTTAAAGCAGGAGCAGTGAAATCTGACAGTGTCACCCACACAGGACATATACAAGTATTCGTCTGGTGTCGGATGAAGATGCCCCTTACCCCGAGTCCCTGTTTGCAGGACTTCAGGTGCAAGAGACCTGCCAGGAAATCCCATGGGGCCATGTCTTGGGAGGGCTGCTGTGCTGTGTGTGGCATTCTGGACCAATCCAACATACATTAAGGCCTTTTTACAGTTCTCGTGACATTTCAGGCTGCTGCTTACACCACCTCTGCTCACTTGTGTTTGTTTCTGTGCCCTGTGAAAATGTTGTTATTGTTATTATTATTATTATTATGCACTGGAAGTGTGAGTCAGAAACAAAAGCCTCCTAAGTGCTGTGCTTTGTACCAGCTACGATGAAAAATGCTGTTTACCATCAAAAGCCTGCAGCCCACCTCCGCCCATGTGGAGCACTGTGCTCCCTGGCCTTGTCCTGATTGCAGTTTAGACAGAAAATGTCATTTTATACCCCTAAGATAGCTACGTTTCAGAGGTGGAATTGCTTCTTTCTCACTACATAAACTCAGAAACTAAGGGATATAAGAAAAAGCATAACAATAACAACAAAAAGTCAGTGTCTTTCCCATATTCAATTACATGGCAATTTTAAAGCTGGCGTCTTGAGTCCTACAAGGCATAGTGCTCTGGTCCAGGGAGGAATTATTTCTAGCCTCAAAGAGTACGGATACATCTGTGGACATACAAGGCCTTAATCTAATCAGTGACTCAGGACAATACTTTGTTTTTTTTCAGGCCCTAGGCCAATTTTATAATTGAGGAAAAGAGGTAAATATTTATTTATTTTTGCTTTTCTTTCTGGCAGGCTTCTTAGAGAATATAGCAGCTGTTTGAAGATGGGGCCAGAGGTTTGCAACGCTGGTAAAATTTTGTTGTAGGGGAAGAGGAGAGCAAGGAGGGGGCAGGTGAGGGAGGGGTGGTGTTACCAGGGAGTGGGGTTTTCCATGTGGCTGAAATGCTGGGTCTCTGCACTTTGGTTCCACAGCTGATGCACCTCGCACACACACATACATGTACAGATGCACAAATAGACATGGAGCAAGTGAGAGACCGTGCCACGGTGAACATGTGCACCTCAAGGATTTTTAAAGCATTGAGTAATGATCAGCTGATAGGGGAATTATGCAGCCTGACCCTGAAACTAAAACCTTGAACAGACTTACCATGACAGCAGAAAGTGACTCTGCTTGCTTTGTCATCCTTTTCTTGTTACAGTCTTCGGACTGGTTACAGATCTGGCTATAAAATTTGAAAATTTGCTTAGAAACTGTAATTTACAGATGCTCTTTGCAAAGCTTCACTGTTATTGGAAAGAGATGGAAGTAGAGTGCATGAAAGGTACACCTCGTGGTGACAGCCGCAGTTAGAGTTATCAACTGGAAGCATTTCATACAGTGTACCCTGTCAGGCACAGCACGAGTCCTGGTTTTCTAGAGATTTCTTTGATTTGATTTAACAGCCCATTGCCCCTTTGGAATATATGCTGGCAATGTGTGAGAATTTATTACGCACTATCCCTTCTCCTCTGAAGTTTTTCTTTTAAACAGCTTGAGCAAAAAGAGTTTTGAATAACTCCAGGTAGGACCTCAGTTCAAGCTGAAATATTGTCCCCTGCAGCTTCCTCAGAGGCCAGTGGTCTGTACTGCAGTTTCCACAGTGGCCAACCGGTGTCCTAACCCTGCTTGGCACTGACAATTCAGTATAATAAAGAAAAAAGGTGAGAGATGGAGTTGGGTAGGGAAGGAAAATCTTGGTCAGAAATGCCAGGGCTCAGAGCTGGAATGAGGTTTTTTTCCTACAAACCAGAAAAATTAAGCAAGGGCTGATTCCTGTGAGGTGCTCAGCATGTTGGCCACGATCCAGTAAAGCACTTAACGTTAAGAGGGGTCTGGAGAGTGCCACTGGGAACAGCCTGAGCACTAAGTACCCAGCAGGATCAAGCTCCAAATGGGGACCAGACATAATCCAGATGGCGTTATGTTAGCTTTGCCATATTAATAAGATCTTTAGTTTGCATTTTAATCTCTCTCTCTCTTATTTTCCCCTTTCTTGCTTTACCTTTTCTATAAAACAATTCATACAGGCACTGGGAGAGGAGAGCAATGTACTGAAATTGCCTCTTATCACCTTTTCACAAGCATGGAGTTAAAGAAAGAACTGGGAAAACTGCTGCTTTTAACACAAGTCTGACTTTATCAGTGATGCTTGGACGAGCACCATTATGAGTTTGGAGCTGCTGAAGGAAGAATAATGCTAACTCTGTCTCTCAATGAGCTCCCCACACTTGGGTGGTGTGTGCGCCATAGCGTCTGAGAGTATCAGCGCCTGCATCAGAGGTTATTCCAATGTTTTAGGCTGGAGATGGAGGGGGACAGGTAGACTGGCTGAGCAGGCACAGCAGGAGATGGTTTTTTTGCCTGTTCATAAGCTAGGTTCAAACTGCTGAGTTTGCACATATAGTGCTGAGGACTCACAAATCCACTGAAGTCACCTGCCAGAAGCCAGTGGGAGGAAAATAAAACCCTAGTTGCCGCTTTGTTTTTTCAAACAAGCTCCTGGCTTTCCACTTCTTCCTTTCCAGCACAGTTACAATTATCTCCAGAACTTCCTCAGACCTGTGACTTGTGCACATGCCAGCTTTTACATGGGTGTTTTTGAAACCGAGCGCTGCCTGACTGGAAGCTGTCTTAGCTTGAGCATGGGGAGCAGCCGAGGTGGGACACTTGCCTCTGCCTCTGCGCTGCTGGCACTGCTGACTCTCAAGACAGGCTGCAGCCATCACTTCTGCTGGACCTGTGCATGCACGTGGGTTGTGCTGTCAGACTGAAGAGGAAATTTCTGTGATCATTTTAGCATTTGGGCAACTGGAAAAGGAGCTGACAGAGGCGCCAGGCCTTTGCTTTCAATGACTGCATTAATCTTCTCCTGGCCTTGGAGAGAAATTTTAGATGAACTTAGCACATGTTCTCAAAGAGGTTTCTTGCTCAGTTATTTGTGCAGTGGATCACACACTGATGAATGATAATGCCAGTGAAATGGTCAATATAAATCAAACTTTGCTCAATAATCATTTTAGTGAGGATGCCTATTGCTGTGTAGCTGTTTAAAAAGTTGACTGTTGGATACCGTGGCCCAGAACTTTTGAGACACATGGATTGAAGAAATGTTTTTTTCCTGCCTTAGAAGTGGTGGCGGGGACAGAAGGAATCACTGATACCCCTATTATCATATCTATATATCACCCAAGTAAATTTTTTTTTAGTTGTAGTTATGGAGTTCTTTTGGTCCAGGGGAAAGAGTTGCAGATGTGTATGATTTTGAGAACTAAGACAAATAAATTTATTGCTACTGCTAGTAAAGTTCATGGTTGGCAACCAAGTTATATTTATCATGTGAAAGTTTAATTCATGGCAAATGTAGCATGATTCAGAGTTATTCTGACATGAAAGGAGTAAAAGCCTAGTTAAGTTACTTTTTTTTTTGCGCTCTGGTAAAAGCAGGTCCCTGGACAGTTATAAAAGCTCACATTGAAAGTGGTGGCTTGTTAACTCGTTGCAACTTGCTTGTGTTTCTGAATCCTAACAGACTAGGAGGGAATGAAAAGTTTGGAGATAGCTGACTAGCAGACAGTAGCTATGGGCTTGGTGGGATTTTGACAATAACTTTTGATCAAACAAGGAACAAACTAAACTAAGCCATTTTCTATTTATGAACTTTCTATTCCTCTAAAGTTTCCTCCAGAAAATGCTCACATAGATGCAGTCGTCACAGCTCCAGGAGGAACACGAGTCTGTGGGCAGCTATTTTGTTTGGTTTCCCTACACTTTCAGTCCATATGCTGGCCATAAGCAGAGCTACAGTTTAGAAAATTGACAGAGAAAGTTTTCTGGCCTCACTGTAACATTTTGAGGCAATGATCTGAGCTGGGAGTTGGGTCAGGAGGATCCCAGAGCATCCTCTGGCACATAGAATCATAGAATAATTTGAGTTGGAAGGGACCTTTAGAGGTCATGTAGTCCAAACCCCCTGCAAAGAGCACTAGAACAGGTTGCTCAGAGCACCGTCCAACCTGACCTTGAAGGTTTCCAGGGATGGGGCATTTGCCACCTTTCTGGGCAACCTGTTCCAGTGTCTCACCACCCTCATTGTAAAAACTTTCTTCCTTATACCTAGTCTAAATCTACCCTCCTTTAGTTTAAAACCCTAAAGGGTTTAAAACCCTTATCCTATCACAACAGGCCCTGCTAAAAAGTTTGTCCTTCTCTTTCCTTTAAGTACTGGAAGGCTGCAGTAAGCTATCCCCAGAGCTGAACAACACCAACAGTCAACCTCAACATCCCACAGTCAAGCTTAGAAGTCACTCGAGTCTGTCCTTCATGAGGAACTGAACAACACAATTAATCCCCCAAGTGTCCCTCTGTGACAAAAGTACAATTCAACAATTTTAAATAGAATATTTCTATATGAAACAGAATGTGAATAATAATCTGGGAATCAGATCCAGTGAACACTGCAAGAAACACAGGGAAAGTGCTACTAAGAACTGGTTTGTGATAAAGTTTTTGTACAATAAAAATTAGACAACTACAGCAACTCAAAGCAGCCGCATATTTGCTTTTGTTATTTATTTTGTCATTAGAGTTAAAACCAGCCTATCCATCAAAAGGTGTTCAAAGTGCTTAGAAACAGAGGAAATCAGAAAATTTTCTATGGTACAGACAGTAGAAGTGTATAAGTCAAGAATTTCCTCTCAAGATATTATCTGGTTGGTTTTTTTCATGCAAAATAAACTGATTTCATTTTTGTTAGGCAAACACTGAATCGCAGCATGATATCACAGCTAACCAAGAAGCTACTCTCTTATCATAATTTCCAGGGAAGCAGCACTTTCCTATTTACATATTGTATAGGATAATAGTCAGAACTCAAACACAGTGTAATACATAATTTGACCTTAAGCATTTCAAGGGTTGCATGAAAGAAATGTACAGACTTGACCTTTCAAAAAAGTTCTCCTACCGTTTTCTGGAATGAATGTGTATTTTCTTTCACTTTCTTTGTTGAAATGCCTAGTGACATCAGTGTGATTCAGTTACTTGTTTAGACTTCTGAGTAACTATTTTGATTTCAACAATCAGTATTTAATACTCTAGTCACAAACTTTCATTTCCACATAATGCAATTACAGAACTTTTCAACAGCTTTGATTTCAACAAATGCATGATTAAATCGGTAATTTAAATAAAGTATCACATCAAAACTTAATGCTGAAGTCAAGATTAATTTAAAATAAGCTTTGATGAAAGGAGTTTTGCATGATCTTTCATCTACTTTCATCGCAGTTTTGGTCTATCCTTCAGTTCACTACTTAGAAATGGAGGAGTGCATCTACTCAGCAAAGTCTCTTCCAATGCTGTCAAAAATTTTCAAAGTCTGACTAGGCAAGTTTTGTTTGATGACAAGATAAATGCAAAAAAACCCCCGCATCTGCATAGCAAAAGCATTCACATGAATGCATGGTTGTCACAAAAGCAGATTTTAGATGTTTTATCTTTTCCTTATGTACTTTCTATTTCCATAACTAACTGCCACTATATCCTTATTTTTTAAAATTTTCTCTCAAGTTCCCTTAGATGACTGGAAGATTCCTTTGTTAGAGTTGTGATTGGGTGCTGTATTATTTTATTTTATCTTTACATAAGCTACACATTCTGAAAATATGGATGGGATGGCATAAATCTCCACCAATCTTCTTATCTTAGGCACTAAAAATTATTTTTATATTCATTTAAACTTATGTCTGTCACCAAAATCAACTCAATGATTCAGCCCTAGAAGGCACAACATCAACTGCAAAGGCCAACATACCTTTCCCTTTCTCAAAATCCTTATTGCAAAACCACAAAAGAGCAACTCACCAAAATTCAGAAGTAATATCAAAAGCATAGCGAATATCACAGACAGAGGAAAAAATCCCACAGCTCAATACTTACAGAATTTCTTAAAATCTAGACACTTCTTTCCGGATGCTGGCCAGAGGAAAGCTGTGCATGAGGCAGAGACACAAAGAGTACATCCTTTTTTACCTGGCCACACAGATATTTGAAGTCTGCTAAAGAGCAAACTTCTGAGCAGTTACACAACGACAAAATAAAACGAAGGAAAAACACATACATGGTTTTGCGTCAGCTCTTCTGCTTTCTGCACAGCAATTCCCATGAAGATCGCAATGTAGAATATTTTTTTGCTGTTAGTATTGCTCACTTTGAGTTTTTATAGCTGCTTGGAGATCTACATCATTGCATTTGATTTCAGCTAATCAAGCATAGAAATGAACAGGAATGCAGACACACAGCACTGTAAAAAACAGAGAAGGAAGTTTTTTCAAACCAAATCCCTCTGTTAGGCAGCGGTTCCAGTGATGCAATCAGAATAGGAAGGAAAGTCTGTGTTGCTTCATTGTTTTGTTTGGATTTTGGGGTCCAGTTCTAACTTGTGATAATATTTCCATGTGTAAGTACATTTCTCTGAGAGCAATCCAAAAGAGTGACTATGATGAATTTAGTAGGAAAAATATCCCATTGAACTTGCTAAGTTTTTCCATCATGAGCGACCATTACAGAATTGCCCCATTCAATTATCTTTCCTGTGTAGTTCAGTAGCTTTTGGCTAAGTTTACCGTTTTTTATCAACATCCAATAAATGCACAAAGTGGATTCAGAGAAATTCAGTAACTGATTCATCCCTGTGAGGAATTTAAGAGCTTTAAAATAAGAGAACAGAGTGAATAGCATCAATGACCAAAAAGAAGCACTGCAACATATATCAAGGCTATAGAGTTGGTTGCAACGACATCTAGATCTTTAGAGAAAAGCCCAAAGCCAACTGCTGCCAAGAGGAGCTTGGAATCTGACCTTAAATGTTGTGAGATGTCAATTATATTCATAATCCAAAGATTCAACTCTCTATAACCTCCACAGTTCAACAGTTAAAACAAACACGTCCTTTCTACAGACATGACTTATCTGATCAACCCATCACACCACATAATTCTAAACAGGCTTTTCCAGGTGGCATGTACAGAGCACTGTGTCATCCCTCTGGCTTTAGGTAGCATGGTTTAAATGTGAGAAAGGGCAATGGTGGCAGAAAAGTTATCTTAAGCAAACAGGATTTTTCCTTAAGCCTCCCAAACATTAAATGCACAGCAGCAGTTTTGCAAAGTGAGCAAATTCTTTTCATCAAATGTAAAATTTATATTGAAGATTAAGAAGTTTCCTCCCCTTTTGTGAGAATGCGTCACTCTTCTCAGCATACATAAATACGTGTTGTTCATTGTTTATCCCCGAGACCTACTCATCGCTTTCAAGGGATCTTCAGAAGATGTTAAATTTCGTCTGCTGTAACTACATTATGAGGCATCTTATAAGTTGTCACAAATGATGGAAAAGTCATATTAAGTTTTTAACTAAATATAGGTCACAGAAAAGCACAGAAAAATAAATACTGAGCTTATTATCTTCAGCTATACCAATTGCTTAAGTATATTGATGTCAGGGAATGTTGTAAGACTTTGTGAAGATGACGAAGGGCATAAATATGCATTTTCTGTAAAGATATCAGAAAAACTCTTCCCACTATCTGTTATTTTCCTGACTGTTTTGTTACCTGATGCAAACTGCCTTATTTAATTTCAAAAATGAATCCAGTACTAAGTTTAGATTTATTTTGAATTTTTCAAAGATTGCTTATCAAGCGTTATTGCTACTTCCATGTCCAGTGAATTCATGGGATGTGGCTATCTGCGGACTTTAGGGTAGCATCACAGGTGCATATCATTTCAGCGTATGCTTCATTTCTATTGTTGTGCATCCTGAGGTCTTCTTTGGTTTGGATGAAATATAAAATCTGTCCTAGCGATGGAAACTCATCACCAATAGTCTCAAAGGTCGTAACTTAATCTAGCAGTCCACTCAACTGATATAATTAGGAATGCACTTTGTCAGCCTTTGAGGATTTAACTACAGCTGGCTGGGTTCAAGACAGTCTCAGAAACCAATCTGTTCTTAGTAACACCATCTCCTTCACAGAATTACAGACATACTTTCAGCAGATATACCCAGCTAACTGCTGAACGATGTTTTTCCACCCACTTCTGCAGTGGTTAATATCTTTTTCAGCATAACTGAAGCCCTGGATCTATGCCATGGAATGATTCAGAAACCAAAGGCTGAACTGACAGCTCAAGAATAAAGGTTATGAACCTTATTTACAGTGTTTGAATGTGGCTCAATTCAGCCTCTGACCATCACCATATTTCTGATCCAGCTGATGAGATTTAATTATAGAAGAGATTCTAATGGATATTCAGATGCTGACTGGCTTATTCATTGTATAAGAAATAAAAAAATATTTTAGGCTTTATTCTCTAGGAAATCATAACTCTAGTCTTCATGTGGATTAGCTAATTTAGGGGGAAAAAGTCTAACCAAACAAAAATTTAAAATCTTCTTCCAATTTATTCATTCAGACTAGTTGTGGATCCCTGCTGTACTCTTGACGCTTCTGCTGGAGTCTATAGGGATTCAGGTGATTAATACCTTCATAGTATTGTCAATAAACTTTTCTAACTGAATATGACAAGCACTACTCCTTTTTCATGTGCTTCGTTCTGGTCGGTATCTGATTTGCACGAATGAAGGAGATACTCTGTTATGGTTCAGGTAAGTTGGATAAAGTTTCCCCTCCAGCCTGCAAATTATTTGAGAAAAATGAAGGGTAGCTTTCCACCTATTTACTTTAAACATCTAGACTGAAAATACCCAGCCTAACCTATTAATCAGCAGAGTGGCCTGTTCAGAAAAAAACATACCCTTTTTTTGTCTTATCAGTTCTGAAGCATTAGTCTAAACACTTTGAATTCCAGCCTTCAAGGTTCCACCTACAGCAGGCTGGGCACAGGCTCCCCCGGGCCAGAAGCCCTAGAGCTGCAGTAACGCAGTGTTGTGCCTGCTTATTGGCTTTGGCAAAATGCTCTGACGTCACTGTTCAGCTCCTGGACACAGCCAAAGGGAGGTCAAATTTGCCTGAGGCCACTCCGTAAAAAGATATTCTGAATTCCTGTGCTGTAATCATTATGCAGTGATTGTGAAATTCACTAAAGCCATGGATATTTCACCTCGCTGTTAAACCTTATAGTGTCAAACAGATTATTTTTTTTTAAATTATTTTTTCATTGCTTTATTTGGTTCCTTTTTGCCTGTAATATCGATTTTCAATAGGTATCAGAATACAGACATCACAACTGGGCCTTAAATACTGATTGTACGTAAGTTTCAGTATCCTGTGTGTGACAGCAAAAAAAAATAATAAAAAAATAGAGTGTGTTGCTGATAAAAAGCAATACACCTCTTTCTTGCTTCAGTAAGTCTCCATGTAAGTAAGGGAAGGTTAACTCTGAAAAGCAGAAGTTACTGTATATTTTAGAATTCTTGATAGCACTAACAGTGTTAATTATAGACATCCTCATTACCCACATGAATATCATACTCCATGTTAGAATCTGGAAAGAGAAAATGAGCCTCCAAGGACATCCTATGACAATAAACGCCCTATACAAATGGGCGATTACTTACAACTGCAGTGACTCATTGTTGCATGGCATGTAATGTAATTAACTGCAGATTTACTTGTGTTCAGTGTAGACTGAGGCAAGTTGGTTTGATTTGCGTGGTCTTATGCATTGCTGAGTGTGACACAGTTAACTTCAGGCCTGGCGTAGCTAAGTCTTATAAAAAATATTCAGTAGTTAAAAAAAGCCACAAGGGCTGGAGTCCATTAAGGATTAAATGCATCTTGACCACACAAAAGAGCTGCAGAGTTGATGTCTCTCCCAAAAATCTGTGGTGTGCTTCCTAAACGCAGAACATGGAGGTCCTGTATCTGAAAGAAGGCTTTTCAAGGATTGACATAGTAGATTCCTTTGTTTGTTTATTTTTAATTGCCATTCTTCGTCAGAGGCAATGGATGGCTTGAAGAAATACGCTTGAAGAAGATTCCAGCTAATTTTTGACTTATGGGCTAAGTAATTCTGATGTTTTCCATATATTCCATGAATTGCCAATGACACATGTGTGACCTTAAGCTTCATGCTCCGTCTATGGACTTGTGCATATTGTACACACACACGTAAATAAGAATAAATTTATACTTCCAGAAACCTCACATTTCCTGTAATGTCACCCTTAAATCCTCATGGTTTAATTGCTTTTGTTAATTGAAAAAGAGAAGGAGGGAAGGAGGGAAGAAAGCAAGCCAGCAAGGCAGCATCAAAGGTTTGCAGCGGATCACTGGGGATTGTGGGGAAATGCATCCTCTGAGTGGAAGATGTAAGAAGGACCTTACACAAGGCGGACACAATTGTTTCAGCAGGAGACTCAAGACCCCCACATATTTAAAAGACCCTTCTCCTGTGCTTGGCCAGCTGTCCCTGCTTCCTTCTGCCCACCCTTTCTCCAAAAGCAAGCACTTTCAGTGTGAAATCCTGCTGCAGCCTGAGTACAAAGGCTTCCCTTGTCTCTGTTCATCAGGATAAGCTCGCTGTTTCCTTTCACTTCCTTGCAAATGCATGATCTGGGCACCATCTGGCCCAGAAATGGCCAAGGACAGTCAAGCCTGCAAAATACCTTAGCGAATGCCCCACTCCATGTTTCACCTGTAACGACTGCAAAGATTTTATATTCACCTCTGATATATCTAGACAAATATTTAGAACTTGAGTTTTCAAAATATTCAAATAATGGAGGGAAATATTACAAAAGGAAGACAGACCTAGTCACCGTCATGTTGTACTTATCTAAAACTTCATACTGATGTCTTCTTCTGCAGAATCCTACTAAATAGAAACAGACCTGAGCTGAGAAAAGAGATAATCACATTGTGCCTTGTAAGCAAGGCTATTGACAACAAATCTGAATTCTGGTGGCTTGATCCCATTTTCACTGAATTCAGAGGTAAAACTTCCATTGCTACACCTAAGGATCCATTAACTCTGTCCGTGTGCAAAAACAAGGCTCATATCCGACTTCACTTTCCATTGCAGGATTTATTATTGACCTTTTATTAGACTAGAATATTAATAAACCAGAGCATTTCTTGTTACATTAAATGCTACTACTATCCAGTTCTTGCTCTCATACTAATGTTAACCTTAAAAAGGATCTGACATTCTCACTTTTGTATTCCCTTTTGACCACTTGGTATGATAATCATTCGGCCAGAAAATAGGCCTGGAGGGTATTTTGATCTGAGATTTTATTTGCCAGAGAAAGAGAAACTGATGGGGAGGAGGCTCTTCATCATCAAACCTAGAGTTTGCATAGACAAACCCAGGGTCTGGATAACTGCAGACTCTGCAAGGGCATAGTTAGCGAGGAACATATTACTCAGTGAATCAAATTTAGGCCTTGTATAAATTTGTCATTCCCTGTCTGAATCTGTCCATTGGGAAGCTAGTATTTTCCTGATTACCTGTAGTAAAATATGAGGACTTACAGCTCTAGAGCTTCTTCCATCTCTGATAGCAAACTGAGAGAGCAACCCGATGTCTGATTTAGCCCACAGATGCTTAAAACACAATTGCCCAGCTTGCCTCTTGCTTTACTTGTCTTTCAACTAGTAAATGATGTCAACCCACCGTGACTTCTACATCCAATACAGGTTTTCAATATGCACTCCCTTCTCTCTCTCTGCATTGGTAGGGCTCTTCTACCCTCCACAAAAAGACTTATGGTCATTATTTTGCTCATTATATACCCAGAACAACTTCTACAGAAAGAAATGTTATAAAAGGCTTATATAGTCCTTGGGTAGAAATTCAATAATGGCAACACTTAGTAGCAGAGATTTCTGCCTCTCCATTGTTCAGCTTTCTTCTGTCTAAACATCCAGCATTCGTCCATCCTAAACTGTATGATTTTGCACATCTGAAAATCCCACAGGCTTACAGCAGCCGAGTATTACACATAGCATCCTAAATGAGAAAACATAACCATCTTCAAACGAACAAGCTGATAATAGGCTCCCTGCTCCAGTGTTTGTTCCACTCTCCTCAGGGACCAGAGGCTTTGGCAGCGTCTGGAAAGTTAACAGATACAGACAGGGGAAGAAGTGAATTACAAAGACAAGGGATCCCTCACAAAGCATCAGTCTTTCCCTTGCATTACTTACAAGGGATGCCAACTCAAGCAGTTCTGCTGACCTCTGCTAAAATAGCCCTTCAGGGTAACGGGGGCTCTTTTTCAAACAACCTGTCTTTTAAACCATTTCAGCTTTTGACTTCAAAATCAACACTTAAATGCCATTACAAAACCCATTGCCACATGTGTCTGATGGGACTCGGAGGTCAACTATAAATGGCCCCACCATGCGATTTCTTTTGGGAGATGTTTGTTTTCTCACTCCAACTCCTTTTATTTGCACACAAAGAGGAGAATCAGGTCATATATCTGTGAAAGTGGTCCTTCTCCTGCCCTCCTTTCCTCCCACCCCATTCAGAGTCCCTGGCACATACAATAGGACTTGGAAGACCACAGTGAAGGCTGTTTCCACTGCAAGAGAAAGAAGGAGGCAGGCAAAGGGTCCAAAATCATGGAGAGGATGCCTGGCTTCAGTCACCAGCTTGGGATGTGACTCTGGACACTCTTCTCCTGGTTTTCCTCCTGTGCTCTTTTAGCACACCCACCACAGTGGTACCTGAAGGCTGCACAGAGCATGGTCCCACCCTGAGGTTGGACGTGCTCTCTGCCAGCCTTACTCTGCTGTGCTGCCTACCCAGCAGGAGCAAAGCACTGCAGTGGGCCAAGTGGCTGCTAGTACTGTGGTTAGCCAAAATCCAGGATGTTAACTTGATTGTTTGCTGTGGATACTCCGCACTATTTCAGGATATGATTCTATATTTGTACAGCGCTAACCAGATGCTTTTCGGATACTGTCCTAGCTACGATTTTTGCTAGTCTTTCATAGTTGTACATTGCAGTTCTCGCCACTGCACATTTTCCACACATTTACACTGAATTATTTTGATCTTCTACACAAAAATAACACTTTACAGTTCATGATTCCTGGCTGTTTGTTGTGACAGTGCTGTCAGTCTGCCAGATGCAATCTGAAGATGTCTGTATAGGGCACGCAGGGCTCTCAGGTCCTACATTTTTTTTTGCGGAGAGCTCCAACCGGCATGTAACCAGAGATAACTGACTTAGTTAAAAATGAATGGGGCAGCTGGCTAAACGCTCAACCAAACAAAATGATCAAAGGGAGAGTGCCAGATGTTTTTCATCAGCACTACATATGGAGGTACCAGGGAGAGCAGCAGGAGCACCAAACTAAAAAGAAACCAGAGAAGCCAACTTTAGTTTCAACCATAACATGAGGAACTGGCTATAAATACTACATTCCTCAGTGAGGCTCCCAGAGGACATTCTGTAGGTATTTCTAAAACCTACAGGAAAAGCGTGTCTGCCATTGTCTGACTTATTTATATGCATCCTCTCAGTAAATATTTTATTAAGAATCACCGTTCTTAACATCTATAAAAATATACTTCCAAAAAAATCATATTTTAGAAAGCTGCTAGAGATTATAAAAATTGTTTTTTCCACAAGATACATTTTTTGCCCAACCTGTGCCAATACAGTCTTTCCCTAGACTACTGTTTTATGAGGTTTTCTTTTACCACTTTTAGTACATTTTTAAATTTTAATTTTATAGGTTTTGAGTCCAAGTTACTGCAAGAGGCCCAAGGAATTTCAAGATTTACTGTGGAAAAGGAGCCAGCTTTTTATTTTTGTCTTCTAGGGAAGTTTATGGTAGAGTGAGATAAACATCGAAAATAGTTAAGATTGTTTATCCTGCATCACTTAGAAGACATTCTTGACATCATTTGTATACAACTGAGCAGGGGAGCTGCTCAATCAGCGCTGAGAGAAATTAAACCCAGATCACCCAGCCTTGGGGCATACAGACCTTACTTCAGCATGATAAAATCTGCTTCTGTTGGGATAAAACCTGAACTGCTCGTCTGACTACTCCTGTCACAAGCCAAATTTTGGTGCATAAAGGCTCCTCCTCCAGTTTTGTCCTTCCAGAGACACAGTCATTATATCAGGACACTTTACCTCACCACGACATGTCTCTGTAGTGTCTTGGGGCTTGCGAGAGCAGATGAATATTGCCAAAGTATCTGCTGCCATGGTTGTCCAACTTTACCATTGTCCCCAAATCTGCAACTCTTAGGGTTGGAGAGCAGGGATCCTGGAAGATACCAGCAGGTAACTCAAGGCAACATAGAAACTTCAGAAAAATTTCCTGTTCTTTTTTGCCTTCACAGTTTAGTGTTGTCTGCCTGAAAGACACTCCCTGACAGTAGGAGGAGGGAGTTGTACTGAACATGATGAGACTGAAAAGTCATTTCTCTGGAGCAACTGGAAGTGCCAGACTTGCCCTTCACTAGGAGAGAAGCTAACATGGGGTCCTGGCTGAGTTGTTCAGTGGTGTTGAAATCCATTTTGTCCTTTACCTTTACATAGTATGTGCCTAGGTTCAGTAGTATATATGCCACTCTTTGCATGAGTATTGATTATAAAGATGTTTATTCCATGTATAAAAAGCATCACATGCCCTTTAAAAGCTGCTCTAAACCCATTCTGCAGGAACAAAGCCTGTGAATGGGATTTTTCTTTCCTCTGATTCTTATCAGTGGCCTAAGAGATTCATGGCAGTGGAAATATCTGTGATTTGTAGTGCAGGACGAGTTCTTTGCTAGTAGATATGCTAGGAACAATCAGGCTGAGGAACTCACCAGCTCTCATACTTGAGTCAAAGAAAGCTTGAGAGTGACTCACTTAGGAATGCTTTGTACTCCCCTAATTGCATAATTACCTTAGAGACCTCACTGGCCATTTGGCATAGAGGTCATGCCTGCTTCCTCTGAGCACAGGAATAACTCCTCCTAGTGTCTCCTAGCAGGACAAAAAGGAGATGGGAGGAAGACATATGGCCGTGCCCCTGCTTTTCCTCTGATCCAAGAGCAGTATTTGTGCACAACTGCGAAGTCCTTCATTCTCTGAAGTGAGGACGGAAAAGTTGACCACTACTTAACATAAATCAGCACTTCCACCTTTGCACTGAGACAGTATCTGTATTGAAAGGGATAGTGTGATATTCTGGTGTATTTGGTACATTTGACATCTGAGTTCTAATAAATGGGATTTTAAAAAAATGAGGGGGTTGCCACAAGCACAGAAATCTTCCCCACTATACTCATATGCCATAAAATTAGTCTGACTGTAAAGCAAAGGAAACAGAGATCTCCCCAACACTTTATTCTCAAAAGCAATAAAGAAAAAAAGAGCCGAATAAGATACATGCTATCAACAATTGCAATCATGCAAAGCAGGTAAAAAGTGAAGTGAAGAGACTTGAATGTTCCATGAGAAAAATGGGAAATGAACTTGCTAGTTGCATTAATGAAATGAAAGGAAAATTTGGCTGGCGAATTATCCTGAATCTCTAGCAAAATCAACAGTGCAGTTTTCAGGGCTCACCCCATGTGTAGAACTGGTAAAGTAAGTAAGTCTGCAAGATGAACGAAAGGACAAAGATAGAAATGAATGATATAGATAGTTGAGGAGGAGATATTTAAGTATAGCTATCTTTAGTCTCCCTGATGCTCTCTTAGTCTGGAGAATGGCTGTAATTTGTGGTCCCTTTTCTTAACCTTTTTATTAGTGCTATCCAACAGTAAGTTTGGAAGCTAGAATTCTCCTTTGCAGATTGGTGATGGCATCACTATGTAGTCAAACATTCATTCCCTTCATTACACCTATGAATTTACTATCCTTCATTGCACACTGAGCATCTTCCATTCGAAGCAACTAAAGCACATCTTCTGTCCCTCTTACAGCCCACCCGCTGATATCCCCTAACATATAATGGGGCACATACACTCTCCTCCCATTGGGCTTATGAATGAAAATACTTGCGGCTGCTATACTTCATGCTGATGTTTTAGTTGCATGTGTTTTACACACGTGCACAGGATGCCTACCTGATTGGCCCTTAAAGAGTTGTAGATGGATATGAATCCAAGTGGTCTGATCCAACTAAGTTACTTTATTAGTTTAAACTTTGGTGTCCATGGGCTTCTCAGCTGTGTAATTGGATTGGCAAGAGTCTTTTTAGACTACTTTAGAGGCTCATGATGGCTACTTAAGTCTTTCCTTCTTTTTTATCATTGTCTTTTTAAATAGTGGGAAGCAGAGCAGTTTAATGTCAACTGAGGCTGCATTAGCTTCCCCTTTCTGTGAGAAATCTCTGCTTAAAAGGTTCCCAAAGTGAAAGTGTTTGCAAGAAAAAACATAGCTGTGAGACACTCACATCCAAGCCTGGCTCTGGTGAGTGGAGCTGTTCTGATGTAAAGGGAGCATCACCTTAAAGCAAGAGAAATATTTTGGGGAGAGGAAAGAAAATGAAAGATCTTGATTCCTAAGCTGTGAGAGAGAAAGTTGATCAGCAATATATCAAATTGAAAGTTAATATCCAAGATTGATTCTGTTCTCACAGCTAAGTATCTGAAGTATGGACTTCATTAGAGCTACATCTAACTAAACCAAACTGAATTCAGGGGAGAGTGTGGCTCTGGGTCCCAACTGCTTTTGTTATCAAACAAAAAATTGGTGACACCTCTGCTCTTTGCGTGCTTTTTTGAATCATTCTCCTGGAGAGTCAAGGAGTTAGCATGCCATACTGTGGGTGGCTGCCCTGGGGATCAAGGAACACCAGACGGAGTCTATGGTAAAGCTTCTTGCATTAGGATGGCGGCAGGGGAAACTATACAGAAAATGCAGTCCAGGAAAGAGTTCTTAGAAGATGAAGTAGAGATTAAGTCAGAGCCTATTTTACCATTTGCTAAAATGCTCAGTGCATTTGCCTTCATGGATTCTGCATTCCAGAGGACTGCATGCTGGGTTAATAAAATCCCTCTCTCGAACAGTCTTTGGAAACTCAGACGGTCACTAACTGCCCATATGGCAGAATTTGGCTACTGCTATTAGACAGCTGCAGGAAGTTGAGGACAAGAAAGGGGAGACAGCACCAAAATCTTATGGACATACAGACATGTAGAGAGAGACACATAGCTTTGCCTCATGACAGGAGCTTCCAAAATATGTTTATCATCAAATTGCCAGGATTGTCTTGTGGTTTGTTTTTTTTTCTTTCAGGAACTGCAATCTGCACTTCTGCTTTTCTTAGGTGATACGCAGGTGATTTAAACCCTCATACACCCTGAGCTTAAGTTTCAAGAGCATTTTAAAACAATTAGCACACCTACAAGAAAATAGCAAAACACCACATTTCCATTACTTGCAGACTCAAAGGGAGATTGAGTTCAGCATTCTTCCTTGGGGAAGAAATGACATGCTCCCCAGTAATCCAATGCCAAACCACTGCTCCCTGTTGTGAGTAGCAAATGCCATTCTTACCGTCTAAAAGCCCAGACTGTGTTTCTTTTCTTAACATGAAACTGTGTATTTTGGTACTGCTCTCAAACAACATTTTAACAGAACAAAGGAGTTATCTTTATGAGACAGCCAGGGAAATACACAAAGAACAGGAAGATGTAGCTAACCTAAATAATGACATTGAAAACAAAATAGCTATCAGGCTATAAATAAACAATATGAAGTAAATATCATTATTTTTATTAAGAGAAGACACAGACTTAATTCCTGCTGGTAATGACATCTACTGTTTTCTCAGACTTTAGTTCTCATTTTTTTCAGTTAAGCCACAGAATAACATTTCCTACTTGCTTCAACTTTTTGCAGTATGAACTTTCATACCACTTCTTTTGGGGAAAATTGCAAAACTCAGACATGTACGTTTAGCAGAAAGGTCAGATTTTCTAAAACAATAAAATTGCCCAAACTGCTGGTTTTGAACTGTGCAAATACAAGCATTCTTACAGAGCAGGGAAGTAAACATACATAAAACTGCATTAATTAAGACAATGCTTAGTTTCCTGCCACCCAAAGGAATTTTCTTATTTAGACTAAGTCTTTAACGATGCAATCTCCCATTGTGTGTATCTGGGTGTGCAAAGCACCAACTGCAATTTCACAAAAAGGCAAGGGCTGGTCCTGATGAGGTGGGTGGATGGGGAAGGCATTAAATAATCCTCTAAACCAAAGCCAGAATCAGCTTTCTGAGCACCAGATTCAGTCACCTCAGCCTTCTCACTTTCTGTAATACAGTCCTAAAAGACCTCAGGAGAAGCCTGATTCACGTGCTTTTTTTTCCTGGGGATTGTCTTGTTGAGTATCTTGGGCAGGAAACTGGCCTGCGCTGTTGACTTACAGGATTTAAAATAAGCACTTGCATTTCCCCCTCCCAGTCCTGACCAGCGGCACTGGGCTGAATCACTTCCCCAGTGGAGGCAAGAAATGTGTGAGAGCAAAGTGCTCGTGAAGTGGACGAGCGATCGGGAAACGCTCCCGGGCTGACGTACCGTCAGAAAAACGCACAGCCGACCCCCAAGAAATGTCAGGGCATGGTACCGGTTCCCATCCCTCAGGCTTTACCTGCTGGTGGGCGAATGGCTGGGGGCGATGTCCTGCACAAAGCTCTGCTCCATGCCTGGGATCCTGGCCGGGCTGTGGGGATGGTAGGCTGTCAGGACCACGCTGCCCGAGTCCTTCATCTCCATGGTCATAGGCGCATGTCGGCCCCGCTGACGGTGACAAAGGCAACCGGGGGGTGCCGGCGGGCCCCGATGGGAGGGTGACTGGACCTGTCAGGAGCAGGAATGCATGGCCTGGCTCCGTAGCAGCCTCTCGCCACCGTTTGCTGTCAGGAGAGCTGTGTAACTGAGACACGGCTCCTCTCCCTGTCAGGAAAGCTGAATTAGCATATATTCAAAAACACCGCCCACAAAACAACCCACGGGGAAGTTACTACGTTCCTAGGAAACTAGAAACCTGAGATAATCTGGCATGGCACCGAGTGACCGCCGGGAAAACTTCTTGCTTTCTTTCTTTTTGTTTCTTTTTTAAGAGTCGGTTTCTCAGTACTCCTTCTGCTCCTGAAACAGGCTCAGCTAAGTGAAATTATTTGCCAGTTAAGCAGCAGGACGAGTGGAGAGCACTCCTCAAACACAAAACGTGGTTTGCCAGAGCAGGGAGTGACATTTAAGCTGCTTACACGAGAGATTCAGAAACCGAGTAGGCTCTGCTCTGTTTAAATAATCAAGGAGCAGGAACCCTGATTTCCTACATGCTGGATCATTTCTGTAGCAGGGAACTGCACTTTCTTTCTCCTGAAAACAGATTAAGCTTTTGTTTTGCCTGATACAGCCATGTACATAATGAGAAGGGCACTGGGAAATGAGTGAATTATTTTTACAGTAGCGTGCGTTCATCTGCAGCAATCCCATAAATAAATACACTCTGAGGTGCTTGATATTTTTTCATGCTTGTGCTTGATGTTTGTATGCTAACTGAATGTTTTTCTCCCAAAAGGAAGCCACCAAGCAAAAATATCAGGGTCCAACTCTGGAGCACCGCCTAGGGAAAACTTTGCAGACAAAATTAGAAAACTCACACAGCCCTTTATTTTCCTCTCCAGCTTCTTCAGGGCTTAGGGGTTTTTTGAAAAGAAATGTTTCAGATAAATGTTTGCTCCTGCAATCTATTGTCCTGCCTATAAAATCGTGGAAAAGATGTCCCTAATTTTACTCTATGAACCACAGCTCTCTCAGTGCCTTGTGAGCACGTGGGTGAAACATCAGCTTCTGTGCATCTTTGTCAGAGCTGCGGGCAGCATCCCCAGCTCGGGTGCTGTGCAAAATGCCTCTCAGGCTCCTCTTTCACACCACCGGCCTTGAGTGAAGGTGCTCTCCCTAGCACTGCCATGGGGGCTGCCAAAATTATACTGCCGGTCTCTCTAGCTGGTGAAGTAGCTCAGGTTTTGAAGGGCACAAAAATGATTCATGCCATCTCCACCTTCCCCCTCAGCTCCGTATCCTGCCCGGAGGGGCAGGACGGTTTCAGTCAAATATGTTGCTGCGACTCATGTAGGCAGTGCCCAAGTTAATTTTAAATTAGCCAGCACAAGACACTGATAACAGTACACTTGGCAGCACTTCTTGCCAGACTCACCCAGGAAGCATAAATATTTGAACATGCAGAGTCCCTAAGCTTGCTCTTGCTACGCTGTTAACATGTCCTGGATTAAATATTTGAAAGCCAGGTTGCACAGAATAAAATCGTGGTTGCTTCCATGGCAGCGTGGAGGCCCCTGGGAGCCACCATGAAGCCATATGTCAGAAATAAAGGAGAAGGCTCTAAGCTAACTCTGGAAGCATTGCATACTGTCCATGGCATCAGGACTATATCCCACAGTGCCTCCAGGAAGTAGCAGGGGGTGAATGCAATACCTGGTGAAGACCTCATTGTGCTCTGTGATTTCTGGGGTATTCAGGAGAGGGGTAGGGTCCGAAAAATTAGGATAGATGCTACCATGGATCTCATATCCCAACTCTGTGGAGCACTGACTGAATGCCAAGCTGATGCCTGGCTGCTGTATGAGTAGGAATGCTGCTGCTGATGTAACTTTTTCCTCCCTACCCTGGCTTTACGTTCCCCTTCCTGGACCAGAAGGTGGGTACCTCACTTCTCTGATGAGGGGGAGTAAATTATAAATGTAAATTTATATTTGGTACAAGTGCAAATAGATATTTTGAAAATTAATGACTCAAAATACACCTATCATCTGAGAGCTAAAAATTTATAAAAATAAGTTATAAAATATCTGCTGACACCCTTCAAAGGCATCCTCCACAATTTATTTCAAGAAAATCAATATGTGAAGAAACACACATCGTGGAAGGCACCAAGCATCATCAGAAATGGAGTAGGCATCCTTTAGGAGATCAGGCTGCAGAAAAATCGTTGGCTGCAACTCCGGGAAAGTCTTTTTTTCTCCCCTTCCTAGCATCATACCACTAGGCTTTCTCCAGTACCATCAGACAACATAATGTTGTTTTGTGCGCTTTAGGCTATGTGTAGATAAAGCCCACAATAGAAATACCATGTATTTTTAGTATTATTTTTATTTCCTCTTTTTCCCATAATAAAAAAATCAAACACAAATATGACTTAGAAAAGAATACAGTTACCCTTTCAATAGTAAAATGCATATAAAGAGGCCCACACATTAAATGGGATTTTCTCTCTAACAAAAATAAACATAGAAGATTTTATTTGGAGATTTATAAAGTGCTGGTGCATAAACTGGAGGCTTGTATGGAAATGGCAGTCTGTTTGGCACAAGTACAAATAGATATTTTGAAAATTAATCAGCCAAAATACATATATCAAACTGAGAGCTAAAAATGTTTATATGCGTAATGGCTCTCAGGGTTAGACATCTGCATATTAGTGAAAACTAAAAATGATACTAAATCAGCTAGAGATACACATCAGCCATTAAGCAAAGTTTTAACTGGATCAATTAGAAAAAGGGTACAAGACAACATAGGCCAAATTCCGCCTTTGATTCTATCTGTGCAGTTCCATTGGTTAAAGGAGAATGTATTCTCCCAGTTTCTAAAGAAGCAAGCAGGAACATATTTTAATCCAACATGCTTGTGTTTCTACAGGATCCACTTCAATACGAGATCATGGAGTACTCAGGACTATGACATTTCCAATTGCTTTTTCAAGTAGTTAATAGCTCTGTAGACCTTTCAAATACACTGGAAACGCCAGTTTGATGAGAAATAATATTGTGAAGAGGGTTTTGATGGCAACTAGTAAAGTGAAGTTGCAGCAAGAGAAGAATCTGTGGGGAGTATGTAGCTAGTGAACCCGGGACCAGCTCCCTCGGGTTTGGTAGACAACGACCTTGTGCTTTCTAATTTTACATTGTGCTTGTGCCCAAGGGAGAGCTTTGCATTTCCAAAAATTTGGCTAAAGAGTTGTTTATATATGCATCAGTGGAGCAAAACTTTGAGAAAAAGGAATGAAAAACCTTTATTAACCTATTGTTTCAGAAACCTAGATCAGTGGTTATATAGAATCATGGAATGGTTAGAGTTGGAAGCGGCCTTAAACATCATCTAGTTCCACCCCCCTGCCGTGGGCAGGGACACCTCCCACTAGACCAGGCTGCTCAAAGCCCCATCCAGCCTGGCCTTCCAAGGGTGGGGCATCTGTCACCTCTCTGGGCAACCTGTTCCAGCGCCTCACCACCCTCACAGTGAAGAATTGCTTCCTAATATGTACTCTAAATCCACCCTCTTTCAGTTTAAAACCATTATCCCTCATCCTATCGCTACACTCCCTGATAAAGAGTCTCTCCCCAGCTTTCCTGTAGGCCCCCTTTAGGTACTGGAAGGCTGCTATAAGGTCTCCCTGGAGCCTTCTCTTCTCCAGGCTGAACAACCCCAGCTCTCCCAGTCTGTCTTCACAGGAGAGGTGCTCCAGCCCTCTCATCATCTTTGTGGGCCTCCTCTGGACTTGGTCCAACAGACCTAGACCCTTCTTAAGTTCTTCTGCTTCTTAATGCTTCTTTTGATGCAGTCCAGGGTGCGATTGGCTTTCTAGCCTGTTTGGAGGGCACATTGCTGGTTCATGTTGAGTTTTTCATCAACCAACACCCCCGTGTCCTTCTCCTCAGGGCTGCTCTCAATCCATTCTCTGCCCAGTCTGTATTTGTGCTTTGTATTGCTCTGACCCACATGCAGGACCTTGCACTTGGCCTTGTTGAATTTCATGATGTTGGCATGGGCCCACCTCTCAAGCCTGTCAGGGTCCCCCTGGATGGCTTCCCTTCGCTCCAGTGTGTTGACTGCACCACACAGCTTGGTGTTGCTGGCAAACTTGCTGAGGCTGCACTCAATCCCACTGTCCATGTTGCCAGGAAAGATGTTGTAGGATGAAGCCTTCAGCTCTTCTGCTGGAGAGTATCTGTGACAGCCATAAACAAGAAGTATAAACAGTCAGAAAATCACTAGTTAACGTTTACTGAGATGAAAAAGAAATTTTTATCCTTGCTAATAATATTTACATAATATTAATTAGCAATCATTGTAGCAGTAACATGATGGACAACATTTGTATGGTGAATTTAATGTCTGTTGCTCATAAAGGAACTAATAAATTTTTCACATAGATTTTAAACAGCCTTTTCTGATCAAGTCCAAAAGGGGCTGTCACTTAGAGGAATAAGATTTGTCAACTAGGGGTTCTTGTCCCAAGATGGTGGGGACATGCACCACTATATCATAAAAGTCAACCCACAGAGCCCTGGAGAGTGCAAAATTGCCCTTTGAACTACAAATCACACAAAAATCTCTGGGTTTGGAATTTCATTGCTTGCTTCCAGTTTAAATTAGCCAGGACAAAGTTGGACAGAATTCACAAAACTTTGAAGTTAATTTTGGACCAGTTTAATGTGAACTTGGGTTAGGTTAAGTTTTAAAAGGAAACTGTGTAAAACATAGCATTTTTCACTGATTAAATCAGAAGAAATAGAATGGAGCAATACACAGAAAAATGTCATCCCACCACTGTGCCTAAATTTCCTCATCCCTCTTGTTCTGGCAGTAGTATGCAATAATTTTTGTATCTATCTGTGTGAAAGAAACCAAAACTAGAACCAATGGATTTATCCATGCTTTGGAAAAAACAGACATATCTTACTTGTCTTTAATTTGTCACTTGGATGGAAAGATGTGTGAGGGGTGAAGGGTAGAAGGATTCACCACTGTCAAGAGTTGGTGTGGGCAAAAAGCACCTGACCACTGAAAACAAGGAGTGCCCCAAAGTTGTACGAAAGTCAACAACAGTGGTGTATGAATCTTCTGCTGCTTGGTACCAACACCTCCTGTGAAAAAAGGCTCTGAGAAAGGGCTGACTCTTGTGTCAGGAAATCTTTCACTGTGGCTTGAGGTCTTTCTCCTTTAAAAGGATTTTACACATCATGAAGGATAGTTTCTAATGCTTGATTTAGCCTCTGTGCTTTCTATTCCTGTGATGCTGGAAGGATTACAGTCTTTTTTTTTTTTTCACTATAAAGGTGAGGTGTTTGTGTGCCTCTGTGTGGGCAGCTGGGAATGTGAGTGTCTGGGTGAGATTCATCGGTAGCATCAAAACACACTCACCGCTTTTAGAACACTGAAAAATTCATAAGCGAGCCCCCCTGCCCACCCTCCCCTAAATTAGAGGAAAATCTTTGTTATTCTGCTTTCTTCTCCTTTTCAAACTGAGATTAAAAACAACATTGAGAAAACTATGGCTTGTGCTTTCCAAACAGGTTAAGTATCAAGGCTATTTAGGCAAAGAGAATAGAAGTCAGGTATCGTGGCAAGTGGTGGTGTTTCAAAGGTTTTTAATTAGAGCATGAAACAAAACATTCATCTTTGTTAAATATAACCTTGCATATTTCAGTCCCAGGCCCAATTTAAATACACATCATACTTTGGTGAACTTTAACATGGTCATTTTTTTATTGAGTGATTTACTGTGGATTCTTTCATCTTAAAAAAGACACAAAAGCATAGAAAAAAAAATTCTTTAGGCAACTTTATGCAGCTGCTTGCTTAGCAATGACCCTCATTTATTTTCTAGGAGTTCAAAAGTTGGTTCTCCTTAACCCAGATTAAACTACCTATATATTATTCCCATGTGAATATGTACAGAAAAGGAAACTTCCTTAATCTGTCTGCCACAATAGGGCTTTCTGGAGGTTTACTTTAAGAAAAAGCTCATATCCTTTCATTCATCCATTAGGTTCATGCTCCTTCATGACATGTTGATGTAACCACTTCAGCTGAGACAGCTGACATCCACAGCTGAATGCTGTGGTCTGTTTTTTTGTTCTGAGGCAGTAAGTTAAAATTACATGAAGGAGTGGTAATGTGGTTAAGTTAGGAAAAGTAGCGTTGGGAGAGGCTGGGTGCTTCCCTGAAATGTTTCTGTAAGGACAAGCTGAAAATGGGATTTGCTCTCTGCAGCATGGAAGTGGAGAAATCGTCAGGGGTAGACAGCAATGAGCATTTTCAGTATGTGTGTATCCATCCCGATGCCACTGATACAGCAGAATTTTGTTGGGCGTTTGCATTTGGTACAAGGAAAATGAGTCCTTATCTTAAAATTATATATAAATATTTATATGTTCCACACCATACAATTAGAGTTGTATTGAAAAAAAGAAAAGGAAGATAGATTGTTGTATAAAAAGCCAAGCAGATAGACCTTATAACATTAACCTTTAAAAAACTACTGTTTTTTGGGAGCTGGTCAAATACTTAAGCAGCTGTATACATATATATATATACACACATATATATGTATATATACGTATTTGCTTATTATACTTGTATGTACACACATAATCCCTCCTCCCCTTTTAGCCATCATTTTAACATTTAAGGTATTCCTTTTTTTACATGTTATGAATAGCAAAATGCAGGTTTCTAAGAGTGGTAATGATTTAGATGCATCTGCCTTTGCCATTACAGAGTCATGTTAGTAGAATACCTGATTGTCTTCAACAGCCTCAGTGTCCAGATGGAGGTCAGTGACAAGTGGTGTCCCTCAGGGGTCCCTGTTGGGACCAGTATTGTTCAATATCTTCATCAATGACATAGACATGGGATCATTTGCACCCTCAGTAATTTTGAAGATGACACCAAGCTGAGTGATGGAGTTGACACGCCTGAGGGGCAGGATGCCATCCAGAGGGACCTGGACAGGTTCGAGATGTGGGCCTGTGTGAACCTCATGAGGTTCAACAAGGCAAAGTGGAGGGATCCTGCACCCAGGGTCGGGGCAATTCGTCCAAGGCTGAGGGGATGACGGGATTGAGAGCAGCCCTGAGGAGAAGTACTGATGGATGAAAAGCTGGACATGAGCCAACAATGTGCGTTTGCAGCCCAGAACTGCATAAAGAGAAGCATGACCAGCAGGTTGTGGAAGGTGATTCTGCCCCTCTACTCTGTTATGGTGAGACCCCACCTGTACTGTGTCCAGCTCTGGAGCCCTCAGCACAGGAAAAACATGGACCTGTTTGAGCGGGTCCAGAGGAGGGCCAAGAAGATGGTCAGAGGGCTGGAACACCTCTCCTGTGAGGGCAAGCTGAGAGAGTCGGAGTTGTTCAGTGTGGAAAAGACAAGGCTCCAGCAAGACCTTATTGTGGTCTTGCAGTAAGTACTTAAATGGGGGCTTATAAGAAAGATTGGGGCAAAGTTTTTAGCAGGGCCTATTGCGATAGGGCAAGGGATAATGGATTTAAACTAAAGGAGGGTAGATTCATACTGGATATAAGGAAGAAGTTTTTACAAGGAAGGTGGTGAAAGACTGACCAAGTTGCCCAGAAAGGTGGTAGATGGCCCATCCCTAGAAACTTTCAAGATCAGGCTGGATGGGGCTCTGAGCAACCTGATCCAGTTGAAGATGTCCCTGCTTATTGCAGGGGGTTTGTATGAGATGGCCTTTAAAAGTCTCTTCCAACACAAGCTATCTATAATTCTATGATTCTATAAAAATTAAGAAAAATATTGTAGCCCCTTTCTTGTTACAATCATAAGCAATTTCACATTCAGTGTTTTTGTAAAATTTTTAACCTGTAAACCACTCCATTTCTAGGGAAGGCTTTATGTAAGACGCAATCACTATTTCCCTGTAATTATGCCAATGATATCTTCCATTGTGCCGTTTTGTAACTGAGTTGTTTTTTCCCAGGGAGCAACAGTAGACCACAGCTCTGCTGGTGTATTGGAAAGTTGTACCATGTGAGACAGTGGAGCACTACTCTCTTAATTGAACCAGGCTTTGAGTTATGTTCTGAGGGATATGTGTAAAAAATGATGAAGCAAGGCAGAGAGGTATTAACATGAACCACTGGTGTTTATCAGGCAAGTAATGAGAGCCATGTCATTATCAGCTATTTTGTATTGATTGCATTCTCTTCCTTTTAAAACAAGAGCTGTGGTTTTAAAATTAGAGTCTAATAACATTATGAACTGAATTTCACACATCTGCACCTCAGAGGAGAAATCTTAAATTCTCCTTCCCATCTAGAGAAGAGGAGTATATTTCAACAAAGCATAACTTACATCTTCATCCTGCTTTGGCATTATTGCAACTTGATGACTTGAATTCCTGAAGTTATAAATTTACTTTTGGCCTTCCTATGCAAAAATGAAGAAATTTTTCTTCTTATCTGCTTATTTCTTCATAGTACTACCATATCACCACTAAAGTAGCAATTGAGGTCATTGGAGGACTCTTATTCATGCATTGGTCATGAACATGATATCACAGACGTTCCCTAAAATGTCTCTGTGTGTAATGAAGAGAGGTGAGGATAAAAATAAGGTTTGTGATCTTTGCATGACAAGATGAAGAATGATGCAGGTGTTCAAGTAGTGGGTCTGGGCTGCATGCAGTGGATGTCTCCACCTATGCCACAGAGTACCCACTTTGGGAATGGCTGTGAGTGCGTTGCCATCTCTGTACAGTAAAGCATGCTCAAGCTAACCAGAGAACTTCATGCAATACTCACTTCTCAATTTCGAATAAACTCAAAAGTTTCTGTGGTCATATCTGGCAATCTGTGAATTTCTGCATTCTGAATTTTGGTCGGTCCTATTGCAGAATTAAGTGAGTTGTACTCAAAAGTGATTTTTCCTATTTGTATAGAGATATTTTTCTCAATTAGTAATTTCAAATTTGAATCTGCTGCAAAAGTAAATAGTCATTTATTGACTTACACCAGATCTAAAGATTTTAAGTAAGAGGAGGAACAAATAAACCTAGTTAAAATCTCTACAAGGGAATTTAATACTAAAATTTACATTACAAGTTTGTTATAATTTTAATTCTAAGACCTCTATAGTTTATGAACAGTAAGGAAAGAATGTTCTCAAATTAAAAATAAAACAGTTTCAATATAACTAAACAATTCAATACGCAGCAGAAAATCACTGGAATGTACAATTATTAATGGCCATTTTAATTTTGAAATCATATTATCAAAGGCGTGTATTTACTTTACAGTATTGCTAAATTAAACTTATCTGTGTGAAAGGCATATTTCATTAATCTCTGTATGAACACTCTGTGTTTTAGGAACGGAGACATTGAACTGACTTTTCCAGGAAAATGCAGGATGCCTGTGGCATAACCACTGAGGGAACCTAAGATGCCTGACTCATGGTCCTCTGCCCTAATCACATGTGAGGATGCAGATTAATTAATCAACACTTTGGAAAGTACTCTTGTAAAGGAACTTGTGAAAAAGATAATACATTTAATTAGCCACAGAAAGAGAACCACAACAGGAGATATGGAGAAGACACCATGTGAACCCCAAAAGAGAGGCATCTTCCCTGCAAGTAGCTCTTTGGCAATTTATTCTCTGCAGCAGAGGGTATGTGCTAATTTTGGTGGGATGTCTGGGGAGACTAGAGGGCATTCCACCGAATAATTATTAAATTATCCAGATTAGTCCTAAGTGGAAACACATAAATGAATATACCTTTGCTAAGCACATTAACCGTAAAATTTCTGTGCTACTTTTATGGCACAGTATTGAACGCCATGGACTTAAATATGTTTTAGAAGCACTAGAAATAAATTTTGCCACTCCTTCAAGTGGATGGTTACATCACCATGGTGAGCTAAATGAGCAATGATAATCAGAGGGTGACAGAAGGGAATTTTGCAATATAAAGCATCTGGGAATTATTGGCTCGGGAGATGGCAAAGAACATTTCAATTTTTTTGCTTAACAAGGTCAAGCATAAGCCCTTCCCTCTGTGATACTGGCACCAGGAATTTTGTTTCATAGTTGAAAGATATATCAGAGCTTGAGGACATGAAAATTTAGCATTAAAATTTGTAATTTTATACTGTTCATAGAAAAATAAGGATTCCCAGGGTTATCGTGCCAATTTTGTTAGTGTAAATTGCTAGCCTTCTCAACACAACAGAAAAAAAATTACATTTATCCCAAAGGCATTTCTGGTAGAGGAAAAAAATAAGATGTAGTTATTATTTATTTGTTTCATTTGGGTTTTGTTTTTATTCACATGTAATTTATTGGTGGCCTCAATGGGCTACAATCCATGGTATGCAGCCCTATTAAAACAAAACAAAGTCCCACCAGGGATGAAATGGATTCATTTTCTCCAGACTAATTTGATAGATGAATATTTCACACAACGAGGAAGCCAAGACTGCAGATGACTTTTTTTTTGGTTTGGAACTTCAGGGAACAGATGGGAAAGCGACAGCATTAATATACCTTAATGGATCCACAGGACTGCATTTATTAATGGGCTTCAGTTCAGATTAATTTTTTTTTGTTGTTGTAGTGACTATGCCTTGCTGGATCGCCTCAGAATATTTTCAGATACTTTTTCCTTCATTTCTCTACCATACTATCCCCCCACTTATGATCCCACCTTTATTGTCATGCTTGATTACAGGTTTCAGTCTCAGAACAGCATGGGCAGTCTCTAGCTGTTTTTGCAAAGTGACTGCTACACATGAAGATGCTTGATATCATACATGAAGGACTGAAGGGAATAGGCAGGAATGTGCCCTCTTGTCCCCTGCTCCAGGAATTGTAGACACTGGGGAGTATGAGGAGAAGGGCCTGCAGAAAGCGGCTCAGCTCATGTGCTCTTCCTGACCAGCATCTTCTATCGCCACTGGTGGAGGCAGAGGATGGGGTTAGATGATCCACAGAACTGACCTTATAGAGCATTTCTTGTGGTTCTCTGTTCTCAGAATGAATTTTTATTGGTTACTGTAAAATACGACTAGCCCAAAACTGGATAGAATATAGGTTATCCATACAGGGTAAGGTTTAGTTTTCAGTACAGTTCTGGTCTTCTAAAGTGATACAGACAACAAATACAGATACTAATTATCATAATTTAAATACTTTTATTCAGGAGCATGGTGATATAAGAAGTCAAGAAAAAACAGCAGTATATTGTTTATTAAAAAAATGTTTATATCCAGTTCGTTATGGTGATTTTGTGCAGTTATAACAAAATTAAAGCATGAGTCTCGGTCAGAGAAATGATGTTTCAAAGATTTTTTTTTGAACTTTATTTTTGGAAACTTGAGTTTATCTTCCAGTACCATTGGAGCTGGAGGACAAGCTCAGGAGACCCTGGAGATGAGATGCAACTTAGAAATAAAAAAGAAAATTGATGGTGGTGGTTCTGCTTTTTTTTGTTTTACTGCACTTGCCTGATCCAAGCAGGTTCCTGTTGTTAAGTAGAAAGGTGTCACGAGCTTACCTATAAGTGGAGGCGAAGCTTATCTACACATTCCCCTTTGAACTTTAGTCCGCCAACGATCAGTGACAACAGCCCATGGAGGACCTCAAATTCAATTTGTGGCTCTGCTTGCCATTCTGTTCAGGAAAGTATTGGATACCAACGTGTATCTTGCCTATGAAGATAGCTTGCCTTCTAAATTTACAAAATTTTAGATTTGCTTCTAACTTTACCAAATAGACAGCATGAGTGCGATCCCTCTCAGGGATCTACCTTGGTCCATCAAATGAGCTCTTGTAGTGCTACTGAACTTCAGTGCTCCTGTGCAGAGGACTCTTGTCTGCTGACAGACCACATGGTGCACAGGAAGGCTTGGCTCACTTTTAAGCACAGCATCAAAAATCTCTGGACTGCTACTAACAGTGGTGTTGCTTTGCATCTATATCCTGCACGTTGTATGCAACATAATTTTATTTTATTTCTCGCAAACAGCAATTTCATTATACCTCTCTGGTTGTTCTGCTCTCTGACATTTCAATCTGTCTTACCTTCTACTGAACTGGAAAACAATACCATTAAGTGAAACTCGAAAAAGAGAGAAACTAGCAAACTCATAATTTATTAAATGTTGTTCAGCATGACTTGTAAAGACAAAGAAGCAGGTGAAAAAAAAAAAAAAAGATTAGATACTGGCAAATTGGGAGTGTTTTATCCTCCTCAAAGTCTCATGATTTGGTGAATGAGATACTGCAGGTCTGTTACTACACTGAAAAAGCATTTCTTGTGTAATCACGCTAAGCAAGCGTTTCTCGGCAAAGATACAATGACAAAGATATGTGGATAAATCTGAATTACAGCAAGCATAGGATTTTATTTAGTCATCCAAGTTTTTACTCAGCAACCAAACTGGCACGTCAAACCTGGGATTTGCTTGCATAAAATAGATAACTGAAACTCTGAGTAAGCCCCATTTTCCTGGGAAATTACTGGTATTGCTACAAACAAATAAAAAGGCTTTCACATGCAGAATGCAAGGCCATGCATTTTCCTGGGTGCTCTATTGTATCTAGTGCCCAAACTGTGCCTCACTCTTTCTCAAAACAAGAGCTATAAATAGGCAGGCACTTTGTGCCATTTTAATGCTGAGTATTACACATTCCAGCAACTTCAGTTTTTCAGCTGGTTATTTTTATTTTCCTTTGTTGTGACTGAGCAAGGGAGCCCAGCTTACTGAAATGCCACCCACTCCTTGAAAGAAAAATCTAGGAAAAACTCAAAGATCAGGAAAGGGCTCTGATTAGAAATACTCCTGAAACAAGAAGGAGAGAATGCAGAAAACTAAATGAGAAGGCTGATCTGAATGCAGGGAGTATTTTGTTTGCAAACAGTAATGAACTTTTGTCTGAAAAAAGTTGCCTTTTCTGGTGTTATTTTAAATCCCAGCCCCTAAAGGGGAACGTCATTAGATTCAGGCAGGCTGAAGGACATTTCTTATTGCAAGCCAGAAAGCTGTCTGAAAAATGTTACTTTTTTTTTTATTTTATTTTAAATAAATATGACTCCCTATTGTTTCCATACCCTGAGATCTGGCACTCAGACAGCCAGTATTTTCCTCTGAATGCTTTTAGAAAACACCAGGAATGATACAGAACATTAATGTCCCTTACAAATAGTTTCAGTTTTGGGGGGAACTACTACAGCATGAAGACATGTTTATAACGCATCACAGGGACTTCCTTACTCTATTGGCATCAGCAATACAGCCCTCAAATTTGTAATCAGTCACCATCCTGCTAGCAAAAAATTCCCAAATCTACATTCGTATCAGCAGAAGTTCCCTGGATGCCCTTTGTGTTAACAGATCTCAGTGCAATGCCGAGCCTTTAGTTTTCCCTTGACTTCTGAAATCTGTGCTGGACCTGCACCCTGGTTCAACCTGGGCCTTGGGTTGACCATGCCTGGACTCTGGCTGCCTGGGAATCCCACATCCCTTGGTGGAAGGTAATGGCAAGACCGTTCCAGGGAAAACCACAGGCAGAGCCATCTGCTTAGTCTTAGTCACTGCATTAAGGGCAGATGTGACAGAAACAGAAAGTCGGAAGAGCTGCATCGTGCTGGGGCTGTTCGTTGTGAATGCAAGCGTGAAACTGTGTGTTTTGGAAAAACCCAAGGTGTACACAATGTTTTTTCGAGTAGATTTACCATCTGGTTCACCCAACCTGGTCTGTGAGAGTACTCTAGAGGATAAACACTCAGCAAATCTGACCTTGAGCTAACAATAAATTGGATAGCTTTACTGTCCCTCTTCTGCAGATTTAAAAGTTTAATAATGAATTATGCAAAACTCCTGTTCCTGGGAAACATTGTCTATGTGGGATCATAACTATTCTGTATCCTGTCAGACTGTGATCCTCGTGGTCTCATATTGATGTCACTGCAGTTTTATTCTGGGATAAACTTCTCTGACTGAAATAGAATTACCCCTTATTTATGCCCCTGCAAACAAGGTTAGTACAAACGGATGATGAAAGCAACAGCTCCATCTTCCAATGTCTGGGCTAGATCTGGTGCTGGGAGCTGTGACTCCGTGGTTCTGCGCTGCTCAGATGGAGGCCCATTTGCACAAAGCTTCAATATCCTAAACTGCTACAGGTTTGGTCCTTCACTAAACCACCCTCCTAGACTCTTGGTCCTCCTCCATCTCTCCAGTAATTCTTCCAGCCCCATAGACAAGGTCGCCGGTTTGTTATGTTGTTTTATTTCTTAATTTTCTCTCTATGGTGAATTTTGTGCAGGGTGATTCTCTTCAGGTGCATAGAAAAAGTCCCATTTGGTGACCCCCAAAGAACATCATCATGTATTCAATTGGTAGTGAGTACACAGCAAACACTACAGGCCACTGGACGTTGGGAATTAAACACAGGAAAAGGTTTGAACATGACTGCATTTCCTGTGGTGCAGCCCACACTCTAGTAAGGGGTGTCTATGAGCGCCAACTTTTCCTTCATAAGCTGACGAAAATGGGTATTTGTGCTTGCAGCAGCTAGAAGGGCAGCCATCCAAATGTGGTCTGCTGTGAAACACATCCAGGGCTTTCTCTGCACCGACAGCAACTCTTGGTGCTGCAGATCCTTTGATAATGTGCCCTTTACTAAGTAATCTAACTCCTGCTCCCATTATGTGTCTGAGAACTGTGACCCCATTCGGATTGCAAAATTATTGCTGCCTCTGTGCTGAAAAACAAGTTAAAGAAAATAATTTCATAATTTTCTTTGAGGTCCTGAATAATCACCAAGCTTTTTTTGCTTTGCAATTACTGTACCAGCAAAGAGAGACTGTGTCCAGCAAATCACTTAATAAAACGCCTTTCTGTCAGGGAAGCCTGCTCACCTGACTTTGCTTCATTTGCAGAGAGGACCATAGAGATTTCTTACTGCAAATGGTGTGCTGATTCTATTGGAAGACAGTGTAATTATGATACGTATATACCATTTAAAGTTGCAAGTAATCCCCTAAAGGGTTTTATAAAATTCTATTTCACAGTGCACCAAAGGTGCAAAAACGGAGGCGCAGTCTCAAAGACTGGTACATGGCTTCCAACTTTGACTCTCCAGCTGTCGAGAATGATTAATTGTGTGCTATTGCTTTCAGGTCAGATACTACTAACTTACTTTTTAGGAAAGGCCTAGAGCACCAACAGTTATCATATTTATGGAAAGAAAAGCACAAGAGCAAAGTATGCCCTTTCACCTGGAGCATATGATCAGAAAACAGAGTAGGCAACGTAAGAAGTATTCAGCACGAGGACAGGAAAAGCCTGTCCAACTCAATATGCCCAGCCTTTTCTTTGCGGCCTTGGTTATCTGAAACTAACTTCCCTTCTTTTTTCACTCTCCTCCTCTAACTCATTCTGAACTTGTCTTTAATTTCCAGCACTTTTTCCGTTAGCACTATGTAAAATCTTGGCATAAAGCAGTTGTGGTGGAAACATTTCCCAGTTTCCTCTAAGTTTTGAACTTGGGGGAAGCTCTAATCTATTTGCCTGTAGTTTAAAGGGCAGCGCAGACAGTGAGCACACAGTTTTAGTCTGCTAGCTGCCTGTGTTACAACTTAGCTGAGTTTTAAAATTCTTGAGCCAATTTAGATTAGCCTGAAAGCTGCTCTAATAAACTTTTAAATAATCACAGTTGCTTGTGGCCATACTTTTCTACCAGCATGGCACACAGCTGTCCCATCAGTCTTCCTTTTCCTATTTAAGCATTGTCAGGACAAGGGAATATTATAAGAAATACATAATTTCCTCTATGCCGTCATATTTTAGTAAACTTGGAAAAGTCTGTCACGTTGCACAAGGTAGGCAAGTTTGTGTTAGCTGTGAGGGACAAAGTGGATATAATCCATCAGAAACAGTGTCCCTTGATTTTTAAAAGTCCCATTCAAATTACTCGTACCTCAATATTTTTAGAATGTTTAAAGCATGTATTTCAAATAACCCTGCCATAAGCAGTAACCTCTTTTCCTTTTAATAATAGCTGTGCATCGTTGTCTTTTTGTTCTTTACCTTAGGAGACAATTTTTATCCTACACTAGCTCTTATCCTTTGTTCTGTACCTTTTATCCAGTAATCTTTGATGTGGAGCAGTGCAAACTATCTTCTGAAAACCTAATTAAATTAGAATTCTCCTTATCTATCATGGCATTAATATCTTCAAAGAATTCCAGCAAGTTAGTTAAGGTTGAATTCCTTTGCTTCAGTATAGTCCAAGTGTCTTGAGATGTTATCCCCCTAAGAGAGAGCTCTTTAAAATAGCTTTCAATACATTCTTAAAACAGTCTTCAAATATCATTGGATCACAATCTCATCCTACCTCTTCCATGTAACCTTTTTGAAGATTGACCTTAAATTGTCTGTCTTTGTTGTTTTATACAAAGATCCCACTGTAAGTTAGTGAACTTCATATCAAAATTAAAATAAAATAAAACCTCTGTTCAAACATTCTTTTTCTCCTTTTACTCACTAAAGCTTGTGGACATTGCTTTGATTAAATGAAATTCTACTAACCAATTACATTATCTACCTAACAGAATAACTTCTTTCTTCTTTGACTTTCAAAAATGATTCCTAGCTGAGAGCAGTTTGCTTTGTATTTCCTCTACAAGCGATGGAAACACAATAAAAACATTAATAATTCTATTATTTTTAATCCCATAATAACCTCTCAATTTTATCTTTTCAAAATTCCAGCCAATAGGCAGATTTAATATATAGATCAAACAAGACCAGTTGGATTCATATGAGGTCTTAGTATTGAAAGCTATCCTATCACTCATGATTGATTAATTTTACCTTTAATTTAATTTAAAAAATAATTTCTAGGGGTATTATTTTTGTTTGGTTTTGGTGGGGTTTTTGGTTTGTTTTTGGTTATTTTTCATAACATTCTGGAAGTGTGTGGGAAGTCCCAGCTTGCCAATTCCTTTTTCACTTGCTTAACCAACACTTGGCTCTCCTGAGATAAAAAGCTGGCTGGGCTGACTCCATTTCTGCCACTGCCTGTCACCTTCCAGCATGTGATGAGCTTTCGGTTCCTTTTCTATACCTTAAATGTTTACAGTAAGCTTCTGTGCTTCCACTAGCAATAGTTTACCAGACACCAAAGGTGATTCCAGCTGCAAAAAGCAGCAAATGGAGTCTGTAGGAGAGATTTTGCTGGGGTTGTAGAGAGGTTTGTCCATGAGCTGGGAGGTGTGGGGATACGTACATGTAGGAGAGGGACATGTGAGGATCTCAGGGGTCCTAGTACTTTCTTGCAGAGGGCAGACAGAGCTGAGATTGCAAAATACCTTCTATAAAAGAGCAAGGGACTCAACATTCCTCCTACCGAGCTGTACTATTGCAGCCCTGCAAAGCATGGGTAACAGGCACAATTTCCACAGCCATGTCCAGGGAGAAGGAACCCCTCATCAGTGACCCCAGTGAAGGGCTTGCAATAGCCCCGTTCCCTCCTCCACTGTGCCAGGGCACAAGTCAATTGGGCTAGCAATGGCCTCCATGCCTGATAGCTGCCATGGCATGGGTGGCATACTGTTTCTGCTTAAGCATCACATAGCAACTTTATGCTCTTGTTTAATTTAATGGTACTCTCTACTCATTTGCTTTAACTAAACAAAAGTTATGAAAAAATCAGGGGTATCTTGAACTGAAAACCCACTTTTGAGGCTAATGTCTGTTTTGTTTAAGTAGGATATCCTTTTTGGCAGGTTTACAAGCATGTGTCAGACAAATGTTTTACAACAAAAACATTTTGCTACAATCACAGGCTGATAGAATGACTGATTATCATTTAAGAGACTCTTTGTTCTGACTCCTCAGAGGTCTCCTCGTGTGCTTACAGTCTGAGATTCATTTCTCTCTGAAATTGAATTCATATGTGCCGGAGAAAAAAATAATCCATCCCCTCATTCTTCTACTATGAGGTCTTTTTCTTTCCCCCCATGACTGATTTTCATAGTCCTGTAACTGATTTTCATAGTCTGAAATTATAATTTTATAACTGCAGTGAACGTAGCTTACAGTGTGCAAAAGAAGTAAAGCTCAGCCCCAGGAAGCTGGGAATTGCCTGGACTGCCTGTGGAGTGCTGTATGGAGACATCCATGTCAACTTTGAAAGAGGTGCCTTGGGTACAGAAAGCAACCCAGCTGCCTCTTCACAGAGGGGACTCCCCGCTCTCATCCCTCCTAACACAGACCTCAAGCACAGAGATTAATTAATAGCAGCCCGCTGAGGTAGTGAAATATTATACCTATAAGAGTTGCCTGCAGTCAAATGCTGCAGCAGAGACAGGAGCTGAACCCAGCCTGGAGTTCCAGTCTGGTGCTTTTTAGCACTTCCTTCTCTCACATGACTATTTACATTACTGACCTTTGGGAAAAAAAAAAAAACCCAGATATTTATATATGCTCATATTTGCACAAAGGGTTCTTCGTTTTGAAACTTCTTTAAAACCTCTGCAGGCCAAAGGTCTCTGTCAACCCTGGTGTGTCCTAGCGAAAGCATGTAATGAAAATCAAAATTTGAATTCTCCTAACATTTGAATAGAGATATAACCAGCCTGGTAAATCCTGTTTTGCCACATTATTTCCCTTTGGCACATAATAAAGGAATCTGGGCATAGCTGCTGGGGAGCTTCTAGGAAAAGTAAGAGTAGCTAGCACTGTTAGGTGACAGTGGCTTAGACCTTACAGGGATTTCAGGATCATGGTTTTTACTCTCTGCTGCAGACCCCAAGTTAACCAGGCCTGAGAGGAGAACACTTCCTCAGAAACAGATTTGTCTTGGTGGCATGAGAAATGTTTTTCACAGCTATAAAATACTGGCATGAAAATTTGGTTGCTCCTCACTTTTCTTGGTATTGCTATATGGGCAGTGCAATGCTCATTAACTCAATTTGGTTTTTGTACCTTTTCTGCTATAATCAGTGACTCAAACTTGACAGGATAAGAGCACCTCTACATTTTCAAGTATATAACATATTGCTATATCTTCTTAAATATCTAGACAAACCCCTTTTAATTCTTTTACTTTTTTTCCCCTTTTTTTATTTTTTCTTTTTTAGACAACAGCTAACTTTCCTGGGTTGATAGAGAGAATTATGGAGGCTTGTAAAAATAGAATAATAATTTTCAGGTTTTTGGACATTCATGTAAAATTTCTTTGCCCAATTGAGTGACCAGAGATCATTTAAAGAGGCCTAAAAGAATAAATCAGAATGTACATATTTACACATTCTTTCTACTTTCTTGAAATATTGCAAACAAAACTGTCAATCCTTCCTCTGCATTGGTCTCTACTAACGTAGTAAAAGTTGTTCTTTATCGTATAAGACCAAAGCTTAACAGTGAACTCAGCTGCCTCAAACGATTTCAATTAACCATGCGGTGAACAAGCTATCTAATTACTTTATGGAAGTAAAAACACTATTACTTGGTTGTCCTCTTTAGGCAAATTTATGAAGTATTTAATTTATTGACCTTACTGGCTTAAAATTGAAATTCTTAATTCACACTGCTGATCCAAAAGCCCCTATTTGGCTATTACAGTGTGTAAAATGGTTTAGTGCGACTCTGCCATCAGGGTAGGTGCCTGGTCCTCTGCAGAGGGCATGCTGTCTCCCTTTTCTGACCAAATACTACTTGTTTCAGCCCAGGTCTGCTGAGCCCAGTCCTTGATCACCAGCCTCCACCACCGAATAAAGGATTTTGTCTTGGAGAGGGCACAATGGAGGCAATGAACAAATGCAGCGTAGCAGTCCCTCAGTTTTCAGACAGCCTTGGGGTCATTAGAAGCCACCGTAATTTAGAGGAGTCTTTATATCTTCCTGGAAAGTGAAACTGCTGTAAAAGCAGAAGAGTGACATACAGAATGCTGAAATTAAAAATACAGATAAAGAAGAAAAGGTATCTCTTTGGGTTCTCAGAGCTAATACATCTAGAAGTATTGTTTCATGACATCAGCAGGATGTGTTGCCCTTTTACAATGTCAGGTAGCATAAATTAAACTGAAAAATTTTGACTAAATCTGAAATAAAGAGAGAAAATTTCAGTTACTTGCCTCCAAAAAGCTTTCTCAGGGAATTGTGTACATGGCTTCAGTATCAGTTCATATGCAACATGAATTGATAGAGAAATGTGTGTAAAATAAAAATACTGTACCTGAAGACTCCTACATTTTAATGAAGGGTATGGTAGTCTGGAAAGGAAAAAAGATCTTTCTAGTATTGTACAGAAGCCCAAATGCACTGATGATCTCTGTTTGTACACACACAGAGATATCAAAACACAGCTGTATGGTCTAATTTTAGGCGCCACTAACCTTGACCATGCTCTTTTAATAATCTTCCTATTTGGGCATTCAAAGATTCAAGGAGGGCATAACCTTGAGAGTTTTAACCAGTCCTTGAAACTAGTATTCACAACGTGTCATCCGATTTTAGAAACAATCTTATCAGACTGCACTAGTAAATAGTGGTTTGACCATGAGGCCTTTCTCTGGTGTAGGTATAAAATTAGGATGTCCTGGAAGCTGAAACGTCATCTTAAATATATACAACACAGAGGGTTCGACAAGGATGCTTCAGCTGAAAAAAATGTGCTAGGAGTCTAATATCACATTCCCGTGTCAATCATAACACAGATAAAAAGCAGAAGTAAAAATCCTGTATCCTCCAGATCCCCTGCCAAGCTACCTCTCTTAAGAGTTCACCTCTCTGAAGAGGAACTTTTTTAGGTTTTTCTGGTAAATAAATGAGGAATTACCGAAAAAGCCCTGAAATGGACCTTATGCTTGAATCTTCTTTTTTATTTCCTTCAGCATTCCCAGTTGAATCTCACCACATTAAAGCTTTGATACATTTTAGACCAGCTGCTGGTTTTACAAAACTGCTGAAGTTGCTACTTTCAAATGTGCTATTTATTTGAAACCTTCTGATGTGACAGCTGACTCAGAGTGAGCAGACAAAAAGTGTAATCAAACAGTAGCTCTTCATGTAATTTTATTCAGTTAGAGAAACCTATGATATGTAAAAGGAATGAAATAAACCGAGTGTACGCATCTATCAAAACATAAAGCGTAAAGGAGGTGTTAGTCCTGTCCTGCAGCGACACAGCTGCTCCATGGCAGCATTTGAAGGATGCCCTGCACAGCCAATCTGACAACACCAGAAGGACAATCCCAATGTATGGTATTTCTGCAGCAGGGAGTAGAGCTAAACTGAGCCCAGGATGAGTTAAACCTTAACCCATCATACACAGTATTCTCGGTTGCTGCTAAGACTCTGTCGCTTGAGCATCACCTGCAGTTTTAAGGTTTGCTTGTGATGGCACAGATCAATAATATTCCAGGACGGTGTTAAAGGAAAGTGCCACAGCGAAATCCACTCCCTATAATTTCTATACCCTGTACAGTCCCTCCCACATAAGTGCTCGGTTGTATTTCAAAATCAGAATGATTCCATACATTCCTGGTTAGCACATTCAGAGGTTAAACATAAACCAGAAACCAACACTGACTATCATTTAGCATTCCTGCGCCAAATACCTTGCTGAAGCAAAACGATAAAAGCTCAGCACATCATTCTTGGCAGGTACAACTGATTTTTTTTTTTTTTTAATGCTTCTATTAATGCTTTTGTTTTACTATAGTCTCCCAATTATTTTTATTCATCTATATTATTCTACTTCGTTTAGTCTTGTGAGCTATTATTTCTGATTCAGTCCTGTGTCACGTGCCAAAAAAAAGGCTGCAGGAGTTCACAGCTCATTATTATGTGTTGTAATGAACTGCTGTGGAGCTAACGTGGTATCACGTGAGTTGGCAAAATGCTATGTGAAATCTAACTCTAAAAGGCAACCGCAGAAAAAGGGCACCTATTTACTCATATATTTTTCCCACTTAACTAGAGTGCGCACAGGCTCTGTATAATGGACAAGTTTGTATAATGGATAAGTTTGGTTTCTGCTTCCTACCTAGATGTATATCTTTTAGCACAGACTGTTCCCATCCAACTGTCAAACACCTTTCCACTGATGTCTTTCTTCAATATGTAGGGATATTTTTGTCTTGCTACTCTCTTCCAGGGGCTCCAGAGACTCCAGAAAAGGGTGGAAAGGATTGAGCAGTTCACAGGCCCTGGTCCATGCAGCTATACGTCATGGTATGGAACTGGCTTTCAATCAGTGCATCACACATACAGTACTTTAAACCCTGTTATTATCAAAACCCACTTTTTCCTGATGGTGCAAATTCATGAGATTTTCTGAACTTAGTTGAAACTGGCATCTGAGATAAAACCACAAAACTAAAAAATATTAACTAGAGCCTATGGGAATAGTATGAACATGTATGAAATGACATACCATCAATCTTGTGTTATACCTTGCTGTTTCTGGTCTTCTCCATACTATGATGCATTCATGTAGATTACAGGCTTGACAATGAGAAGGAGTATTTGTCTCTGGAACATTAACAGATTTGATTATGCCTCTCTAGTACTCAGAAGTGACATACATTACTAGGATCTTTCCCAACCCCATTCCTTCTCTTACGAAATTTGATAAAAATGAGCATAGTGTCAGTACATAAAGTACTTGGCAGTGCAATGCATTCATTTTCTCTGCTTTGATAAGTGCAATATTACCATAGATTCATAACACAATGGATTCTGCTTATGTGATAAAGTCCACAACCTTATCCGTCCCATTTTGTGTCCAGCAAGGACTGGCAGATATAATTTCCAAGAAAGGCTGCCAGACACAGGCAGAGCAAGTCATGGAAAGAGGTGGAATTCCTCTGGTTTTCTCTTCAAGTGGAAGAACTGAGAGAGCTGGGACTGCCTTTGTGTTTTCCAACACTTAAAAAAAATTCCTTGTCTTCTTTATAAAGACCACTAAACAGAGCAAGAGGGGAAACATTTAAAAAATGCATGATAGTGTGTAATAAATAAAGTTATGGAATCTTTCTTAATATATGAAATAGTTCTAAAAATTTTTACTAGAATGCCTCAAATCTGATTGTCTGCAACATAGGATCACTGAGATCCTATTTAAAACCAACAGTATTTTGTTAAAAATGTGACTTGCTTAGCTTTTTCTGGATTAGGGTTTTTTTTTCTGAATTTGCAATGGTGTGAAAGACTGGCAAACAAAAGAGTTTACATAGATATAGTTTCTTTAAAACACTGATTTCACTTCTGATTTTCAATCTCTTTATGAATATGGCCAGAAAAAAAAATAAACTGTGCCTAGATAGTTCCTTTATAAGCAAGAACAAATGAATCTTGGCATAACCGGGATTTTTCATCTCATCTTCCTGATAAAAGTAATTCTGGTTAAATAACTTAGTTAAAGCATTAAAAAGCAAAGATAATCTCTCCTCCCCAAGAGCTCTTTTTCTTTTTTTCTACTCTTCCGACTGCAGACACTCTCTTATCTCCCTAGAAGATCAAACAATATTATAAAAATTATAAGAACCTCTTCTCCAAGGGTTTTGTGTAGTTCTTCTCCCTGATGATGTTTTCAAACACCCTAAATGAAAGCAGAATTTCCTTGCCACAGAGAAATCCCCCAAAACACCATGGGAAAAAGTTAAAACTGAGATTAAAAATCCCTTTTAGGGGGATTTTTCTTACTAACTCTCTTCTGTAAGTCAAACAAAATAGTTCATTTTGCTTCTAAAAGGTATCTCAGCACCAGTTTCTTCCATTGACTATTTTTCCCTTAGAAGTGGGAAAACTCTTGTATACTTTGCTCTTTGTCACGTGTGTTTTGCGATGATTGTCTAAAGCTCTCATCAATCTTTTCAGGCTCAGTTGTACAATTTGTGTAGTTTAGAACTTAGTTCTTGGAGAAATAATCCCAAAACTATACTTTGTAATGTGGAGTTCTTGTTTTATGCACCCCTGTGACATATTCTAAGAAGTTTTGAGACTAGTAGCACTGATTTTGGAAGATTTTTCTGACTACCTTTAAAGAGCAAAATGAAGGGAAAAACACTTGGCCACGGACCATAGCTTTAGAAAATAGTTATCTTTTGAAATAAGGTCAATATTCTCTGTCTATACATCCTGATTTACTTTAGCTTTTTTCCTTGTTCAGGAATGTTTTCTGTCCTTGTCTCCTTGTTTATTGCTTGCTGCAGTGTGAAAAGTTAATCTCTAAGCCTTTGAACAATTCAAATGCCTGTTTATGGACTGTCATGCATAGAGATAACTTTCTTTTGTTGATTATTCCTCCTATTGAGATCAATATTCTAAACAATAATAATGAAGTAAGATGTTTTGACCTCTATTTAAAGATGTATACATTTACTTAACTATTTAAATTCTGTTCTAATTTAGCTGATGTTAACCAGAATAACTCAGTTGATGCATTATTCAGTGTGACGCATCAACTGCATGGTGCATGAAAAAATGCTGAAGAATTTGATCAAGAAAAAGCATATTGACTTACAAAGAAGTTGAGTTTCAAATGCAACTAGTGGGACATAAGAGGAATAGCAGATGTAGCTCTAATACTGATTTTGTCCGAGAGGAGCAGCTATTAGGCAGTCAGTAGACGCTACCCTTTTCCTGTGAAGCAGATGCGGGTTTTTAGCAAAACACCTGTCTGGCTAATGCTGGCTGTGGACCAAAATACCTGTGACAAATATAACCATCTGTTTATGAGCAACTGCTAATCCTCTGTCACATAGGATACGAGATGTGATTGGAAGAAATTAATCTTCTGGTAGAAAATTCCAACGTTACAGGATAGCTTATTGAGCACAAAATATGTTCTTAAACTTTTCTTATCTGTGCTTAAAAAAAAAAAAAAAAAAAGAAGGATTTTTGTTAAAAAGTTCTAATTATTATTCTTCAAATAAAAATTGGTGTTGATTACAGTTTTTGTGATGATATTCATGACCCCTTTATTTAATATTTTTTCTACTTCTTTTTTCTACTTTCCTAATAAGTGACCTTATTAGGACCATGTAATTTAATCTAGTTAACTCTAGTTCTAATTTAATCTAGTTCACTCTAGTTCTAATTTAATCTAGTTCAGCTCACAAGAACAGAGATCCACCCGTTCACCTACTTTACATATGAAACCATTATGCAAGCTAGTCTTGCATGGAATATTAAGCTTGATACACTATTTAACATCTCTGGGATGAAAAGAAACCTGAAGTTGTAATAAAATATGGAAATAGTTTTTCTGAGCATAATGGCTCCTGAACAGTAGTGTGATATGCTGCATTTTGTAGAGGATATAAATATACATGTAAGGACATCATTAAAACATAATATTTTCCATTTGTAATACTAACAAATGGTCAATGTGTACTGTCCTGCTGCTTATAACAATTTGAGAAGATAGATCTCATCTTAGGAGAGAGCAATCAAGAAACTTTGTCAAACTGAACAAAAGTTATGATATGAATAACTTACAAAATGAGACCAATTAAACATAGTGACTATGATAAAAATATAAATTACCGTAACAGTATTACTCTTCTGTAGTAAGTGATCTGGTATTTATCTATATTTTTGACTTCACTTACCCATCCTACAAAAGAATTAGTAATGACAACCTGTTGCAGTCTTTACTCTTTCCTACTGTAATTAGTCTTATTTTATAATCTTCAGACCATTCAGAAAGAAATAAGGGTCAGTTTTCCCTGAGTCCAGAACTAATTTCTTATGTTGCTAACTTGCATGAAATGTTCTTTGTTGGTTTTATGAATATTTTTCTGAATGGATCTTCACCACATACAGCTTTTTACCAAGCTTTGGGGAATGAAGTACCAGAATGACAACCTTTTACAAATGTGATGAAGGCATCAGAAAGCAATAGCAGAAACAAATTTGTTAGATGAGAAGCCCTTGTCACTGAGAGGGAAAAATTCAAATGCAAAGCATTTCAATACTTTAACCCTTATTGCTATTTTAAGTGTTGGCATCTCTGGAGTGGAGAAGGTTATTTTAGAAAGGGAATAACAGCTGCTAATTTGAGAGCTAGAAAGACAACCAAAGGTATTTATGGTAGTTGTAATAGTACAAAGTATGACCTCCACAAAATCTCAAGAATCTGCAGGGAAGCACACCAGAATGAACTACTCTAATAATTAACAAAGCTTCAATTACAACCCACACCACATGCCAACACTTGTCAGTGGCTACCATATCAAAGATATTTAGTGAGCCTATAAGGATGTAGTAGAAGCCTGGTTCTTTCTACTCCAATTGTCAGAACTAATTTATTGTTAATATTCCTATGATACCACCATAAATATTTCAAATATGAAAGAAAGGTTTTCTGCTAAAGGTGAACAATGATAGATTGACTTCAACAGACCAGTAATGTAATGAATGGTCCGGGAAGATGGAGGAAAACATAGTGTTTTGGTGAAGTTAATGAGGAATTTTTGAACTCCAGGTTAAATTCAAAGTCATGATTTTAACCTGGACTTGCTTCTCTGATATCTGCTGTCTCCTAAATGCCTCTACATTTTCTACCTATGTAGAAATTGCTTCTGAAAAAATAGTTTGCTTTGTTGCCAGGTTGGATATAATCATCAGATACCACATTCTGATTTGTGGTTACTGAAATTACAATATCTTGAAAATTGGATAGCCTTGTCCTACACAAATCAGAGTGACCAGTTGGCCTGTAGCAACTACTGAAGGCTCCAAACATTGAACAAAGAAGCCAAATCATAAAGCGTGAATTTAAATAAGGATACATGAGAGGATGCAGACATGGAAAAATTTGGACAGGAGGGGAGTGGAAGCAAATGAACCAGCTTTCCCGGTAGGAGTCCAATTTAACTGTGCGCTGATAACAGCCAAGACAACATGAGTCTTATTCCTGAATAGAGTTGCTGTACCTTCAACGATTCGCTTGAGGAAGGGTGAGTTACCTTTTACTTTTGGGATGTCTATTTTATTTTTTTTTTTTTTTTTTACATTATCTGTACACACTTGGATTCTGGTTTCAGGTAAAACAAAGTGCTACAGTTGGAGATTTGTGAACAGCGCATTTGTAAAGCAGAAAGACTCAAAACTGCATGAGGATCCTGAGAAGGATGGGCAAAGGGCCTCTCTGAGAAGTCTGTGCTGGACTCATTGTCAGGCGGTCGTATCTCAAAGGTCTAATTATCAGAGGAGATGGTAGGGTCCACACTTGAAGAAGAAGAAGGCCCATAAAAAAAAACCAAACCACATGTTTGATGGCTTAAGGTGAAGTGGAGATTTTCAGTGAGTGAATTTTGTGGAGAAATCAACCCTGGTCCAATTTAGTGTTAAATCATTATGTCAAATGGGTGACATAATGTCTGCCTACATTCACTTCTGTGTTCCATTCACATATATTTTGCACTTCTATGTTTTTTTTCTTATGCTGCAAAGTCTTTTTCTAACAAGAGTGAACGACCTCACTATAACCTGTAAACTAAGCATTTTATCCCTATTTTATGGGAATCTGATGCACTGAGTGATTAGATGACTGACCCAGTATTACACCCAATAGAGCTGTGTCAGCAACTGAAAGCAGAACATTGATCTTTTCCTATGGCTTATTACCCTGTGACTTTTTATGGCAGAAAGTCAAAATATTTAGCTTGCTTTCCCATCCGTTTATGTCTTTTGCACCTGCACCACAGCCTCAGAAATCTGCCTACTGATGCCCTCAATGCCTTCAGATCCTTCTGAGGATTCTCAGAATTTCTCAGCAATTCTAGCAACTCTCTTTTCTCCATCAGTGGTCTGTGAGGCATATGCCATAGCTTGGCTATCAGTTTATGTGCCAGTTGCCTCATCAGCAGGCAAAACACAAGACTGACTTACACTTTTGCTCAGAAACACAAATAACTGTGCTTCTCTTCTCTAGTTCTCATGAAACTTCTATTAATTTAACAATCTTTAAGATGTTTATTCTTCCATCACACCTGTTTCAATTGGCTAATTAAGTAAAATTGATGGAGGGGGGTTGACATAAAAGATTTGATGGCAATACACCTTGCCTCCAAAGAAATCAGTTAAAACCAAACCTAATATAAATTAAATACAAACTCCATACATTGAGGAATAAATTACACTGAAAAAGCAGAAATAAAATTTTGTGTGATTAATCCTAAAACAAACTGAGTTTCTTTCATTTTTCTTTGAAACTTCTGGTAATTGTAAATATCTGAGGCAAGGACTGAGACTTCAGAAGTAAAGGCACAAATCCTTGGCTCTTATTTTTTCCACTCAGAGGACAAACATGCAGCATTGGGTCTATGAAGCTAAGCTGGATCGTTCAGTTTTTCACCCTTAATTTTTTGATAGATCCATTATATCTCAGGGTTTTTTTCTAGCCAATTTTTGATTAAGAAAAAAGCCACTCCTTCACAAACGGTCCTTCTGTTCCTGTTCTGTTTGAGCCTCCTGATCCCACTTTGTTTCCCTGCCTGGCATTAGTCTTCTGTTTGGCTGAATTGCAGGTGGGTAGTGTTATTACACTAGGAGCACTTGGCTTGTGTAGCTACATTTCTGTCAGTATTTATCATAACAAACACTTTTTGTCTTTCAGGGGATTCCTAATTAGAGTCTGAAAGCTGGCTCAAGGCTGTCTTAATGTATCAAGGACTCAATTCTTCTTTCAATTACATAAAGGTAAGTCCAGGACAGTTAATAGAATCGATACAGATTTATGCCAGTGATACCAAAGTCTAATTCAAGTTTCTGCTAAGGAATACATTTTCAACTATTTGGAGGAAATAAATAACTTGATGTATTTGTTGTGTTAGTATCTTGATGAGAAAATGGCAGTTTCCTTGAGGAAGATGATTTTCCCTCTGCTTTATTCCCATGGAGGATGTCTGGTTGTGATGAACACCTGCAGGTGAGAAGGCTGCAGGCAGTATGACTGGGTGTAGGGTCCAGGTTAGCAGTCTGTAGCTAGCCCAGGTTAAACACCTTTGAAGAGCTACAGCAAGGAAAAACAGTGAAGACAGGCTCACTCCACAGCTGATGACAGGATTGTCCAGAGGCACAAGGTATTTTAGGGCCTCTATTGCCCCTTGCACAGATAATGTCAAGTACACAAGATTGATAAGGACATTTCTTGCACGAATGTAATGTCTCCTATCTCAGAAACAGAGAGCTAAACTGAAAATCTACTCACACTTGAGCAAGCAAGCTGGAGTGAGTGCCCTGGCACTCAGGGGGTTGCTTTAGGAGAATATAATACCACAAAAATACCAACGTGGTTTCTAGTAGCCTCCCCCAAAGGGAATCTGGCATACAAATAATCTAGGTAGGGGATGTTTATTTTTTTCACTAGGAGACACTTCATATTTACAGATACACTGTGAATGATTACACTGAGGGTTGGAGATATTCACATAATTTACTATAAACACATATAGTGTTTATAATCTGCTATATTCTACTAAAAATACAAATGAGGAGTCCTTTTAGTCTTAGCAAGAGACATGGGCTTGTCCAGCACTCTCATGCTCATTCTTAAAGCAGTCTGAGCTAGTTTTCTTTAACTGAATTGATTCAGAAGAGTCATAGGTCATTTTGGTTATTTGCAGTAAGAAATGAAGAAGTCATACTCTACCTATCATGCAAACAATCGTAGGAACTTTGCATGGTAAAGTCGCATAGCGAAATAGTTTCTGAATATGATATTTCTTCTTCCTTAGATCAGTGTGAGTGGAGCTATTAATTCCCAAGACTTTGCTATTTTTCTTTTGCTTAATTTGATAATTCAGTTTTAGTTCCCAATTAAGTCTGCATATACCAATTTATTTTAGATACAAGACATCTGAAGCTAATAGTAGTTGAATTCAACATGCAAACATGGAATTAGGGCAGCAGAGCAGGAAGCAGATGTCCAAAAGTTTGCTGCCAAACCAAGGCTTAACTATGTTAAGTCCAATATAAATGCTTGGGTCTCTTTGATTTTCTTTGATCCCGGGTCTGTCTTCTGACCAAAAGGATCAGCTTTAAACCAACACTGTGTTTATTCTGAATTTTCATAGCTAGAAAGAACGTTAACAGAGGTATCAGGGGTTGATAAATGATGAGAAGGTAGGAAGACACCAATATGTTCACAGACTTGGTTGATGTTCTCTTTGAGGAATGTATGGAATACACAAACGTGTATAGGAAGTTCCACCTAAACATGAGGATGAACTTCTTTACCTTAAGGGTGGCAGAGCACTGGAACAGGCTGCCCAGGTGGAGTCTCCGTCTCTGGAGACATTCAGAACCCACTTGGACACGTTCCTGTGCAACCTGCTCTAAGGTGGCCCTGCTCTGGCAGGGGGTTGGACTAGACGATCTCCAGAGGTCCCTTCCAACCCTATGATTCTATGATTCTGTGAATAGGCTGTTGCTTCACACAGGGTAGGTATTTTTATTCCCAGAACCTTCGAACTAAATAGTGTGTGTGTAACTGGTTTGTATCCTCACTTTACCATCTTAGGTCACTTACTTATGGCTGCTGTAAAAAAGCACGTTGTCATGTGGAATCTTACAGCTATATCTGTATGAATTAAATTTGGATATGACATTAACAATGCCAGGTACATGAAAAATAGAGAATGTTGAGATTTCCGAACTGCTAAAATGTTTTTCAGAACCACTGTATCCTGATTAAGTGATTCACACCCTAGTTTACAGGAACCAATAGATCCCAGAGTATAATACGCTGAACAGTACACACTTGAAAAGAATTTGCTGATGTCTTAAGAAACGGTGATCCCAAGCTGTCCTGCTTTAAACCCAATCAAGCACTTGATATCCCAGTCACACTTAAAAGTGAGGCTGAGTCCTGAGAAGAAAATAAGTGTAATCATTTGTGGAGTAGCAGTGGCATTTTTATGAAGGAAGCCAGCTGATGTGGCAGGGTGTTTTCAAAACTTTTCTTGTAGACAGATGTTCAATTGAAAAAGCTCTGATTTTTCTGCAAACTTGCAGGGGGAGGCATAGGCACTTTAGGAAGTAGATTTGTTCACAGAATCACTTCTATTTGATGTTATTCCTTCACACATGGATAACAAACAAGATAATCAAGCAAATGATCATGGCTGTTAAAAAACAACTGTGTCAGGAAGAAAAGCATGTGCTAGGAATTTCCCACAGAGATGTTTTGAATAATACAGTTACATTGCTGTCCATCATGTAAATGCCTCTTCTCCTTTGCCAAATTTCTATACACAATATAAAACTATTTTGCATAAAGTCTATGGGTAAAGAACACTTTAATTCTTTTAGATTATTTAGAGACACATATAAAATTCACCAGCTTCCATCACAGAAGTGGTAACAGAAAGATAGTTTTGGTAAGATTTTACAGAAATTTACAAGCTTTCTATAAAACAGGTAGAGGTAGTTAACTAACAAAGTGTCATCTACTATTTGAGATTAAAATGTATAACAGTTTATTGCTTTTAAACTGCTAGGCTGACAAATTTCCAGAAATCACAACTTTGTGACGGATTTCCAACAGCTATGTGCCCATATGACTCATTTGAATTCTCAGCTTCTTTGAGAAACTGGTGTTGATTGCAGAATTTTTCAGCTAAGTTTCATCCTTCATTAAGTGTCATCGCAGGATCATGAAACAGGGAGCTACAGTTTTCTTTTCCTGTTTTTCTGTGTTTACGCTTTCAGTCATTTTGGAAATTAGATGTCAGTGTTCCTCTCCCCAGAATTAGAAAAGAGATTTTGGCATCAGTTTTTGAAATGCAATGAAAAATTGTTCAAGTATCAACTAATTTCCTCAAATCATGAACGAAAACATAAAGCTTCACAAGTTTCAGAAAGTGATGGCCATATGAAAAACACTGATATTCTCATGGCAATAAAATTTTGTAAGAAATGTCTGGTGTCCAGCAGTAAATCGATTGTGGTCCATAATAAATTCCATCTAATCTGGAGTCTCAGTGTTTCAAATAGGTTTGTACCCTGGAGTTAGGCATGTTAAACTTTAAGTCTTATTTGAACTTTAAGGCTATTTTCTTTCTTAGGACTACTTAAGGGCATGGGGGAAAAGATCTTCCTGGTTTTTGTAGGTCAAATCTTTATCTTTGGTTAATTAGTTTAATCAGACTGATTTGGTACTTTTAAAGTCATTGCATTCATTTAGGTAATTACGGTGCACATACCATCATAATTTAATCAGGTAAATATTTCATCTCTTCAGTGAGGAAATGGCTGATCATCTTTTAATAAAACAATGTTGGATAGTTTTCAGAATGCTTTCTCATGATCTGTGATGGTGATCGAGCTAATTGGAGCTTAATGGGGCTAAAGGAAGAAGAAAAATTCTACAGCTGATAGTATTCAGTTTTCTGCTCCAGAACTAAGATGACTAAATTTCTTAAGACTAAACTGGCTGTAGATTGCAGCTATTTCTGGACACCCAACACATTTAGTTCATGTTTCCTTGCAGCTATTTGGCATATGGAATTTAGTGATCACCAGTGGTGTCCCTCAGGGCTCAGTTTTGGGGCCAGTTTTGTTTAATATCTTTATCAAAGATCTGGATGAGGGGATTGAGTGCACCCTCAGTAAGTTTGCAGACGACACCAAACTAGGTGGGAGTGTTGATCTGCTGGAGGGTAGGAAGGCTTTACAGAGGTATCTGGACAGGCTGGATTGATGGGCCAAGGCCAATGGTATGAGGTTTAATAAGGCCAAGTGCCGGGTCCTGCATTTCGGTCACAACAACCCCAAGCAATGCTACAGGCTTGGGGAAGAGTGGCAAGGAAGCTGGCTGGCAGAAAAGGACCTGGGAATGCTGGTTGACAGCCAGCTTAACATGAGCCAGCAGCGTGCCCAGGTGGCCAAGAANTGCTCTAGTGGCAGAGATCATAGGGTGTTTGTTTGGTGGGGGTTTTTTTGTTTGGTGTTTTTTTTTTTTGTGGGTGTATGGTTGAACTTGATGATCTCAAAGGTCCTTTCCAACCATGAAGATTCTATAAATTTGATTTAAATTTTATCTAAATCTGGGAGTATCTCTGAGGGAGGGATGCACACCCATGAGATCCTGCCTGAATGTTTGGATGGCAGCATTTGGGTGAGATATGAACCTAACCCTTTCCATCCTAGGTTGAACGAGAGCCTGGGCACACCTAAAAAGTCCATATGGTCATGGAAGCAAGATTGCATATTGACTGTGGAGGTTACCTACTTGTGCAGTATGAACACAATTTCTAGGACTTCGGTTCTTGAAACAAATACACTTTCCAGCATAGGACCACTTATATTTAGAGTGTGTCTTTTTAAAAGCTGAAGTGATTAAAAATACAGATAAAACTCAAATAGATATGTAAATAAATTATCTGTGGGATATATATAACATTAAACGATAAATCAACTTGGATAGCTACCGTCTTGGAGGCAAAAGAATATGCTGTGAGAGAAACCATACAAACAGAAGTTCCCACAGTTTGGTAAATATTGGAGTTAAAGCTGCACAGACACCCAGACCAGTGCTGAATATGGGCATATATTAAAAATATGATCTGTCTCAGATAAGGGTAGAGGTAACAATGGCCTGAAACATATATATAATGCTTGTAATGAAACACAAAATGACTAATGGTATACTATGTAATTGTGCAACTCTTCCAATAAAGGATTTGTTTACAACAGATTGAAAAGTGCCAGTCTTTTTGCCAAAAATATTCCCCTTTTTCTCCTTTTCAAAAGGAGAAATGATTAGGCTGGGATTGTTTACAGAGTGTGATTACACTCAGCTGAGTGCTGTTAAAAGGAAGTTTATTTAAACTTAACTGAAAGACGTGGAATCAGCAGAAATAAGAAACCATCATTTGAAAACACAAAATCTATGAAAAGTTACCTGAGTTCTCCAGGTAGGACATATTAGGATGTATGCCATCTTTTTTTAACACTCTAAAACAATGTAGCTGCTTTAAGTTAGTTGTCTGTGTTGTCTATTGCTCCACGTCAATGACAGGAGAGAGGTACATCCAAAGGAGCAATTTTTCCCATCTGAAAAAAAATACTCTGAATTGATAAAAGTTCCACTAGATAGGTCAGGAAATGAGCCACAGGATCACCCTGCATTTGTTCAGAAGGGCAAAAGATAAATTTTTCCAGACATTAAGTCTTACAATCAATGCTGAAGGAACAGTGCAGTGAAGATTCAGATCTGTCGAGTGTAATGCAAAATGAAGCAAGCATTCATTTCAGAACTATATGATTTAAAGTAGATACAAAAGTACAATGTAGTATTATTGTAAGGAAACAAAGTTTTATTTTAACTATGGAAACAATAGAGAAGGTTAAAGCAAATTTTGTTTCATGTTCCAGACGTAAAAGCAGTAAGATTATGTGTAACTATTCAAATATATATTTTGAAGTAGTATCACTTTCTAAAGAGGAGATGCAATTGCATTCCTGATCTTAAGCCATTAACCTACTGTTCTAGTAAGACAGTTAAAACTGAGTGCACTGTAAATGCCAAAGAACCATATTCAGTATGCAGAGACCATATTCTACATATCCTGCTATTTTCTAAATCCTAAACTGTAATTTATTCCATTGATCCTTCTCCAACAAAAATGTAATTTCCTGCAATCGCCAGAGTAAGGACTAATTGAGATAAAAGGGGAAAGCAAAGACCTTTATGAATGAGAAGATAGAGGAGCCCGCATCTTGAGTTAGTTGCTGATTGTATTCGCAAAGACAAAATGAGGCTGAGTGATGCACATAGACTTTAATAAAACTTTATAGTTTAAACATTATCTCAGAAGATTACCTGTGACAGTACGGAACTCTCAGAAAGAATTCTCTTCAGTAAATCTAAGTACGATGCAGGATTTGCATTTAGAAAGGCAGGCTTCACATTCTGGTTTGTTTCATATATTATTCAAGTATTCTACATTTAATCAAAGTTAATTTGGTATTATTATTAAACCTAAAATATATTAAAAAGCAATCACACAGATCTTGAAGTGCTAGCAGACAATGAAGTTACAACAAAAAAGGTACAATATGGGTTAGGAACCATAAAGACAGACTGAAGCATTGAGGCAGATTTTCAGTGAGCAAGAGAAAAGCAAGAAGTTAAAAATCAGTCTAACAAATCAGTCTACCGTACTCTTATCTATTAGACACATATTTTGAGCAATGAGAGCTTAAGTGGAGATAAAAGTACAAGCAAGAGGTGATATATCTGAGAAATCGCAGGCAACTGCTGATGGAAGCAAAAAAGTTAAAACCGCAGTTCTGCAAGGCACAGATAAGGCAAAAAGGGAACACAGTCCCTGCCAGGAAAATCACTGCAGGCATCAGCACTGCCATGGCCCTTAGGTACAGAATTGTTCAAGAGACCAAAATCACCAGTATTGCCAGGTCTGTGTAAGCATGGTGGAAACTAAATTCTCATCAGTTCACTTACTGTGATAGCAAATGTGTTGGTGCATCTTTAATCAGACGAGTGTAGGTAAACATCTATAAAACTAACTATTTTTGAATTAAATAAACTATGTGTTTCCAGAAATCTGAGCTTAGACTCAACTGACTGATTCAATTTTAGTGCTTGAATGGTTCATAAAAGTGACAAAGCACCACTGGTGACAAATCTGATTACTAAGTGCTTGCCTTCTGATTCCCAAGGGCGTATTGAACATGACATGTTCTACATGTAAAAATATTTTGCCACATCTGCTGTAGCATAGGCAGACTTCAGAAATCATGGTACAACGTGTTAGCTGTCTGTATATGCATTACATTGGCCAGATAGATTTCCCAGTAGCACATAGAATAGTCCCTATATTCCAATAATAATAATAATTCCAAAAATAATAATAGTAGTAGTAACAGATGTAAAAGGAATTTTGATCACCTAGTTCATCCCTTTGCTGAAGTATTTCACCGAAGCCTTGTCTCATATAGAGGAGGGTGAAAAGATGGTTCCCTATGTCTTGCAGAGAATAATCTCTTTTATAGATCCTGGTTTGGGCATTTCCCACCCCTGTTTTTTTCAAGAGTCTAAGACTGCTAATTTGGGTTCAATTTGTGTTTCACTCTAGCGACATGGCCTTTTCTTTTGAATTCCTTTCTGTGTGTCTATTTGTGTAGCTAAGCAATCCTACTGCAGTATGATTTCCTTATTGAAAGATATAATAAGAACATTTTGAACTCAAATTTTGTCTTCTAGCTTGCTTGAAACCCCTTACGGGCTTAATTTGAAAAATATCTTTCTCTATTGTGCAGACCATTAATTTAAATGTCTAATAGTGCCAAATCCATGATGAATTATGGAACCTTTTTGATTGCTACGGCATTTATCCTAATTTGAACACAATTATCCTTTTTGAACATTAACCATAAGCTCACAAAAAAAGAAAGCTTGTGCACAGAAAGACCTGATACAGTTTGAGCACCTTCAGAATAAACCTCTTGTGTTATGTCAATAAGCCCTCATGCATCTGTGGATAAAACTGGACTCTGTAAGAACTCATGAAAATTAAGAGACACCCAGACGATAAAAATAAGGACTGAAATCTGCTGAACTGTTAAAAACAAATGTGTTCCAAGTACTGGTAAAGATTTTACGTGGGTTTTTAGGGTTGGTTTTTTGTTTGTTTGATTTTTGTTGTGTGTGTGTGTGTGTGCATGTGTGTGTGCACTAGCCCTGTCCCATTCTAAGTAGCATAGTTAATAATTTTTATACGATTCTCTTTTTTTTTTTTTTGGTAAAAGCATGAATGTTAACATTTGTGTTTATGAGTTTAACTGATGCAAGAGAGCGTAGAAGAAGTACAAAGACAATACTGAGTGTATAAATAGCATGCTGAATTGTATGAATAAGGATTAAAAAAAATATATTTGAAAGAACTCCTGGTGAATACATGTGCCAATTTCTTCATCAAGGAGTCACCTGCTCTTTGAGCAGACTGCTCCATAAATTCCCCACTCCAGAGTTCAGAAAGGTAGACTAAGAAACTTCAATTCCAATTTAGAGACACAATATAAGATAAGATAAATGCTTGTAAAATGTGGAATGATAAATACAATATCATTATGTATAATCTGATCAAAAATAAAATGAAAAATTGACTTGTAAAGCTGCTGAAACTTATGTTCCTTCTGGCTTTGCAAGAAAATATGTCTTTTAGCTTCTAGTGAATGTGTCCCTTTTAGTAATTTAAATATAATATCATTTGCTAGATATATGGGATCTCTGTTACGTTCTACATTTATTTGAAAGTAAATGATGACAATAAAAAGCTTTATTTGCCAACAGTGCAAAGGTTTCCAGTATAAGCTTCTTCATGTACCTCTATACAGGTGTGTAGTGTTTTGTGCAGTTACAGACTTAAGAATATGGTGAAGTAAAACAAGTTGCATTTAGTGTTCACACTTACAAGAATTCAATCTGCTGTTTAGTTTCCTAGGAAAATTCTAATACATACTGTAAATAATAAAAAGTCAGTTGCTATTGTTATGTGATAGCTAGTTCTTTGGATCCAATACAGGATTTGTTTATGATAGCAACATTATTATTATCAATATAGCAGTAATAATTCAGATCATTCAGATAATACTAAAAAATTGAGACAATAACTTGAGTATCTATTCAGATACAATTCCTGTCTGATTCCAGAGAGCAGCAGAGTCAACACTCAACTGAAACGGAGACATTTGGATTTTTAATTGTGATTGGTATCTGGCAAAGCCTACACATATACAAAAACTCCAGCTGTATTTATCCACAGAAAGTAGATTTGTCCTTATAGGGGTGGAATCTGCTGAGTAGTGAGTACTACATTGATAAGCCAAAGTATGATTCACTCTAAGTCCTACCAAAGTGGACATGCAAAATACAGAACATGTCCCAAAAGACAGTGCTCTTACAAGAAGGCTCATGCCGTATCTCTATCTGTGGTTATACAGTCACTGATGAAGATACTAGCTGGCTGAATGGCTCTAAATTAGTGGTTTTACATAAGCATGTGTATATATATGTATGGTATTAAAGCAAGAAAAAAATGGCCATTTGTAATATTCAGGAATATCCCTGGTAAAAACGAATCATATTGTAAAAAAGAAACAATCCAACAACCACCTGCCTTCCTGCTATAAAATTGTTGGAAACATCTAGAACACATTAGGGTAAATTCTCACTAGCTGGAATTAAACACTTTTGAATTTTTTCATTCTACCAACTTTTTTATAGCTTGCAAGCCTAAGTATGTCCATTATTGACTTTTTCTGGTTATTTTCAGGGAATGTATCAATATCTATATAAGGCACTTACACTTTTTCTGGCTCATACCTCTCGGGCTGGGTTTCATTCTCAGCGTAACGATATGCTTCAAGTCTCAAATTTCCAAATCTCTCTAAAACTCAGATATAACAGGTCATAAGGTGCACAAGATTTGGAGATTGGATGAGCTAATCACTTTTCCTTGCATTACCCCTAAAACTCAAGGAAGGGAAAAGAGGGTTCTGATGGTATTTATGCCCTGAAGTCTGCCAGGGCCAAACTGGATGTGTTGTGATGCTGTCCAGTGGATACTGAATTGATGTGCCATGCAGAGATGAGGGGAAGTGTGGGCCAAAAACTTGCGGCCAACAAAATTTTAAAGTTTTCATGTGAAGTGCTATTTTGCTAAAAGGAGGAGTTAAAGATATGGTTATGCCTGTACAAAGTCAAAATGGCTGTTAAACAACTGAATTATCTCCTGGTCTCATATAGGAATGTGGGGGGAGTCAAGTGGTGCTCCTTGCTGGGGAAACAACCCGAAAACTGTGCTTTATTAGGCGAGGTTTTACAATTGACAAAACTGAAAGACAAGCACGAAGTTCACAAATCCAGTAAAGATTGAGTAGTTATTTATACACTTAGTATTTGTCTCACCAGGCTGATCCTACTTAGTCCCTTGTACAGCTCTTCCAGTGCTACTCTATGTTTAGAATAAAATACAGACTTGTTTAAGAAAAATAAGAATGACATCAGTGTAGCAAGTAGCAGTAACCCAAGGAGGATAGACTTTTTTCCTCAATGAAAGTGTTAAGTCATCTGTAAAATCTAAATTCTTCCTCAAGGAAAAAAGATACTAAAGATCCCAAAGTCGATAATTACCTAATGAGCTACCAAATTTTATCAAATTAGATAATTCAATATTAATCTTCAGTACAGGAAGAAAAACCTATTTAAAAAGAGAAAAAAAAAAAAAAAGGTTTAGCAATGCTCCATTGTCTAAACCTTTGGAGCTAGAAATAATATTTATTGTATAAAGTTTAATCTAACATTTATTTACTGTAAAGTTTCTAGAATCAATGATTCTCCTTCAGGTATTCTAAAGATTTTGGGGAAGGTTGATTTTTGAATCAATAAATAAACTATTTCTAGGTATAGTAGTCAACTTTTATCTTGACTGGTAGAAATGAACCTTGACTTCAGAGGCCTACAAAAGACATTAACCAAAGCACATCTATTAAAGGGTCTACTGAAGATATTTGGATGTTCTTTGGGATGAACAATATTAAATACGTATATATGTCTAGCTAACTTCTCTGCTCACGCCCTGCTACACTGAACATCTCACTGTTCTTCACATGTTAGTTTTCTTTAAAGTCCAATGCAGATATGACAATGTTCTAAAACTTGAAGATGCAAGTTTGTGCTATGGCTGCTCTTTAATGGTTTCTACTTAATGAGGCAAATAAGTCAACGTTTCTACTTTCCTTAAACAAAGTCGCTGAAGCAGCCTGCAGCAGAAGTTCCTTATGTAAATCCAAAGATAGCCGCTTTGGAGCGGAACAATAACAGGAAAAAACTAAGCCTGCTTACATCCTTATGCAAACACAGTTGTGGATCATTCAAATGCAACTTCGGAGAATCATTTGTAAACGTCTGTTCCTTGCTTTCAGCACAACTATTCCTGAGTCTCATTACTATAATCTGTCTTCTAAAGATCAAAAATGATGATCTGGTTCAATTTACCCTCTAATCAAATTAGTCCTTTTTAATTAAAAAACCTGAGGATTAGCATCCACACTTTAATTTAGTTGGTAGTTTTAACTGCAACTTTTTGGTAGTTCCTCACACTTACTGATTTTGCATTTTATGGTTCTACTATTTAGGCTAGAGTTTTCACTTGTGATTTATTGCACACCATTCATCAGGCTTAGAGTGAAGAAGTTTTGAAACTTTATTATATTCAGATGGTTTTGGATCCCCTTTGGAATCCACATGGTTATTTTATAAAGATTCTTAATGCTTAATAATCACTGCAGGAAATTTCAGTTAAATGAAGTTATGCTGGTGAAGGATAAGAGAAGGACAAAACAAAGCTGTTTTAGCAGCTTGTGTTTTATGAGAAACAGAGGTAAGGGAGAAACCACCCACGTGTTCCAGGGTGACAGAAGCAGTAAGAGCATGCTCCCTTTGAGCTTTAGAGTGCTATGATAATCAACAGAACTAAATAAAATGCAGAATTCCCTGGGCTTTTGGAGATGTGAGCCTTCAGAAGACCATAAAATTATCACCAGAAAAAAGTTTTTAAAATTTTGGTTTTAAAAAAAATATCCTGCCTCCTTTCTCTAGCAGCACTAAATTGTCCCTGAAGTTGGCTGTGTAATCTGTCTGATCTCCCTTTTTCAGGATTAGATAAGAGAAATGAGGTTACTGTATCATTGATCAAAACAACTGCATTAAAGACCTCCTTTTGGATTAGGTCTAAGTGGGCCTCTACATTTGATATGCTAAAGTTGAGAGAAAGCCTATGGTGTTTGTGAAGCCCGGGGCCAGCAGCTGGGAATGAATGTGTAAAACAGAGTCAGCAGTAACATGCTGACTACTGCGAATAACAGATGGTAATATTCAGCGTGATCTGGTAAGGTTAGTCAGCCCAGCACAGCAGTGGAAAGCTTTGCCAAGATCCTTTCTTTCTGTGAGTGTGCACCTACCCATTGAGAAAAAGGCTTGCTCTCACACACCATTGCTCAAAATGACGAATTTATGAGATTGTCTAATGCAAACCTTTCACTCTTTCTTGCTTTCCCTCCCAGGGAGCTACTCCATTCATTACCCAGACTCAATCTACTCTCAATGCAGACTGAGCAGGCAACTAACCTGTGTGCCAAAACAAATGTTTGCCAAGTCCACCACGGGACTTCTCTAAAATTTAGCATTCAGCTTTTGTAAGGCATGGGTAGAGTTTACTTGGGTGAGAAAAAACCCAAGAAACATTTTGGAGAGTGGAAAGATATTTTATAAAAAAGAAGATTCTTTGTACTTACAGGGCTTTGAAGAACTGCTAGTGTTTAGCAACTGACAAGAGCAGTTAATATAAGAAGAGGATCTCACCAGTAAGCGTCATGGTATCATTAATCTTTCAGTCCAGGGATCAATGAACCTTCATGGGACTATGCCCATCTGAATATTGAACTCTTTATTAGGGGGAAATCTTGTAGAAAGGCTGAAGAAATCCTCTGTAAATTTCTCCTATTTCTTGATTCCCTATGATCTGGGGACACTACCTCCCAGTCTGGCTCCCCATGTGATGTAGCTCTCTGGTCTTGGGGTCTAATGCCCCTTTTACAGTAGCTCTGTTCTGCTGCAGATCTTTGCTGCTCCTTTTTATTGATGGAAATTCGTAGGTGTTATCACCTACGAAGAAGAAAAGGATTTGGGCAGCAAAGTACAGCCAGCTCCAGCCCTGGCCGAGACACAGAGAGGTTCAAGACTGTTCAGAATAAAACAATGGGATCTGGACCTGAAATGTTCACAATCATGGCTAGAGAATTGCCAGAAGGCTGTTTCTGAAAAGAGACTTTTAAAGAAACTAGAAGCAAAACATTCTATTAATCAGCCAAAAGGACCTTAATTATGAATTCTTTCAAGCTATTTCCTCTTGGCCAGCCTGGTTCAGCTGGAGGCCTGCTGCAGACTGGAGACAGCATAGCTATAGCAGCTCACTCCAGCTGAATGCTTCAGAAGTGCAGAATAGTTATTCTGTATTCTTAAAGCTGAGGTAATTAAACTGGAAGGTGTAATTGCAATAGCTCAAGTCCTATTTCCTGGATAAAAGCAAAAAAATCCCCAAAGGCTGGCACCTAGAATTGCCTCGTCTCTGTAAATTAGTTGAAACAATGTAAGATAAATGTAAAGATTGGCTTTTTAAATGAAAGAACAATGAATGCAAGTAAGTATATGTGTATAGTGGCAGACTGGTCAGAGAGGAGGAGTAGATTGGTTCAACTTTAGGGTAATAGAAACTTTCCACGTTTCAAAATCATGACCTGAGAGTTTTCCCCTGCAAATTCCTTCTAACAGGAAACTGCCGAGTATAGAGAAGTAGGGAAAAAGTATGTGTGACCTGTGCAACACACATACAGTCAGGAGGCCTCAATAACATAAGAATCCTAACTTTTAATAGAGAAAAAGTGTAGGGAAAATGGTAAGGAATTACGTACCCCCCAAAATTGTGAAGGCTCTCACTGCAGCCCCAGGTGTGAAACTGAGGTATCTCAGTACAACTGAAGCCAGGATGGCTCTGCTTGTGCTGACCAGGATGGAGAGAGAATGATCAGTAGAGAAAGGAAAGGGAAAGAGAAAGCAATGCCACTCCAGGGCTGGCCTGTCAGTCTTCAGAGTGGGGTTGTTTCTCATAATGTTTGAAAAGTAGACTGACCCCGAAGCTATACCAATTTAGCCAGGCCTGGAGCAGTCTGTGGGTTGGGAAGGTAATCAACCCGCTGTGTCTCTTGCATTTTCATTTTCTTCTTGCATTAAGGATATCACAGAATCACAGAGTGTCTGAGGTTGTAAGGGACCTCTGGAGGTCATCTGGTCCAACCTACCTGCTCAAATAGAACGGCCTAGAGCCAGTCAGACCATGTCCACATGGCTTTTGAATATCTCCAAGGATGGAGACTCTGCAATCTGTCTGGGCAACCCCTGACAGTCCTTGGTCACCCCTACAGTAAGGAAGCGTTTCCTGATGTTCAGAGGGAACCTCCTGTGTTTCAGTTTGTGCCCATTGCCTCTGCTCTTTTCACTGGGCACTACTGAAGAGAACCTGGCTCCATCTTCTTTGCAACTTCCCTTCAGGTATTTATAAACGTTGACGAGATCCTCCGGAGCCTTCTCTTATCCAGGCAGAGCGGTCATAACTCTCTCAGTCTTTTCTCACATAAGAGGTGCTTGAGATCCTTAATCATCTTCATGGCCCCTTGCTGGACTCTCTCCAGTATGTCCATGTGTGTCTTGTACTGTGGAGCCAGACCTTGACACAGCACTCTAGGTAAGGACCTCGCCGGTGCTGAGCAGAGGGGAAGGATCACCTCCCTCAACCTGCTGGCAGCACTTCGTTTAATGCAGCTCAGGAGCGGCCTTTTTTGCAGCGAGGGCACATGCTCTCTCATATTCAACCTAGTGTCCACCAGAACCCCCAGGTCCTTTCCTGCTGAGCTACTTTCCAGCAGGGTGGCCCTCAGCCTGTGCTGGTACATGGGGTTGTTCCTCTCCAGGTGCAGGACTTGGAACTTCCCCTTACTGAACTTTATGAGCCTTTATCTTTATCCTGGGATAGAAAAGAATCTGACCCCTTAATTTTCCTAATGCTGGAAACTTCTCTAAGAGCTTTAAAAAAATACATTCCATTAAAAAGGAAAAAAATATAACAAAATATTTAACATATTTTATTAAGAGAAAGAGATTTTTTTCTAATTCTTAGATGCCAAAAAGGTATTTAAATTTATTTTGTTTATTTCTGTTTTCTTCTAGTGTGGTTTCTTTTCAGAATAAAACCAAAGGAGAATTGTAGTTTTGCTATGTATGAATACAGATACACAAATAGATAAATATTCACCTTACTGAAGCCACACTAGCTTTTGCCAGGCAGGCCATAATTCTCAAGCTACCCACTATTTCTGCACTTGGTTTGCACTTGTACCTATTTCCCCAGTAAAGAATTCAGAGGTTTCTGGGTCCTGCTGGAGCTTTTAAAAAATGTCTCATACCACATTTGTTACACTCCAGTCCTCAGGCGCCACTGGAGTGTTGAGCCAGAGGTTAGGTAGGGTTGTTACTGATTTAACTATTTCATCCTTGTTGTCTCTCAGAGCTGTTGAGGGCACATGACCCAGGACTGGTGTTGTTTTTACTGTTCATTTTGTTGGTTTGTTCCACGGCCCCTCCTACTGCCACTTTCAGACAGGACCTTTGCTGAGCCCACTCCACGAAGGAGGTTACGGAGGGGGAATTTCTCTTATTTCCACAGTGAATGTCAAGGCAAAGAATTTGTGTAGCATTATATCCTGATTATCAGCTGTACCACTGAAAGTATGTGGGTTTCTTCTCCTGATGTGTTTGAGGGATTTAGTATTATTTTTTATTTTATTTGCCAGTTCTTAGCTTCATATTCTGGTTTAGTCTGTCTTATATTTCTTTTCATTTGATATGCCTGAGTTTCTATTATCCCCTTTCTTATATTAATTTTAATATGTCTATGCATGATTTCAGCAATTTGAAAGATGTTTCCTGTTTCCAGAAAACTCCCTTCCTCACCATCCTGCCTTGATTTTATCCTTATTTAAGCATTTCTTATTGCAGTTCAATATGCACACTGCTTGTAAGAATTTAATTTTCTTAGCTCCTGCCTTTCAGCCTCCATTTTCACAGATTTTCTCATTTTTACACAGTTCTGTTTCTTCATGACTTCATGAAATAGTACATGAACTAGAAGAACTGTTTTGCATATATAATATTTTTCTTAGTAGAAAGGTGTACTAGGCCACGAATTAATTTTGTTCCTATAGCACCGATTCCTGTATGCTAAAAACAACATGATTCAATAGGAATGGACTGCATGACTTCTTGAATGGCAGTTGTATCAGTTGTGGCAGAGAACGATGGTCCAGATGCAATCTCCAGCTCAGGAAGTAGTTACCTAATTGCTGGAAACTGAGATGGAGTACCAGGGGAAACATTATCCTTTATGCATTCTCCATCTTGTATATACCTCCCTAAGCATACCAATCACTGTCCAAGACAGGATACTGAGGCAAATGGCTTTTTTGGTATAACTCCATATGCTTGTTTATATAAAAAGTAAATCTGTTAAGAAGAAAATGCTTCATGGAGTGAGTTAGATTTCCCCAGAACTTTATTTCACAGGAAAGCAGAGGAAAGATTCCTGATGTTATAAAATGTCTCATTCTAAAACTACTTTAAATTTAAAAGTACCTATTAGTTTATGAAAAATGACAAAAATGAAGTGAAAAAAAATTGTCGCAATATAAAGTTTCTTCTAATCCCAAAGTATTTTTCTTCCAGTGTCACCCTTTCAGAACCATGTCGTAACAGTCAGTCTTGATCCCTTCAGAGCATTACAGACTTTGCAATCTTTAAAAGCTTTCATAAATCAAAACATTTACAGCCTTGAACATAGAAACAACCTCAAGAATGAATAAAATATAAAGTCCTTCCTGGCATATGAGGAGAGAGATATGGCTGTACTGAAATTAAAGGCCTTTGGTGGTTTCTTGCAGTTTCTATTATAAAAAGCATTAGGGCAAATTCAGACCAAGAAATACAAATTTAAAAGTAAGCTACAATCAGGATGTAACTCAACATGCTTTCTTCCTCTATTATGTGCTTCCCAGTCACATTCTACTAAGCTTCATTAAAGCTTGACTTCATCTTGCTACCTGAATTGTGGTGCTTCCCTTGAAGGAGCTTGGTCACCTCACCCAGCTTTCATCTTCTTAGCAATTGTCATAGGCTTTTTTTGTTTGTTTCTTTGGAAAGGCGTTTGATTATAAATCTGAACTGACCTTGAAGCTATTTGGTGGTCATCAGTTCAGAGGAACACACAGAGTTTGTTGAGATTGTGGGCTGTTTCTAATGGTCTGCCCATACAACCTGCTCCACTGGTCATTCCTGCGAATTGGGATGGCCTGTTTATTTGGCTGATTGTGGCATGTAAAAATCCTGAATTACATAGTAAATTTTAACTATTAACTATGACATGTTTATCAATGCATTCCTAACTGGTTAACAACACATGTCATGTTCTCCTTGCTGTTTAATTAACCACAAAATTATACTGACTTTAATAAATATAAGTAAATAACATAATTTTAATAAATTTTTTTTATAACATTCATGTGTATACCCTAATTACAAACTTATTAAATCTTATGAAGAGATCAGAAATCTGGTTATTCTTAGAAAACATTACCTGACTTCAAACAGAGCACGGTAACTGAGATAAAAACTGCATTTAGAATAAAATACACTGCTGTGAAATCAAAGTCTGAAACCAGATCAATTTTATTATGCCCAGTGAACACTTAAGTTGCAGGAAAGGCTCAGTATTTTTACTGAGAGCCCTGATCTTAAACTACTGGGAAACAAATAAATATTCATATTAATGCTTGGCCTGTACTGGGGGACTTGAGCATGTCCCTGGTAGGAAGCTTGGCTATGTACGTTTAGTTTGTATGGGGCTTTCCTTGCAAGAGAAAGAATAACATTGATAATTTTATAATGAGCCCTGTAGTGATAACTTGGGTGCAGATATCCGAAGCGACACGCATATTTCAGAATCCACAGTGCTGAGTTAGTTTTCCTTCTGGGCTCCAGCCTGACTTAAAAGGAAGCCCTTTTTGAAAGAAATCAATTTACTTCAGTAAAAATTCTCAGAAACACTGTATTTTCCCTCACTTTTTGTCAGGATGTGAAGCGTGTGTTTATATATTTCTACATTTTCTGTGAAGCCTTGAGCCAGCTCTGCCAGTTTGGCTATGAAGCTGTTACCCAGCCGTCAGCTTCTACAGTGATATTTTAATGGCTCCGATATCTCATGCTAAGTGTGCTTAGGCTTCCAGGAAATATGTGTTCTGCCTTGGATGTGCTCAAGCACACAGTAGAGTTGTTAAAGTAGTCGCTCCATGCTAACTATCACCGTATCTGTTAAACTGATGGTTTCCCTTGCAGTTATGAGGGAAGAAAGTGCAACATTTAAAGCTCCACCTCCTTTTATTGACTCCTAAGTCTTGCACCTTGCCTAGTTCTTAGCCCTTCTTTCTTTTTAATTTTTCTCCACTGTTTTTTAATCTCCTTCCTCTGCCCTTGGTCTTGCAAGCACATTGCTGTGCAGGAGGCCACACCGCTACCTCCATAGCACAGCCCCAAAGAAACAAAGGTTCCTCTTGTCTCCATTTTTTTGAGTTAAAATTATCTGTCCCAAGATTTTCCCTCCCATGGCAATGGATAAATCATAGGTTTAAAAAAGCCAAAGACTCACATTCTCATATAACTGCCATAAGAAAGTCTTTAAGAAAAGATGTACAAAAAGAAATAGTGAAATACTAATATTAAACTGAAAACACAGATGCAATATGACGATAGCATTTTTCTTGATGAAATGAAAAAACCCATCTTTTTGGAAGAAAATATAAAAAATATTAAAATTAGACCTTTCCTATAAAGAAAAATCTGTTATAGTGGCCATTTCTAATAGATGAATCCTTATTTAAAAATCTTGTTTACCTCTCATTTCTTATTCTTTCTTCTACACAAGGGCACATTTTTTCACGTCCCAAATAATTTCAAAATGTAATAATTTTAACATGTACATAATCCCTCAAAAGACACCAAAAAAAAAGCTGCTTATTTAGGTATACACGCGTTTGATTTCATATCAAATTTCCGATGCAGAATCTGATTCATCCAACTCATTAAGCACATACTTTGCTTGAACCCAGAGATAACTCTATTGACCTTAACAATCCTATTAGCATGTTTACCTTGATTTAAACTCACAAATGTCTCATTAAAATAAATGACACTGACTATATAGACTTTTAACTCACAGCCCAGGCAGATATACATGATTAATCTTTGCTGGGTCAAGAACACAGTATTCACTGTCTGAAAATTTATCACTTATGTGTGATAAGGTATATAGTTAAGTATAGTTACAGGTCCTCATGTCTAGACCAATTTAAAAAAATAATTCCTGCTCTGGGAAAATTTTGAAATTATCTATTTGGCTTGTACAAAGAATATGTGCTTTTTTCTCATCCTGCATTCGGCAAAAAATCTTCTCTTCATCAGACATTGACCTGGATTCTTCCACTCTTCTATTTCCCTTCTTAGAGATTAATATATCTTTTACAGTTGCAGCAGCTAGCCTTTTAAAAATTGGAAGAAAAATACTATAATGATTTTAGACAAAGTGTACCTTTATGTTTCAGAACTTCCAGAACATATATTTCATGCCTTGCACTGTGAGTGTATTCACAGCTTTGAAAACTACAGCCTTTTAATGAGTCTTGCTAGTCAATTATTGCTGTCATAAATTTTGTAACATGAGATAAAACATTTCTAGGTGGGTTCTCAAAGAGGAACTCAAGAGTTTAATGTGCTGTGCTGCTTACATAAAGCACTGTGCTAACAAACTGACAGAATTTCCTAATTAAATGTGGTACAAGTTGTATAATGCATTGGTTAGTAAATCTGTATTTCTGACTCAGGAGCAAGGCACACTAAATCATACTTGATGATCACCGAAAATTAAAACAGAATATGTGCAAGTTTAAAAATCAATCAACAGACAATCAAATGTAGTCTTAATTCCCCTTTTAAATGCACAGATTGTTTCAAAGGCCCTTTTAAAAATATGAAAATGCAGGTAAAAACTGTAGTTTTGTTTTTAGCAAATATGTGCTTTTTAATCTAAGACTTCCCAGGTGAGCTTAGTCATACCACCCCACCACCCCCCTTCAGAAAGCTCCAGTCACAGGAACTGTGAATGAAATGCAGCCCATAACCCAGGAGGCTGCAGTCAAGAGGGAACCATCAGCTGCTCTATATGACAGACAAATATCACTGATAGTTACCCAGCTATTTATTCCTCTACTAGAAGCTCCTTTAACATAGAAGAAAGCAGGTAGAAAACTTGTGAGTATTAAAGTTGCAAGTGAGATGGTTATTTGGCCTATAAGTGTACAAATAATTAACAGGAGAGGTGGGAATTCTTAGTAGTTACTGATACTTTGTGGACAATTTTCATTAACAACTGATAAAAAAATCAATGGATTATCTATTCATGTACAATATTGAAAGGATGCATATCTTGAATGGCATTCAAATCCAATTATTTTACAAAGACTTCATAACAAAGCAAAAGACGATTATGTTTTAACAATGCAACTAACAATTTAACCAGACTTGAAGTGAAAGTTAGTCAGGCTTTCTGGATAGGAGAAGTAGGCTCTACAGGGGGTCATATTAACGGAAATGGTTATCTTAATTTTTAATCAATCTGCATTAAAATCAGGGAATAGAGTGTGAATTTTAAAGTGAACATATCTGGAGCAATGGTATGCATAGAAAAAATTTGGTCATAAAAATTTAGGTTAGGTGGCTCTAATAACAAGACTGTTTTAAGGACCTTTTTTCTGCAGAAATTTCATGTGTTTGCAGTGACAGCAAAAGAAGCAAAGAAGGATATTGCTCTTCTGATGGATGAATAACTAATATCTTCTTCCTTATCCAAGGATGTTCAATAGCCAACAAAGAAATGAAGTGATTAACTTAAGTTGTTTTCACTTACTCTGTTGTTACGTTTCACTCAGGCTTGCACTACAACAGTGCTGGGGTATGCCCAAACACTGAAGACGCAGTGATGGATTGTGCATGTATATGAGTTTATTCATGTTTATCTGTATGCTCAGGTGTGTTGACTGACATTTAATGCCCTTGCACTATCTGAAGAGAAATATATGAAAAGTAAGAGTTTACTGAATAAGCTTAAATACAGAACATCATCTGCTCACAGGTGGATAAACATTAGATTTACATAATATAAATGCAATCTAACGGCAAGTATTAACTGATTTTTTTTAACATGATATATTAACCAAAATAATTGTTTAAGTAACTAAATACTTAGAATGTTCTAGGATGACTCACAAGGACTGTGGTGAGATTTGGATCTGATCTTCAAAAAATCCAGTATGTTAAATGACATTAACGCACCTACTCTTGACATTTTTTATACTATATTATTGGAAAAAGTGTGTTCAGAAAAAAAAAAACTATAGACAGTTTAGAGTACAAAGTTCTTTCAATAAACTTTGAATTATTTATCTATCTTTAAACCCCAAGATACTTATAATTTAATATTAAAGACTAAGGTGCAATATTTTATTTCACAAGCCAATGGTAAAGTTACATTAGTAGCTGACATCCCATCTGGTCACTGTCACTAAATGTCCATTTGTATCTGAACAACTTACGTGTGCAGTTGACAGTAGGTTTTTCTCCTACAGAACCACTTTAATTTCTTAAGAAGCACCTCTGCACTCTTGTACTATTGCTTTGAAAATGTCTACACAAGGCTAAACTTGCTGTTATTGAAACTTTGAGTAGAAGCCATTCTTTCAGACAGTGTAAGCTTTAAAAAAATCCAGCTACTGATATTAGTATGCCGACAGCATTTGTACTATTTCTTGTACGGGTTAATCCACAGTTTTTAAACATCAGCACAGAAAAGATAAGAATACATGACAGCTGTCCTTCGCAAAAGGACAGATTTATTTTCCATTGATAAAATGTATAACTATAATTAATGAAGGGATGTAGAGTAAGGAATAGTGAAGAACTAATAGTATGAAAAATACTGAAAACTAATTAATGGCATATTACACATATCCATAATTAAATATTTCAGTTTAATGCGATATGTCATAAGAAGTAACATCAGTTATTACATAGTCATTGGCCATGTACTGTGAAAAAATAATATTCTGAGAGACCAGGAGAATGATTGGTGGTAATCTATTTGCAAAAGCAAATGTGAACTGTCCCCAGATTTCTTTCCACACAGTTTTCTCTATATTCTTTTGCGAAAAATGACTGTGAGGCTAAATGCTGCATAAGTACTTTGTCTGTGCTGTGGCAGTAGTAGATGATAACTCCCACTTTTATTAGGTCAAGGTGCACAGAAAGATAGATGAATATACTGGGATAGATGAATATGCTGGTTTTATCCTGTACTAATCAGGATGACACAAATCTACTTGTGCTTGGATCAATCTCACTGTTATGTTTGGTCAAATAATTGTTTTTAAGTTACATTACTTGAATGCTCATCTCCTGCTGAGTGACGTGACCTCATGATTCTCCAGGAGTTTATTCTGCAGACAGTTAATGAATCAACAAGCAGAGGGGATCCATGAGACAGGACTTCTGCTGGACCCCAGCAGTTTTAAAGAAGATTAAACACACCTTCTTGATGCAGTCTCTGCCTTCAAAATATAGAAATTGCTGCTGTCTGGAAGCTGGAAGGAAGCAGACCTGAGTGCATGTTTTGCCCTTCTACTTTTCCCCAACCATACCCTCTAGATGTCTCTTTGGTCTCATTCAGATCAGTGTTTCTTTGTGTTTTATGTATCTGCTTAATCACGTAGAAGTGGGTAAGACTTTTTCACACATATAAAAAGGGGGCAAGATTTCTGGAACCAAGAGGATGGCTACACCACAGGAATCAACCTCAAATAAGTTTTCACCAGGAAGTTGTGCCAGTCCTTTCCATGCAGAATGACCTAGACCCCATGTGAGTGCCACTATGCAAGCACATTTCTAAACAGGCAGCTTAGGATAGTTTCTCTTCATCTGAGAAAGTGGAAAAAAAGAAAACATTAGATGCTACCAGATGAAAGAAATGTCTTGATTATGTTACCACCAGAAAGACTTAGAGGGTCTTGAATTTTTTTTTGCTATGAAATGTCCATGAGGAAAATGGCTGACTTGAGTCTCTCATGGAAGGAAATCATGGTTAAGGTGGAGCTGGAACAAAACTAAAGATCCAGATGGTGTTGTAGCCTAGTGTTTCAGAGGAGGTGACAACTAGTGAAGGTGTCACATTGAAACTACTTGTTAATGTAGTAAGACAGATTAAAATAGTCTCCACAATCACAGCAAACTCCAGAATTCCTTTGGCACAATCTCCTAATTGAAAATTGTTGGCAAATAGCATTGAACAATGACAAGGTGATGAAGGGGTAATACTAAGGCAGTCTCGACAAACCATGCGACTTGATTGATTACTTCAGTTTCTCACTCACCAAAGTAAAAGGTTTTTCCCTTGTATGAACTGATAGTTGGTTCATTTCTGAAATGAAAACCTTGAAAAATAATTACAGAATAGTTCCATGAAGAATGTAATAGCTTCTGTTAGAAAGATAATTTTTACTCCATGTTCAGAGTAAAACACTCTTATATTGCAACGACCTCCACAATAACAGAATGTGAAATAAAAGCTGAAACTTTCATTTGTAAGCTACAAATCTTACACTGTTTGAATTATAGGAATTGCCTTGTATTTACGTGAAAATAGTGTATATTAATTTGCTAGGAAATACTGGGACAATCTTCTACATATCCTTTTACATGATAATATGCCTTCCAAACTTATTTATATTACTGTGACATGATTCATTTTACAATTAACCATTTTATTTATATACACGTACAAGGTTATTTCATGTAAAATCATATTAACAGCAAGCAGTTCTTTAACTCAGAAATATTTCAGTCTCTGCATGTAACAGGAAGCTTTTCTATGAAGTATAAAGATGCTATCTTATGGAGAATGGTCTATACATAATGGTCTTAATTTCTTTTCAGCACAGTCCAGTAACATCACAGCTCTCTTTTCCAAGGTCCAGACACAACGTGAGGCATTCCTGCTCTCTTTCAGGGTGAAACTGCAGATTTCCTTCCTGGTATAATTTCGGAAGCCACACACAGCAACCTTGGCCTTCCGAGTACTGCTGAACCCAACATACCTAACTTGTAATTTAAGCAATATTTTACAAGTTTTAATACTATATTGAAAAACTTTTTCTTTATTGAAAAAGTTTTAATATTATATTGAATTTTTTTTTTAACAGAAAAAAGAAAAAGGTAGACTCCAAGCAAAAGAACATGTAAAATGCAGCATTCAGATACTTGCATTGTGGTACATTTATTCCAGCACTTGCGTCCTCCATTATTAGAGCTCAAACAAAATCTGTGTCTGCTGCCAAAAATTATCGCTTCTTTGTGGCAAATCCCCCGTGCTTCTCATTCTTCCACCACCTGCAAATAACAGGTACATAGGCCCTGTAAATATGAGCTGTGCTAAATAACAGTGTTGCAGGGGTACTCTGGGTCTCAGAGAAGCAGTAGCTCAGGTTTATGCTTATCTGTGAACAGGTGGCTGACTTGGCTCTTTTACTAGTGAATCAGTTCAAACATTGGCCAAATAAGGTCTGACCTCTTGCCTTCCCTCTCCCCTCCACCTTGGCTGACGTGGCAGGTGCTCCCTCCTGACATGGATCATTGAGAGCAGCCCTGAGGAGAAGGACTTGGGGGTGCTGGTTGATGAGAAGCTCAACATGAGCCAGCAATGTGCCCTCCTCACAGCCCAGAAAGCCAACCATATTCTGGGCTGCATTAAAAGAAGTGTGGTCAGATGGTCAAGAGAGGCGATTCTCCCTCTTTATGCTGCTCTGATGAGACCCCACCTGGAGTACTGCATCTAACTCTGAGGCCCCCAACATAAGAAGGACATAGACCTGTTAGACTGAGTCCAGAGGAGGGCCATGAAAAATGATCAGAGGGCTGGAGCACCCCTCCTATGAAGACAAGCAGAGAGAGTTGGAGTTATTCAGCCTAGAGAAGAGAAGGCTCTGGGGAGACCTTAGAGCAGCCTTCCAGTACCTAAAGAGGGGTCTACAGAAAAGGTGGAGAGAGACTCTTTATCAGTGACTGTAATGATAGGACAAGGGGTAATGGTTTTAAACTGGAAGAGGGGAGATTTAGATTAGATATTAGCAATAAATTCTTTGCTTGGAGGCTGATGAGACACTGGAACAAGTTGCCCAGAGAGGTGGCAGGTGCCCCATCCCTGGAAACATTCAAGGCCAGGTTGGATGAGGCTTTGAGCAACCTGTTCTAGTGGGAGGTGTCCCTGCCACTGTCCCTGCCCTGGCAGGAGGGTTGGAAATAGATGATCTTTAAGGTCCCTTCCAGCTCTAATCATTATGTTTCTATGATCTGTGGCAATAGGACCAGTGAGGTCAGCCCTGCCACTGCCCTTGTAACAAGCTCTTCTAATATTGACACTGCAACAGTGTGGGTTTTGCCAGGATAACTTGTAGGGACTTCCCTGAATGAAGTTAGCTGAGTGAGAATTTAAGATTTTGCTAGTCCAAACTAGTAGACTGAAGTGATATACCAGTAAAGAAGTTTTATATGTAGACATGACTGCTGTGAACCTTGCAGTAATAAACAGAAGAGTAGCAAAAGAAGAGGCAATAGGTGAAATAGTTTGTCATTAATGCTATAAGATAAAAGCCAGGCCAAGTCTAAAGCCTGCTTTTCCTCCTGCTTTCTACAATCAAATATTTTTTTGCTGCCTGTATGGTTAGCAGCCTACACATTTAATGGCCTTGGACATAAGACTAATGTCTTTCCCACCCGCCCTCCTGCTAGCCAGCTTTGCCCACACTTGCATCCATGGCCCCTCTGCAGTGTAACTGCTATGATCATTGTTGGTGTCCAAAGCCTCCAGTGCTCATCAGAGTCCAAGGAGGAGACAGGAAAAACTCTCTGAATCCTGTTAAAGATGAGTTAAGGTAGAGCTTGTGTTTAGCAATGTGGGCATTACAAAATAGCTCTCTGATTAGCTGTTTTATCTTAGATTAATAGGACTTTGTGTTGCGAAATATCCTGCAGAGATCTTCCAGTGCTCTTTGAACGTATGCATGGACTTACGTTCTCAGAGGAGCATGTTAACAGACACTTACACATGTAAGTGCCTATATTTGGAAAACTTACGACCTTTAATTGGGTACGTCTTTTGCTGGTGATCTTTCATGATGTTACAGTTAATTGAACACAGAATTAATTCAATCACCACTTTATTAACAAGAGAAATCATGAAAAAGTAGTCTGGCATTCTCAGTGAGCAATAATGAGTTTCCAGATTTGACTTGCCATGCACTATTTTATGACAAAGCTGATTGACATTCTTCTGGTTACTATTTACTTAAATACTAGCTTTCTACCAGAGACTAAACAATGTATAATCCCTACAGAAACCTGAGCTGCTTATATTAAAGTCAGATGTGAAGTAAAATGGAGAGTTTCTGTTATTCTTGGCTCAGTAATATGCCATTATGGTAATTTCTACCAGCATACATGGTGCCTGTGCTTTTGTAACAAAACAGAAGAGGCCTTTGCTTGACTGTTTCTCTTCCATCAGCGACAGGATGACTTCACCACGTTAATGCAGGCTAGACACTTTCTGTGTCAGAGATGGCTTTGCCTGCACTTGAGAGAGAGGAAATGTACGGAGGGGCGTTATTATGCACGGAGGCACATAGGTACGTGAACACAGAGGTTGTTATTCCTCCCAAGTGGCCCACATTTTCCTCACTTTAATGGCTAGCTCCAAGAAAGAGGTTGCTAAACCCCTGCTAACAGCTGCACGTCCAGCTAAGTTTAGCATTTTCTTAATAGAGCCTCAGAATGCACTGGCAGGAGCAATGCACAGAGCATTAGGGTGTCAATGTACTTTGATGTCCCGTAGTTCATTAAAAATTCCTATGAATGTCAGGTATGGGTGAAGGAGACAATAAGGCTTTTACTCGGAGCTCCCAAACTCTACTAAGAACAACAGTGATTTGAAAAGTAAATAACGAAGCTAATAATGACTTCTAAAAATAATTTAGGTAACTTCTCAGCTTCAAGTTCATTATTAGATCTGTTGGAATAATCATAGGATCATAGAATCATAGGATGGTTTGTGTTGGAAGAGGCCTTAAAGATCATCTAGTTCCAACCCCCTGCCATGGGCAGGGACACCTCCCACTAGACCAGGCTGCTCAAAGCCCCGTCCAGCCTGGCCTTGAATGCTGTAGAATGAAAGCTAAGGTTTTGATTTGTTTTGGTTTAAATTATTTCTGTTCTTTACTGACAGCTTGGCAAGGGGAAATAGAAATAAAGAAAACCCAGCTTTGCATGCTCTTGGACAGGATGTTGGATTCATTCTACCCATGCTACAAATATGTGAAGTAGGACATGGAATACCATGTTCACAGGAAAAAAGCAGGTCTTACAATTTATAGTTCCACTTAGGATAGAAAGTGAAACCAAACAAAATTAGAACAGATTTAAGCTTTTTTTCTTCATGTAAAAAGAAACAATATGAACAACAGGAGATGTGTAATTTCTTTGCCAGGCGTGATATTCTCATTACATTTGCCAGAGCTATCTAAGTAATAATATTTTTTCTATTGTCATAGGGATCATTAAACAGAGAACCTACAATTTGCCTGGAATACACATTTCCTGAGTCATAATCACTATTAACTTGAATTATAACTATTCATATCCCAGAGACTTCATTCATTATAACTGTTAATATTTTCTAGCACCTACTAATGATTTGCAACATAAATATTATAGAGAGATGTTGTTTTTTCCTCTAAACAATCAAGAAACAAAATTGAATATTGGAGCATACATATGGCTAGAATTCACATTTACTAAGAAACTGGCATCTATTTCAGTAGACAATAATTAGTTTATGACACATAATCAAGTAGTTTACAACACTAATATACCACTCAAATGAGGGTGTACTAACTTTTGTACTCCCCAAAACAGCTGTACTCCCCAAGACAGAAAATACAAGGTTTGAGATGGACTATTTGCTACATCTGAACATTCATCTCCCTTGGGGACTTGCAAATTTTCAAGTTTATGAAAATTATGTAACGTGCAATGAATTGACAAACTGGCAAGTGTTACTGGTTTTAGCAAATGACCAAACCCTTGCTCTTAAGTAGGGTAATTACAAAGACAGTGGTGAAACGTTTACTGCATTACCAATGTACAGTTTGTAGATAATATGAGCACTATTTCATTGCTTTGTGAATTTTAAAGAGTGGTGTCATTGCTGCATATTGTATCTTGGTATTGACACTATGCAGAGTTGAGTGTAACTACATTGCAACTTTATGTCAAAAATAGGTAAGTTATTTATATTTCCCATCACTAAGCACTGCCCTCTCAGAAAGCTTCCTTTCCACAGTGGCTGTTTCTGATCATGACTCATCAGTTGGCTGAATAAAATCTAAACAGATAAAAGAAAAAATACTTTTATACAATTTAATGTCTATGAGAACACACTAATTCTTCTGCGTATTTCTGCAAAGTTTGTGTAGGGAGCCTGTTATGAGGTTGATTCAGCTCGAAGGGATGTGATATTTTGCTTTTATGGCTGTGTAATTCTTTGCCCTGCAGTTGAAGATGCATTGTCCCCTGACTCACAACAAGTGAGGAATTACAAGGTAGTGCTGCCAATTTTCCAATACACGCAAGATGAGGGCTATAAACAATCATTTCCTCGTAACAACAACATGAATGAAGATGGGCTCAACAAAACCAAAGTCAAACCTGCACAATAACAGAACTAAAGTTTCTTACACACCATGATTCAGTATCTCCTTTGGGTCCCATATTTGAAAATTTGGGTATTAAAAATGCAGAATTCATTTCTATAAGCCAACGACCAACCAAGGCCAAGTCTGGATAGCATTAATCTATACATATGCACATGTACATACCTATATGCATGAACATACACACATGCATAAGTTGTCACTATTATTAATACTCCACGTAAAATGATAACTCAGAGCCATAATTTCTTAAGCCCTCATGTACCTTCTCACAGTGATGTGGATTTTTAATTGCAGGTTTAAAATTCAACAGCTCTGTACCTTAAATCAGGAAGAACTTCTCCTTCTTTTGTCCTGAGTTCAGCTTCTTCTAAAAACTCTAAAAACACCTTAGAAATACTTCCCTTTTCCTCAGAGCCTTTTTTCTGTATTATATTTCAAACATTGTTATGACAAAACCATCACTAGCCATATTTTTTGTGTTTATGAGGGCTTTTCTTTAATCACCATGATAGTCAGAGACTTCAGGACTGCTTTGCTAACCTTCTTTTTTCACCGCTGTTTCCTTCAACCACTGCAAAGCTTCGTGGTATGTGGAACCAAAAATTCAAATTACCCTGTAAACTGATATGCAGAAAGAAAAGGGCACATTGTAGATCAGTAGGGGAAGAGTTACAGATATGGACGAATACAGCTATATGAAAAAATGTAAATGCCTGCACATTCAAACCTTGGAAAAATTCCACCGCATTCATGAAGTCTTTCTTTCTCTGCCTTCACTGTATGTTTTTTGGAGTGACAAATGTCACACTTTTTCACTGTTTGACCCTGAAGTATCTCTGTAAGTATCTATGAGAGGGTGTAAACTTCCTTCATTATTCCTCATAGGCACAACAATATTATTTTGGGTTTCTTTTCCCAGATTAACAGAGATGAAATCTCCATGAAGAATAGGGTTCCTCATGAGGAGAAGAAGAAAACTGACTCACAAGTCAGAGTGAAGGGGAGCTTTGAAAGTGAGCTAAAAATAAAGACTAAAACTAGTAAGGAGATTTGAAGACCAAGCCATACCATTGCAGACTAGTAGGAAGCAAAGATTTTTGGCTATGATGCTTTGATTGGTCTGAAGAGAAGACTGCATAACAAGGACCTGAAAGAACAGGTTACAGCAGGTGTGAGAAGCGACTAGCCATGTAGGAGAAAGTGGTGACAACAAAGGGGGTACTGATGGGATTTAGCAAAAGGGGCATTTTAGAGGAGGTGAAGAGAGAAGAGCTGGAAAAAATCCCCAAAATCAGAAAATCTAGTAACAATAGACAACAAAGAAACAATAATAATGTAAGGGGATAAAGAAAATAAAGGAAAAGAGATCATTATTTAAGCACCTCTTTCAATTTTAAGCAGACCATGATGATAAAATCTACAAAACCCCTTGCAAAATACAACATTGATTCAAATCTGGGAGTTTGGAAGCAATGTATTCCCTCCACGCTCATAAAATAAGCAACATGACACAGAGGGAAGATAGGTAGGCAATTTCGGAACAGACTACCCAGGCAAAAGCAAGATGAAAGCCATATGTCTTCTGAACTTTGAAGCAAAGGTGTGGATGAGCAGTAGGAAATTCATACTCGAGTGCATGGAGTACGCACAGAGTATATCGCTTGTCTTACAGAAGAGATCTTTTTCTAGCTCACTGTGCATGTGGTTGTAAAATGTTGCATGCAAAAATGAGAAGAAGGAGACAAGATATTGGATGTGTTTGTGATTTATTGAGTAAATGCTGATAGGAATTTTGGGATTTAAGCATATTTGCCTTCTGTACATGCAAATTGCCATAGAGCCAGCAGATGTCTGGTGTCTGTCTGTCTTAGTGACTCTCATTATCAGGTCAATTTTTGCAAAGCAACATTTTTGGCTAAGAGGTACATATTAAGGTCAAAAGAAGACAGGAGAATGAAGGGGTGAAAGAAACTAGTTGAGAGATCAGAAGAGTACTGCCAGGAGCTTTGTGTTTCAGAAGACTTCCGTTATGTTTTACCTAAATCTTACTTGCATGCTTCCTGAAGGCTCAAACTGAGATCTAGCAGCTGTTATTCATGCTTCGAGAGGTGATGTACAAAAGCCAGCACCTTCTGAAATTCTGAATGTGCAAGATAGCAAATGATAACAAAACATTAAGAGCTGATACTATCACTGTACTCTGTAATACCTAGTAAAGTGGGCTGCACAGGTACTGATAAGGTAAACAGAAACGAAGTATGGGTGCAAGTGTTGTCCCTCAGTCATCTGTACGTACAGACTGCCAATGTCAAATTATCCTGTCCCAAATACAGCCTGGACTGGGGATAGCCTGGACCAGGGACTTTCCTGAGCAGGCAATCTGGATGAGGCCGTGGCATCTGTGTGGAAGGTGCTGGTTCACTGCTGCACTCCATGACGCTTTGGGGCCCAGGGCTACCTTTGCTGATCCAGTCGTGGGAGAGGGATAGAGAGAGAGTGAAAACACCCTTCTTCTGAATCTGTTTAAATAAGTATGATTCATTTATCCTGAGTTTTGTCTCGGAGTACAGCTGCAAAAAACTACTTCCCTAAATGGAAACCTCTAAGCTGTGCTGTGGTTACGTTTAGACTCTTGCAAAATTACTAAATGCACAAAATTAATTCTAATATCTGAGTGGGTAGGTAAGAATATTCTTTGTAGAGTAAGGCAAAATGGATAAGATGATTGGTATATTTCAACATTTTACATGTTCATGACTAACACACTGTCTAATTAACAAAAAAGATGCTAATAACTGCACCAGTGAAGCTAAAGTAGGAGGCAATATTGTGAACAGAGATTTGGAAAGATGGACATCAGTGCAATTATCAACAGAAGATAATTTTCTGGATGTTCTCAATTTTTACCTAAAAAAGGTTTTTAAGTTTTGCATTTAACTCTAGTACTTGTTAAAAATTAAAAATGTTATTTCAGCAAATAGCATCTATAAAACCTTCCGAGTAAAAATGTTCAAGGTAAAAATACTGTTTGAGATTCACACAGCCAGAGAAAAGAGCCTCTGTTTATAGTCAGAAATGGCATATGAACTAATTATAACTACCTTTTTATACTTTTTTTTTTCCCCCAGGCTTTCACAGATCCAGGGGAATTTTGTCTAAGAAGAAAAATAAGATCTTTCTCAGGAGCTGGGCTCAGTAACTACTTCCACCCATGACTTCAACACAGCACTACCAACAAACAATGCCATAATCAGACAGGATCCTCCCTCAATTCTCTGTGAAAACACTATCATGTTTGTTTACATGTTCAGGCCGTTTTGGTGCATGTCTTGTTTTACTGGCAGTTCTGAAAAGGGCACGTTCTTTAGCCATGACACACTCTTGGATTCAGCCCCAAAAGTGCATCAGACTGCACAGGATGTGTTGTTATCTGCTCTGTAACACATACACAGTAAATTAACTGCTATCAGACAGATGACCGACAGCTAAATTGAATGTTTTCATATAGTTCTTTTTAATTGGCTATATATCTTGATACCTATCTTTTCTGATATTGCTCCCATATCAGATGTGACAAGATTAAGTCTGCCAGAACAATGGGGGAAGTTATTGTAGACAGCAAAGATATGACACTCTGTCAGTGGCAAGTGCTTTTCAAGATAATGCCCTGTAGTATGCGTTACACACATTCACAAGCCCTCATTTCATGGTTCTACAAGTGCATTTTATCCTACAGGGGAAAAAAAAAAAAAGATTCACAGCTTTCTCAAACATGCCAGCAATTGCTCCAAGTCCTTGAGGAGCCTAAAAGAAATGCATCTTGAACTGTAATATTTTTAGGAATGCACAGAAAATATGAAAGCACATTTAGGGAGGGTTGTAGAGGCAACTTTAAGAAGGATTTTATGACTTTGCAATTCAATACAATTGGATTCCTTACAAAAAATGTATTTCAATATGTACCTGAAGCTGAAAATCCTGAACATACAGAGTATAATTTGGGAAAATTATCCTTTCAGTCAAAATTAATAAGTAAGAAAATCAAATAGTGAGAAAAATGCCAAATTCAGTCATTCACTGAAGACTAAATGATATATTCAGTGCATATCCCCCAGGTATTAGCTTACTGAACAAAATATCATATGCTCCAGTAATATGCACAAGACATTGATATAGATGTCTGTCTAAGAATTTACAAATTTCACTGAAAGTCTCTTACTACTATGATTCAGGATGTAGCTATGCCACCTATCATAAAAAGTGCAATGGTGGAGCAGAATCCTATGACCTGAATACATGCTAATATAGAAAAGTCTCTGTCCTGCTCTTTCAGAACATGTCTGTGTTTTATAGCAATACTGATACATACTGTCTACACAGCTGAAAGATTAAAAAAAATTAAATAATTGCAACTTGTTGCCACAGCAGAAATAATATCTGCTACAAAATCCAAGTAAACAGAGATATTCTGACAATTAATTGGACCAAGGAGGCCTGTTATTGTAACTAGCAATTATTTCTGTGTGAAAATGGGTTTCCTGAATTGCTGTGTATGACAGTGGTTTCTTAGTTGGTTTATGAAGGTGCTTTATGTGGAGGACAGGCAGCAATAGTTTATGGCAGAAAATAAATGTATCATGAACAAGTGTGTACCTCACATAATATGTTTTTAGGTTGTCTCAAACATGCCCAGGAATCACATGGCATTTTGGAGGGGGTCACCCTTGTATTGATGGGAGTGTGCCGGAAAGCATTGCAGAGTCTAAGGCAAGGACTCCAGAGACCAGAAAGTTGTGGTTTTACAGAATGAATGTTTAAGACAGATTTATACATGGTCATTTAAATTGGTGTATTTTAGACAAAATGTATTTAGACTTTCTATCTCCATGTTGTAATCCTCATCTCTTGTTAAAATACTTGCCTTCTTATTTCTGCACCTTCTTGTCTTATTTTATGTTCAGGACAAAATAAGATGATAACTTTTATCTAATTATCTTTACCTATAGTTTCTGATATTTGTGTCTTATGTGTCCAAGTATATATGCTCCTGCTTGATAGTGAGTTTTGACTAGCCTTATTTTTTTTTTCCCATTGACATTTGAAAAACCTCCAATCTGTTTTCCTATTGGTTACCTCTTGCATCATAATTCTCATGAAAAAAAAAAGTTCCTTTGCCCTTCCCTTGTCTGTCTCTTAAATTATGAATTATTCAACCACTATACTTAAAAACGTTATCTGTGTTTTTAGTTCACAGTACATTAAATGCTGCAGTGACATCAGTCAATTGACTTCATCATACCGTCTTCAAAACTGTAAATGAACCAGATTTCAGCTGCAGACAGCCCTGCAACCTTGAGTATGCTGCTTCTGTACAGCAGCACAAAAGATGACTGCTATAAACTAAATTTCTGTAGAAAATAATCAACAGTCTGATAGAGTAACAATTTCATACAAATTTGTAAGAGGGATTTGTAGTTTCATGTAAAAATCCCTTACACCTATGTACTGATTGTCATTAGCCTTGACAAGTACATTGGGCTATGTTAGACAACCTCATTAGCCAAGCACAGTTTACCTCAAGTCACAGATGTTTTTTGGAAGGTTAAAACTGATAATCACTTTTTGATTGTAAGGCTGATGTTGAGAAAAAAGGTATGTAATTTGCCTCAGGTCAAAAGCTGAGGGTTTCTTCTAAGTTTTATAATGTTTTTGCTTTGTTCTTCTGGAAGTAAAAAGCTAAAGGTTGGCAAGGAACGTGGGAATTTAAAATTAATAATGCCTCTTCTTCTGAAAATATTTCTGTTGATTTTGCAGCCGTGTACTTGATAGCTCATAAAAACAATAATAATTTCAGTGCCAAAGCACAAAGAAATAAAAACAGCCCAAGGTAATGGTTTTCCAAAGATACAGATACTATAGATGCTGAAATACATGGAAAAAAAAAAAAAAGGATTGTTGTTGGCAGAACATAGAGGACAGTGATTAATCTCAGGAAGAAAGGGGCAGATGTCAGACATTCACCAGCAGGCAACACAAGTGAACAGCATTTAGAAAAACAAGATGCTTATGTTGCCCCAGGTTAGCTCATCTTTCAAGCGAATATAGTAAGTATGACCAAATCAACATTTATCTTCAGAATGTCTTCTGTGACGAACGGCACAATTATTTTTCTTTACTTCACTCCTTTTTGCACTTCTTAGGACATGTTGATTTTCTGAAATGAAAGAAAGATCATTTGAATACAATATCTTATATATGGATTGCACAATGGGAAGTGAAAAGAATCTTATTCATGCAGATATCTTTGTGATTTCTTTTTGCAGTACTTGGTACATATTCATTAGATAGACTTAATTGGCTTTACTTCTTCATATGAATTATGAAAGCATCTCTAGAGATCCACTGTAAGTGTCTCCACATAGTATTGCTTCCTGCATTTGTGCATTAAATCACAATTATCTTGGGGAAGAAGCTGGAATCACATCTGTGTCATGATAAATGTCCACAAGTTTATGGGTGCTTCGTACACCAGTCTGGAAGGGAACTTCATTTTCATATTGAGATTAAGAGTTGTTTGTGCAATGAGGTTGGTTCCCAATGCTCTAAAGGTTATTAACAAGCATTTATGCACAAGAGACACAAGAGTGGCTGCTGCTTTTTTATTCCTGTGCAATGAATGTTTCATCACTGCGTATTACAAAAGGTGAAATGATTACAGTCCTGTTTGGTGTTGGTAAGATAATCAGTTTTTAAGTTATGGGGGGAATTAACCCAAACCTTAATTCTAATGCTCTGTATGTTTAACTGGAGAATACCCAGTTCTGGGCTAATATAAGACAAAGTGAGTCTAAATTCTCTTTACCTGTGGCTAAATGGTGTCAGGGAACACTATCAATAATCCGTGCTGTTGAATGGTCCCCGGCATGGGGATCAGCACCAACAATACCCAGCACAGCTAGGGGGTTAGTGTGGGCTGGGCACCATCCCAGAAATGAAGTTTGGATGCTGCTAGCCACTTCTGAAGGGTAAAAGAGTTTTAATACATGGAGGGCTGCTCTGTGCTGGCTGCTCTGTGCCAGGGAGCACATTGTGCATGTTAAATTTACTAGTATAAACTGTACTTTTCTGTTTGCTGTTGCTTGTAGGGGAAAACAAGGGACTGCAGAGACAGGGTCCATGCCATCACCACCTGTGTCTGGGCCAGCTGTGTCAGTGTGACATTGCCTTTTGCAGCACCATCACCTACTAAAGCTAAGGTGGGGATGGCCTTGTTCAGGAATGGCCTTGATGCTGTGGACCATGATGGCAAATGTGAAGACATCCTGAAAGTGGTTATTGTCACCACAGCAGGGACAGAGGCAACTGAGCTACACTTTGTACATCCCACCACCATAAACAACTGGAGCTGATCCAGGCACTGCCCTGGGCCTCACCCTTGACATCTTTTCCCTTCTTTTTTTTTTCCCTTTGGCTATATAAACTAACCACTGGCTTTTGCAGGGATTTGTGGGTCCAAGCTGCTAGACACTGAAGAAAGTTTCATGTGAGCGTGTCTGATCTTTGGTGGTGTACAGCAGTAACGACTTTTTCAGAGAAAGAGCACTGGAAGAGAATAGTCTCCTCAGCCTACACTTCATATTAGTATGTAGTTCCCCTAATCTTTCAGAGACTTCTCAGCTGGACATCTTTGGCCTTTTACAGTCACTAACCTGTCCTATAATTTACAGGGACTATACTTCAGGTTTCACAGTATTACACCAGAGGCTTATGGTTCAGCCTCTTGAGCTCATCTACAGCCCCGATTCCTCTTGCAGCAATGGTGCTTACCTCTTGCAGTTCACCCAGTTTCCATATAAAATAGCCAACAGTGTGGAAAGTGGCTTGAGGATGTGTGCAAGGAGTAGCCTTCAAACTGGCTGCTCTTATAAAAGGAAACTTCAGCAGCAGGACGTACAAATTTGTGGCAGGGATTAATTACTATACAGAACCTAAACAAACACTTCTCATAATAATTGGAAATAACTACAGGAGGGCTATGATATTTGCCGTGTGAACACATGACTCAACAAACTCCCCTGAAAAAAGGCTGTGAGCACTTGGAGAAGATACTTAAAATTTCTGCTGATCTGATTAAACCTTTTTTTTGTAAATAGATTAAGTGATACAGGATGCGGGAAACCAGAGGAATGACTTGACTGAAATACTGCTAAATGCCTTCTGAAAGGCATAAAGTTGACATAATCTCTCTGGTTGGGAACAAACTGGATTATGGAAGTCCTGTCAACTGGAAAGATTATATTGTGTTAATACAGATTCATCCAGTTGCATCAAGTCAGTCTCCATTCAGGGAGAAAACAAGCACTGAATTAAAATTAGACCCATAATGTGCTCTTACGATTGTGTCTGGGGATCACTACAGTTCACAGTGAGTGTGAGCTGAAAAAAAATCTTCAATCATCTCTCTAATTCACAGTAATCTCTTTCTAAGCAGTTGTGATTCATTGCTAGCAGGCAAACTATGAAAATTGCATCTCATTGAACAATGTTTTTTTTTCTATGGACGGTTTAACACTCCTGTAGTTAAAGAACAGAGCATTTAGGGCAATACTTTTTATTCCATGTTTCTTTCGTCAGACAGGGATCAAGCTTCACATGTGATCCTGCAAGTAACACACATCTGGAAATACAGAAATAAATGCATATGTCACATAACGCTTGCCAATTACAGAAAGGCGTCACTGTGGAGCTACAAGGAGTCACACCGAGACCGCACAAAATCCAATTGCTCTTCCTTCCATGTCTCTCCCACCTCATTTGCACACTTTGGCAAATTTTGGCACCTGGAGCCATCCGGCCTTAGTGTTATATCCGTCCAACCTATCCACTCATCCCATGTGCTTGTAATCTGTAGCAAATTTAGCTTTCATTATGGGCAGAATTTATGAGCTGAGATTAGTCTATCTTTGTAGCAGAGGTGGATACTTCTGTGGCAACATACTATGAACAGTTTTTTGAGGGAATAAAACGCTAAAAGTCACCCTAGCCACTTCGGAAGATGAGATCAAAATACCTTGGAAACAATCCCATAAAACTACAGGAACTAATACTATTTTTAGGGTCTACTTTTGTAAAGACCTTTGAGCAATGCGCTGCCAGGCTCTGCAAAGCCTATGTCCATTTTCAAGCTTGATTTAGGCACTAAAGGTGAAAGCCACAAAAGAAATCTAAAGGTGTGATGGTAACTTGGGGCCTTCAGCAGGGAAATGAGGGATGAAGTACTTGCAAAGAGAAAAGTGACTCGAAACCGAATCTTTCCTATTACAGGAAGGCACTCTGACTTCCTTACGGTTCACAGGATACAGGTTTTTATCCTCTCTGCCTGCAGCCTCCTACACCCCAAGCTTTCTTTACATCCAAATTTGGTAAGTGGGGTCTGAGAAAGACAAACCAGTTTGGGCTCTCCAGATCTTTGTTTGAAATATGATGTAGTTGAAATATAGGCTAGCTACCTTGCCCCTCATATTAACAAAAATTTGAGATGCATTCAGCTTGTCAGGAAACAATCTGGAAAATGTACAGGGAAGGATATGGATGGTGATTTGGGAGCATGGGGAACTGTAGCAGGGCTTTGTAGAGTGCAGATTTGGAGGTGCTGACTAGACATGTTTGTTTTTTCATGGACCTAGTCCTTAGTCTTGTTTAATGCCAGTGGGATTAGTCTTCTTCATGGCCAGTTCATGACTAAAAGTGAGTCTGGCTCATCTAAATCACATTGATCTTGCAATATTAGGTGAACTGAGAGTGTCTTCACACTTGCTCTCAAAAGAAGGTGTTTGGGCAGAATGTGGTCACAGAAGAGATGCATCTTTTCTTCTAATAGCTGAATGGGAGGATTTTGGGGGAGAGGAACAGGCCAGAAGCTCTTGAATTCATGGTGGGAGGAGGAAGAGAATATATGCTTAGCAGGAGGTACCTGCAGGCTCTGCCTCCCAACTCTTATCCCGTCTAATTGCCCCAGGCTGCAGCATCCCACAACATCTCACAACATTCCAGCAGCCCCCAGACCTTCCCACAACCTCCCCCTCCCCTGCCAGCTCTGAGTAGAGCTGAGAACAAGCAAACTCCTCTGCCTTGCCCACAGCTCCCCTTCTTTCTCCTGTGCTGTGCAGCATTGCTGCTATTCAGCAACATTTTCCCTGGCCAACCTTTCAGAACTAGTTCAGACGTAGTCCTGGGTAGTGTCCCCAGGACTGCTGGTACAACACATCTCAGTGCATAGGAATGGACAAAAGAAGGCGTAGAGGCTTGAGAGGGCAGAGTCACAGTAACCTTGGGCAGCAGATTGAGTTGTGCCTTGTGTACCTGTGTGTGGACACTTGGCATGCTTGTGCCTTCAGCAGTGAATGCCCAATTAGCATCCTGAATGTGAGTGCCATACACTGTCACTCACATCCTGAATGTGAGTGCCATATGCCTCATCCTTGCTGTCCCAAGTAAAGGAATAAAACCTCAAGGCAGTTGTGCAGGGCACAACAGGGATCTGAAGTTCAGAGGATGTGGGGAATTTGTGTCCAGTCAGTCACACAGGCACCATCACCTTGTAGGAAGGCCTGTCTTCACAAGGGTGTCTTCCCAGGGTAGCTGCCACCTCCAGAAGAAAGAGGTCGCCATTCCCTTTCCCATTATCCTCCTCTAAGTTGTGTTCGGTTGGCAAAGTACAAAATGTGAAGCCAAGAACGGTGCAGGCAGCAGGCACTGTGTTTTCACTCCTTAAACAGCAGGCACAGAATGAGCAAGAACAGAAATAATTTCTTGCTTCATGTCAAAGCTCATACAGGAGGCACTGGTAGGAGCTGACATATGCTCGCAGCATGTCGGTGGGAAAGATAGAAAAGACTGGGATTAAATCATAGAATCATAGAATTGCCTGGGTTGGAAGGGACCTTTAAGGTCTTTGAATCCAACCATCAGCCCAACTCTGACAAACCCACCACTAACTCATGTCCCTCAGCATCATGTCTGCTTGTATTTTAAACACCTTCAGGGATGGTGAGGGCATCAGAGAGAGATGGCGCAGCAGAACCTGCTTGAACAGCTGGTTCAGGGATAAAACCTTCCCTTGCGCTACCAGCATCATTTGTGTAACCCACATTTCTGCTGAATCTCAAGATTTTGGGCATGGGGGATGTTCCTTTGTTTAAAGAGGCCACCAGGAGGCTTTACCTACGGCAATGATCTTATAGAATTTAAGGCTTCAATGCCCAGTTCTGGCTCCTTGTCTAGAAAGAAAGGAGTCTCCTACAGCCTACAGTGACTGAGAGAGCTGCTGGTTGTGAAAATCTGAGGTTCACTAAGACAGCCGGAGCAGCAAGTCTTGGAATTATTTATGCCAAAAAAACATACCTGCAACATCCTGCAGTTGCTGACAAAATTCACTGCATGCTGTGCTGGATTTTGGCATAGACGCTGACAATCTCAGAGGTTCCCCAGACTTTGCAAGAAAGCAGCAGTGATTGAATAGCAGAATGAAAATTTTCTCTGACATGTGTCTTTAAAAATGTATCCACTTCAGCAATGACACTCTTTGACAATGCATACCAATGATACACTATGATACAGCTAGATAGAAGGAAGCATTGTAGGATGGATAGTGTACACTGAAAAGAAAATGAAGAACAGTGATTATGAGTGCTTTTAATATTAAAGCTGTCACAGAAATTAGGTTTAATTGTGGTAAAGCTGAAGGTCGTTTCTAAGTTTGGATGCTGAATCATTGCCATCTAGTGGTAGTAGGGTTGGGTTGGGTTTTTCTTTTTTTTTTTTTTTTGGTTTTATGGTCATGAAGTTCACAGTCACTTAAACATCATCAAAGTTCCACTTAAGTAGAAAAAATTCTTGATGGCTTTCATGCCCTTGTGAAAATTTTTTAAATAGTCCTCCAAGTTGAGCAACTAAAAGCCATTGATACATAATGATTAAGATATGAACAAATTCAGAAATACTTAAATTTCCATTAGTTCAAATAACTGTATCCATCACAGCCTAAGATTCTTTTCTATTGAAGGCAGCATGGCATCACAACTTATCCAACACTGACAATTTCAAAAGAACATCTTTGCCACTATGGCCTCAGGAGATAAGAACACCAAACTGACCAGAACCACCAACCTTATATTAGTTTGTCTAACAAAAGGTATTTCCTCTGATGATGGGCCTTACAATGAACCGCATTTTCTTAGCTTTTAATTATGAGCATAAAGTTCCCAGATGTTTGGCATCCCACCTGGCCCCTCAGCAATAAATTCTTCTATGTCAACAAAGGTTGACAAGAACAGGAGTTAACAAGCAGGACTCATTTCAAAGCTCTGCAAGAAAACAAAGAAGTTCTGAGCCCCCTGCAGTTGTATGTATGAAAAACGAGCTACTTTGGTGGTCTGTTGTTTGCCTACAGAGCACTGGCAGAAGTAAAATATCAGAAACAAATGTGGTCTTACCTCATTGCCCCTACAGGTTGACTGTGGTCGTGAGCGTAAATTAGAAGAAGTACACGGTTTTGAGTGTTGTACCTTTATGCTCATAAGATGAGAACGCTGAAATTGCGTGCTATGTATCAACTGATCATTTCCTTAATACATTCCTCACTCAAGGATTTATAGTAGAGTAGATAAATTCATAAATGTTTGGTATTCTGTTCAGTGCATTAAATGCAGCTCTCAGATAAGCTAGTGCTTTAATTTATTCTGTTTCAGTGCAGATCTACAGCTCACCTGGCAACAGGGGCAGAGGAGATGAGGATTGTACTAAAATGTGAAATGGTGATGTGTTAAGCACCACAATTTTGTAAAGAGTGAGTGCCTGAGACACAACTAAAGATGACAAAAGCGAAGACTCTTTGGGCAGGAGATCAAAGCAGCCCTGGAAAATACGCAGTGAGAGGATTCTTTGCTTTGTTTTTATTACATTGTTTTTTGTTACATTGTCCTCTTTTTATGTTTACCCTTACTCTTTTTCCTTTATAGGTTCCATAAGGCTCTTCAAATATGTCCTTTTCCTGAGATGCAAATCTCAGCTTTAGCTTGTAAACAATACTGATATAGGAAACTGGGCTTTGAAAACCTGATCGCTGCTACAAACTTTTCCCTCCTTGTGAAAAAGACCTCTGGGACTTTATTAAAAAGAAAATCCAACAACCTGGGAAGCTCTAATATGATTTTATACACTGAAGTGAATGGATTGGAAATCTAAGAAATTTGGTAAAAGTCAAGTATTTTTACCTATCTAGTACATGGAAATTCTGTACCTGCATATTGAACATCTGAAACTGATGCGTATATATTTATATATATATATATGTATAAAGTAATACGCTTTATATAGCAGACTGGAATCACATACAATCCCTGTTTCCTTTCCAAATTGTTGTAGTTTATGCTTTTTCTGACAGTACTTGAAAGAGTTAAGAAACGCTGTGGTCTGCCCTTGCAAACAGGAGAAAATCAGCAATAAATGAAGGAAAACACTGTCAATGATACATTGTTTTAATTTATTTCCATCAGAGGCAATGCATTGCCAAGTAGAATTACTGTTAGCTTTCAGTAAACTCCATTTTTTGATGGGAATTTGATACCTGAATTTTATGAACAGTATGAAAACTCAGAAATTAACAGAAATGCTGACACCACTGGGCTGTAACATCTTCTCTACATATCTTCTCAGTTGCATCAGCTGGGGCTTCAAAAGCTTGTAAGATAGTATTGTTATCAAACACTTAGCTTTTCCTGGGCATAAAGTCATCAATTTCCCAGCTGAACTGAAGTCCTTGGAGGTGCATTTGTAAGGACCTGGTGTGAACATAGCCGATAGCAGCAGTGTGAACAGACTGTAGTTCTTGGTACTCAGCCTTTCCTGTATACCTCCTCCAGCATTTATTTTTATAATTTACAAAAATAGCCCCTGCTTTTAAAATCTTGAGAGCCTAAGAAATGAAAAATACTTTTTTCCCACCTCTTTAAAGCTACGTAGGGGGTATGCTTGAAGTTTAGACTGGGCTCAGCGTTGAATTCGCCAGATGTCCAGTTTAACCCCAGGAGACCACCAGATGAAAGCGAAGCCAAGTAGCATGGGCTTGGCCATCCTCTGCTGGCCCCTCTGCGCTTCTTGCTGTGACCTCCAGTGACCAATGTTGAGCAGACAAGATGGACTCCAACTTTTCCTGTGGTGAGTATCAGCTATCACAGATGAGGCTTCATGGTCAAGAGAATACAAACAGGTGGAAATTTTTATCTTGTTACCAGAAGTTGCCAGTTACGTCACTGTCACATTTGCACTCCCACTAAGCGACTGGAGTTGAAACTCTAGCTGGCCTGTGCCCACCTCCCACCACATTACATCCTGACATTAGCCTGAGATGTCAGAGTTTGTCTATCCAGTTGTAAATTAGACAATGCTGTGTGGTTTCGTCAGCCCTAGCACCCACCGTTGTGAAGCCGATCTTGGTCAGGTCTGGGAGGCGGCTCTGACATTAACTGTCACACAACAGCCAGGGCTGCGTGAGGCTACTCTGTACATCTCCGTTCTTCTAGATGGGGGCTGCACAAGAGTAAGGCAGCTCAAATGTGAAAAAAGAAAAAAAAAAAAAGAATAAAAATCATTGCCAAGGTCTCCTTTGACAACAGAGGAGTGAAAGTTTTCAGGCTTTGAAAAAAAGTTAGCCTCTCTCTTTCCAAAGCTTCGTATAGACATTGTTCGCAATTTCAGCAGAGAAGAACCACCCCTGCAGCTGGTGACGGTTATTATGATCCAATTGGTTAAATAGCCCTGTCCTCTTTTGAATATGTTTGAAGATACTTTTAATTATGAAATCCAATGAAATATCCTTCATGCTTTACTAAGAAGCAAGAACTAGTCATCGCTATTATGAAGAATTTTTTACTGATGAAAGAAAATGAATGTCAAATAAAAGGATAATGAAATGACACTTATACTCTTCCTCCTGTGAGTGAATATGGTATTAGAATTTTACTTCTGCAGAGCTTCTGAGCACTTCTGCTATGTCTTTGCACTGCAGAGAGCTCATGGCAATTCCTCAAAGAGTTACATCATAAGGATATTATAGGGCTGCAGATGTGCCCTACTTACACGCAGGGTACCCAGAGGCATTTTCTTGTTTCTCTTCTAATTTCCTTGTGCTTAATATTTGATGGCTTTTGAAAGTTCTAAGAAAAATGCCTACATCTTTGGGTGATTAAACACCTTTGAGAATCTGAACAGAGGATAAGTTTGGTCAAATGCATCCTGCTTGTATCAGTTAGTATCAATTGCAGTGACTAGCGCTGTGATATCATCTTTCTACTAAAGAATCCACTTTTGCTAGTGGAATGAAACTCAATCATTCACCCAAACACAATATTGAGTTTCAATTTTCAGTTACAGCTCTAATACCTGCCTTTTCTCATCAGGTGTTTTCTAAGAAATGACTGTTTTCCTCCAAAGTGCCATGCAACTTTAAGCAACTGGTGTCCAACCAGTTGTTGCCAAGACAGAAAATTTTTAAACTACACATTCATGTGGCAGCTTAATGAACAATGTTTTGCAGGCAAAGGATAAGCATCATGTATGTGCAATGGTGTTCTTCTCTCCCAAGTATTAATTTTCATGTGGAAGACAACTTCCCAAGTACAATATATCCAAATGCACTGAGACAAGATAGCACTAAATATGAGTTTACAAAATATCCCACCTTCTGGGGAATGACTCCCTCAGGAGTGGAATCCTCTTTCATGTAAAATCCATTTGAATTGTTACATTGAGCCTCCATGTAACTCCACAATACAAAAGCTGACTACAGATTATCAGGTGGCTCTAGGACAGAAGCGTTGGACTGATGTAATATGTTTCTGACACTAGGTGAGGTAAGTCAAATCTCTTTTACTGCCTAATGAATGATTGTTCTTTTGTCAGCAGTGCAGCAGATACCACATTTTTGATTAAACTACAAAAAGAGACTGCAGTACGTGCTCCTCAGAATAATGGCCGTGCATGAATATATGCATGTATAGAGGACACTGATCATGTAAATAGGGCTAATNTCTTTCTATCTTTCTTTCTTTCTGTTTCATCTGTAACAAAGTTTCAGCTATTTTTATAGCAACTTGTCTTCAAATAAATATTCTGCTACACAATGTATTTGCCCTATTTTCTTAGATAAAGCAGCTTTTGACCTATGCTTCATATGAAATACAAATAAGTTTGTATTTCTTTCTCACTTCAGGAAAGATATTTTCAAAAGCTGCTCATCAGGCAGCTCTCAGTTTTCTTGAAAGGAAATCCTGCATCTTTTCATGAGGAATCACAGGCATCTCCCCTCAATGACACTCAAAGGGAATTTAGATCCATGGGATCAGGAGAGTCACTTATGGACAGGACTTATTTAGTATGCATAGGTATCTTCCAGAAATGAAATTGCATTTCATGAATTGCATTCCTGCAGCAACCCTCCTCCCCCAAGATCAGATGCTCCCTCTTCTCTCTGCACAACCACTGAGAAAGGGGGGAATAAAAACCACCGTAAACCAGCCCCAGCTGCCCATGGCTATGCCTAATCATCAGACATTGTGTCACAAAGTAAAACCTGGTGCTCAGTAGCTCCGGGATCATGCATTTAAAGTGAGCTTTAAAATGGAGATTGCAAGAGTGTGTCAGAGCTCTCCCAATGTCCCCCTCTCTCACCAGAGTTTCAGATTTCCTCTGTGTTCAAGGACTTCAGATAAGAAAGGATTTAATACCAGCTTTGCCCCTAGTTTCTTCCTCTATGAAAAAAGCTGCAACAATTTGCCATGTGGGCTATAAATATACTTTTGTGCCTGCAACCATGCAAGATCTGATTTCTGTTTCTGTCACTACTGCAGTACAGAAGCAGACGAGCTTTTGGTTTTACTAGGTTTCTTTCTTTGAGCTAGGCATATTTAAATATTATTGAACAATGAAGTCAGAAAAGAAATTCCAACTATATGAGAAGGATACACTGATTTGTATCTTAAGTAAGTGGTATGAAAAATAAATAGGAGGGCTTGCCTGGATTCTAAAGGTGAAAAAAAAAAAAGTAGAAAATGTTGCTAATAAACAAATATGGCAATTCAGCCACATCACTGAATCCTATCCTTGACAAAAGGCAGTCTCACAACAGTCAGAAAAATGCATATACTTGCATTTCCTATACATATCTTTGCAATGGCAATATATATAGCATATTTTTCAGTGAAGATAAGTAAAATCACAACAGCATGATAGCTGGTATGCCATAACCACTAAAATTGTAACTATGCTCCAGGATTACCCTTACAAATAAAATCTAAATTGTACCACACTCACAGGGAAAGAACTTGAGTTACAGCCTAGAGTCAACACACTAATTGATAAGATCACTGCAACAAGAAATGAAGAAAACAGGAAAATGCTACCTGATGGGAATTGAGATTTAAGAGTAGCCTGAAAGCTTTTCTACATTGAGTAGAATCAAAAGCAGCAGGAAGAAGAAATAGCAGCCAAAACACAGGAAGTATTGAGCAAGATGTTTTGAACTACCACAACAAAAATGTGCTTTGTCTGCTAACAATGTTTATTTAGATATTCACACATTAAGTGTTCAATTAAAGTAATAAGATCAAAGCAAATGGAAAGCAGTCCAGGAAATGCTAATTGTTGTATGAATTCTTTGTGCTGTGTCAGACCACTGGCCACCCAGCTCAATAGCCTGTCTTCCGAGGTGGTCAGCTACTCATGCTTCAAGGGAAAGCTAATAAACAAAACAGAAGAAAACCAGAAGAGTAGCTGCGGGAAAAACATCCTCTTTAGCTTTGTCAAGACACTGAATGAAACTCTGGAACTTGAGGTTTAGTTATAAAACTTGTTTTAACATAGACCTACCAGTGTCAGGAGAACGTTAGGGGCTCCACAGGGAATGGATGAACATGGGAAATCAGAACCCTACATTGCAAGCCCAGGCAGATCATGATTATTATTTGTCTATGCTCTTACCTGACACATTTCTCCATACATGGGTTGCAGAATGTGTGTTGCATCCATGCCCCTCCGCCCAAATAAAGAACACACTGAAATTCTTTCTAAAAACTGTGCTGTTTTGTGCTAAGGATTCTCAGTGATGGTGTATTCACCACTGTCTATAGTTAAACTGGATGAATATTAAAACAGATTAGTTTCCATAGCTTCTAGTTACAGCATCTGGATCTTCTAATCAGCTCATCAGACACTTAAGAACCCCTCATATTTGTTCCTGTACCTAAACACATTGGTCAAGTTTCATGTGGTCTTCTTCTTGGGCATCTGAATGAGCCAAGGTCCTTATGCACCTCTGGGAAGTGTTTTCCAACTCCTGCATCTTTCAGTGTATTTTGAAATTTCTCCAGTTTTCATAGTCATCTTGAAGCATGGTGAACTGCTGCAAACTGCGGCTAGGCCCTTTTATGTCATCACCCTTTTTTAAGCAGCTAAAGATTACCTTCATTATAGGGGCAGAATCAAATAATTACAATTCTTATGAGAAATTCTGAGGTAATTACCTAGCAATTCTCAGAGTCATTGCATTCTATGACTTCATTTGCCACCTCATAAGCACCCAAAATTCCAGTTTTAAAATATCCCACTTAAATGAACGGTTTCTTACTTGTTTGGATTACTGATAACTGAAGACATTTTTAGACATCTAAGTTCATATGTGGGGAAAATATCTTATTTCTAATAGAAGTTGTTGAGTTTATTTTGGAGTTCATACTAAGCAAAATAGATTTTCATACTTTTTTTTAATTAGCAGAATAAGGTCATTGGAAGAGAACACCTATAAACAACTGAATGATTTAATTTTATACTGTCACCATTGCATAGTTGATTTTCTCAAGTTACTTTCTATTCTTTTACATTCTATTCTATATGTCTTGAGAAGAAATTAATCTCCCTGATTACCTAATCTTACTCTAAAGTCTGCATTATTTTAGACTGAGGATCATAAAGAGCTTGATGAAACAATGCCCTCATTTCTAAAGCTGTGTTAGTAAAATGTGGCAATTAAAAAAAGAGAATTAATTGACATTCGCTTCTAAGTGATGATGATTACTCCATAGCTTAAGAAGACATAGGCACTCACTCCCAGTTACAGATTCAAGACCTAATTTTTAGTTCACAGGATTGAAAATTGTATCCCTACAGCTGTAGATCATTATACACAGATACTGAGTTCAGTTTAGTAAATGTCCTGTTTACTGCAGCAATTATAATAGCTAGAACTTTATTAGTGCACACAGTAAAAGTAGTAGCAAACAATATGACCTCTTTGACACACACAAGCTTTTATCACATTTGTATGATGGAAAATTTCTCAGCTTCTTCATCTTTTCCATTTGACAGCTAATTTAAAATACTTCAATTTTGTATAGCACCTACACAGTTATTTAATAACTAATAATGATCATTCTTTGTAAACAGACATCAAATCTAAGGTCGATGTGAAGTAATTTATTCTAACACACTTGGCCTGAAGATATATATGAGAAGGTGTTATGCTGGTTAAATATCTCTAAGAAGATACAATACATTTTTACTGAAGAGCCTACAATAAAATCAGTTTTGTGACTTTTCATGCTATTTACACAAGATAAACATTATGTGGACTGCAAATATTTAATCATCCTAATTTTATTTAGTGTCTCTAGTTTAATAGATTAGTTCCTATTTATCATTCTAGCTAAACTTTGAATACTAAATAGCCAAGCAGATTAGCAGCAGCTACAACATAAGCAGAGCTGAATTTTGATTATTCAGAATGTTAAGAAAATATAGACAAGAGAAATCTACTGTGAACCTTCATTTACTGTGATGTGAACCTTCACTTACTGAGGCAAATGTTCTAATCATCAGAGTTGACTCACTAGAGTGTGACTACAATATGACTATAGTCAGAGCAAGGTTATAGCCTGCTGTTTAGGGCAGTTGCTTAGGGAAGGGAAATCTTGGGTTTCAGTCACTTCTGCAATTACCCCTTCATTTAAATACTTTAATGTAACATCAGATCCTTTCTGCTTCCATGTTCTTTTTGAAGCCTATTTCTTTTGTGGGAAAATTCCCAATTTGATGGGATTTTTTTCCCATCAAAGCAGCTCCTTTCCTCCTCCTAGTTATGGTATACTTTGCAATGAACTTTCGTTGACTGCCTATTTGCCTTTCTGAACATGGATAAGCAGGATTTCATACTCATGGCCTCAGTGATTTTCATTAGGAGTCAAGATATGATTAGCAACTGGGAAGGAAAAGGCAGAGACTGGAAAATAATTTTAGCAATTCTGAAAACTGAGAAAATTTGGCCTCTTTGTGTGTGGATTGTGTAAGAAGTGACAGTGACGTATGATGAAATAGGCAGACAAGGAAAGAAAAACACAGCCAGGAGAAGCAATGAGAATTATGAAGGCATGCATCAGTTAGCAGACTGATTATGTATTAGAATAATATACTATTGTGATTATTGCTCTTCCAGGAAACTGTGGGCCAAAAATGTACCAAATTACGGAACTACATCTGAATGTGCACTGCATGGCACACTAGCATCAAGAACAACTGAGGTCAGAAATGCAAGACAATGTAATATGTGTGAAAACTCTTACTGTTACCAGTTTTCACACGTATTACATTGTGTTGTCACTACTATTGTTATTAAGTATCATAATAAAATAGATTTATTTAACTCAATCCTATTACATAGATTAACTTGCATAAATTATTTAAATTCTATAATCCATTTGAGTAATATCTACATCACATATGTACAGAATTAAGAATATATTTCACCTTCAGCAACTATTTCTGTATCCTAATACCAATAAGCATAATAAATAAAGACTTAATATGCTGAAATAGGGACTGGATTTTCAAACTAGGAAAGAACTATTACTGGAAAATATAGTTCAGTCATTTTTCATTTTACATGAATTCTTCCTCTAACGGAATCTATATGAATTATAATCTCTTTCTTTAGAGACTTTCCATTTTTAGAGTTTTTATTTAATGAAAAATATTTAAATAGCTCTGCACACAGAGTGCACTATATTTAATTAATTAACCTAGTAAAAATGTGGAATAAGTTTTCTAACAACTTCCTAATTTTTTGATTTCATGGAAGTTGGCAGAAGCACTAATTATGAATGAGGACTATGAAGGAGTGTTCTTCAAAACATTGAAAAAACAGAAACAGGGAAATATCATATCCATTTTTAAAAAGGATTAAAAGGAGGATTCTGGAAATTACTGACCTGTCAGCCTCATCTCTGTGCCTGGTAACATCATGGAACAGACTCTCCTGGAAGATATATTGAAACATATGGAAGACAGGGAAGTGATCAGAGACAGCCAACACAGCTTAACCATGGGCAAATCATCCCTGACTAATCTAGTGGCCTTCTGTGACAGAGTGACTGCGTCAGTAAAGGGAAGAGTTATGAATGTCCTCTATCTGGATATCTACAAGGCCTTTGCTAAAGTCCCCCACAGCATTCTTGCTGCTAAGTTAGAGAGAAATATGTTTGGTGAGTGGATTGTTAGATGGATGAGAAATGGTTGTATGATCATGTCCAAAAAGTTACAGTCAATGCCTTAATGTCAAAGTGGAAATCAGTGATGAGTGTTGTCACTTAAGGGTCTGTACTGGGACAAAGACTATTTAATATCTTCACCAATGACATGGGCAGTGAACTTGAGTGAACTCTCAGCCATTTTACACATAACACCAAGCTCAGTGGTGCAGTTGATACACTAGATGGAAAGGGTGTCATTCAGCGAGACCATGACAAGCTTGAGGAACGGGTCCATGCAAACCTCATGAAGTTCATCAAGGCCAAGTGTAAGGTCCCACATGTGGGTCGGAGCAATCCCCAATATCAACGCAGATTGTGGGATGAATTGATTGAGAGCGGCCCTGCGGAGAAGAACTTGGGGATACTGGTGGATGAAAAACCGTACGTGACCTAGCAATGGGCACTTGCAGTTAAGAAAGCCAATCATATCCTTGGCTGCATCAAAAGAAGAGTGGCCAGCATGTCCAGGGAGGTGATTCTCCTTGGTACTCCACTCTTGTGAGATCACATCTGCAGTACTGCGTCCAGCTTTGGAGTCCTGAGCACAAGTAATACATGGACCTGGTAGAGTGAATCCAGAAGAGGGCCATGAAAAATGTCAGAGTGCTGAAACACCTCTCCCTTGAAGAAAGGTTGTGAGAGTTGGGGTTGTTCAGCTTGGAGAAGAGAAGGGTCTGGGCAGACCTTGCTGTGGCTTTTCAATATATAAAGGGGCTTAATAAGAAAGGTGGAGAAAAACCTTTTTACCGG